>OZ059857.1:16352590-16852590 GCA_964057195.1 Orthosia cruda | reverse complement strand
GTTTCCCCTGACTTCGACCTGACCAGGCATAGTTCACCATCTTTCGGGTCCCAGCATTTATGCTCAGAGCGCGCCTGCATTCACGGATTGGAAACGAGACGCCTCGGGAGTGCGAGAGGTCGACCTAGATCGACGCTCCATCCTCCCTGAGCACGCGGCTAGCGCGCGCCTTCACTTTCGTTGCGCCTTTCAGTTTTATTATCTCAATGACTCGCATACATGCTAGACTCCTTGGTCCGTGTTTCAAGACGGGTCCTGCGAGTGCCCGAAACTGAATCATCGCAGACAGAGACGCGCACAGTCCGAGACGGCACGGCGGCGACAACAGACGCGCCGCACCTGCGTCCGCACTGAGGCGTAGACACAGGATACGACGTTGACTTGCGTCGGGCCGGACGCGTATAAACGCGTGCGCGATTCGTCAAAACTACCGTCCGACGGCCGGTCGGCGACCGCGTAACGGTCCCACCACCCCCGTGAAGGGGCAACGGGGCTCCCGTACGGCGCTTAGACCGACATCGAACGGGTCGCGATGCATTTACTAAGAGAGAAGTGCACGCCGTCCGCGGACGTCGACGGACGCGACCCGTGCCTACCGACCGAAGCCGACGGCATCGAGGCGCGCGTCCGTACGCCGCGGAATGACGATGAATCTCTCCGTTCGTTCATTCGAGTTTCGCAGGTTTACCCCTGAACGGTTTCACGTACTCTTGAACTCTCTCTTCAAAGTTCTTTTCAACTTTCCCTCACGGTACTTGTTCGCTATCGGTCTCGCGGTAATATTTAGCCTTAGATGGAGTTTACCACCCACTTAGGGCTGCACTCTCAAGCAACCCGACTCTAAGGAGAGTCCCACTCGCCGCGATCCTCCGTCGCTACGGGCCTGGCACCCTCTACGGGAAAACGGCCCCGTTCAAGACGAACTTGGACAGGAGTGATCGCGACGAGAAAGCGGAACCTCCCGAACACCACATCTCCCGCCGCCTGAACGACGGCGGGATTCAGTGCTGGGCTTCATTCCTGTTCGCTCGCCGCTACTAAGGAAATCCTGGTTAGTTTCTTTTCCTCCGCTTACTAATATGCTTAAATTCGGCGGGTGATCCTCCCTGATCTGAGGCCAACGATAAAAAAATGAGGCAGACACGATATCCGTCGTCACAGCGTTACGACGACGCCAACCGAACTCGACCAGATTATGATCGAGAACGACGACGGCGCCGATGCGCTGCTCTGCTCGGACGTCGAGTCCGCCTACTTATGACATAAAACATTCTCTTTCGACGTCTCCCGACCACGTGGTGACGACGCGTCACGGACTAGAACCGCGACTCGTACACGACGCAACCCTGGCTGGTTAGCGATTATATCACCGACCGAAGAGTCGCGAGCGCACGCGTGTTTCCACACGACCGTCGCGTTTCTTTTGTTCGCCCGTACGCGTCGAAAACGCGTCGTTCGACAAAAAATGTCTTATTGTACAATAATATAAATTATCGTTATATTTGAACGGACAACGCGAAGGGGGCACCAGCACCCCTCGCGCAGAACCGTCATGTGCGTGACGTTTTTTACACGAAACGCAATGTGGCATTTGTATTTTATACAGCCGGCCCTCAGACAGGAGTGGTCCTGGATGTGTCTCCACGGACCGCAATGTGCGTTCGAAATGTCGATGTTCAAATGTGTCCTGCAGTTCACACTATGACGCGCAGTTAACTGCGTTCTTCATCGACCCGCGAGCCAAGTGATCCACCGTCCAGGGTAATAGTTTAAAAACATACTACCGCATGGATAGATATAGTTTTTTTGTTACACAAATAATAGAATAATTTCTTGTTACTGAAATAAATAAAAAATCTTGTCCCACCGCAGTATGAGGGACGAGTGTGTGTTAACGAACGCGTCCAACGGTACTCGTGGTGCGGGTTTTCATACCAGTCTACGTACCGTGCGTGGACGCGACGCGAGCAAGACGCGCGCGCGCGTTCTCTCTGCTCTAATTTTGGTGTGGATTGTCTATTCACGTTTACGCGCGTCGTGTATTTTTCAAGTACACGCCTAGCGTTACACGTTAATGATCCTTCCGCAGGTTCCCCTACGGAAACCTTGTTACGACTTTTACTTCCTCTAAATGATCAAGTTTGGTCAACTTCCCAGCAACGCCGACGGCCGTGAAGCCACCGCGTGTCGGTCCGAAGACCTCACTAAATCATTCAATCGGTAGTAGCGACGGGCGGTGTGTACAAAGGGCAGGGACGTAATCAACGCGAGCTTATGACTCGCGCTTACTAGGAATTCCTCGTTTATGGGGGATAATTGCAAACCCCAATCCCCAGCACGAAGGAGTTTCAGCGGGTTGCCCGGGCCTCTAGGCCAGGGAGAACATGCTGATTCCTTCAGTGTAGCGCGCGTGCGGCCCAGGACATCTAAGGGCATCACAGACCTGTTATTGCTCAATCTCGTGCGGCTCGAAGCCGCCGGTCCCTCTAAGAAGAATTTTAATACGTCGCCAGTGAGTTGCGTGACCGAAGCCACGCACACCTAAATGACGACGCCTATTTAGCAGGCTAGAGTCTCGTTCGTTACCGGAATTAACCAGACAAATCGCTCCACCAACTAAGAACGGCCATGCACCACCACCCACCGAATCAAGAAAGAGCTGTTAATCTGTCAATCCTTCCGGTGTCCGGGCCTGGTGAGATTTCCCGTGTTGAGTCAAATTAAGCCGCAGGCTCCACTCCTGGTGGTGCCCTTCCGTCAATTCCTTTAAGTTTCAGCTTTGCAACCATACTCCCCCCGGAGTCCAAAATCTTTGGTTTCCCGGAAGCTGCCCGCCGAGCCATTGTAGTAACGTCGGCGGATCGCTAGATGACATATTTACGGTTAGAACTAGGGCGGTATCTAATCGCCTTCGAACCTCTAACTTTCGTTCTTGATTGATGAAAACACCTTTGGCAAATGCTTTCGCTGATGTTCGTCTTGCGACGATCCAAGAATTTCACCTCTAACGTCGCAATACGAATGCCCCCAGTTATCCCTATTAATCATTACCTCGGAGTTCTGAAAACCAACAAAATAGAACCGAGATCATATTCTATTATTCCATGCACGAAATATTCAAGCAGCATTTTGAGCCCGCTTTGAGCACTCTAATTTGTTCAAAGTAAAATTGTCGGCCCACCTCGACACTCATTGAAGAGCACCGCGATAGGATTTTGATATTGAACCGACGTTTGACCGACGGCTCACCGACGATATGCTCCGCAGACGTGTCAGTATCACCGCGGATGCGGTGCACCGACAGCGCGGCGCACAAATGCAACTACGAGCTTTTTAACCGCAACAATTTTAGTATACGCTATTGGAGCTGGAATTACCGCGGCTGCTGGCACCAGACTTGCCCTCCAATTGTTCCTCGTTAAAATATTTAAAGTGTACTCATTCCGATTACGAGGCCTCGTAAGAGTCCCGTATCGTTATTTTTCGTCACTACCTCCCCGTGCCGGGAGTGGGTAATTTGCGCGCCTGCTGCCTTCCTTGGATGTGGTAGCCGTTTCTCAGGCTCCCTCTCCGGAATCGAACCCTGATTCCCCGTTACCCGTGACAACCATGGTAGTCGCAGAAACTACCATCGAAAGTTGATAAGGCAGACATTTGAAAGATGCGTCGCCGGTACTGGACCATGCGATCGGCAAAAGTTATCCAGATTCATCAAAATTAACGACTTCGGACGCGAGGCCCTCCGTCGATTGGTTTTGATCTAATAAAAGCACTCATCCCATCACTGGTCAGAGTTCTGATTGCATGTATTAGCTCTAGAATTACCACAGTTATCCAAGTAACTGAGTAAGATCTAAGGAACCAAAACTGATATATTGAGCCATTCGCGGTATCGCCTTAATACGGCTTGCACTGAGACATGCATGGCTTAATCTTTGAGACAAGCATATAACTACTGGCAGGATCAACCAGGGAGCTTCGTGTTATAAGAGAGACATCGATGCACACGCGCGCAATCAAGCGCGCAGCACAACGAAGATCCTCATTCCCGAGCGTTCACGATCGTAGATACGCGTACGCAGACGGGCGAGCTCTGTGTGTGTATTATAGATTTTTGGGTCGCACGCGCGAACGTCTGAACGCATATATCTCAACCCGTCAGACGCGCTGCGCGTGCATAAGGGCGTTCGGCTGTGTGTCATAACGGATTATGAGCACAGACCAGAAGCCCCCTTTGGGAACGTTCGTAACGAGACGAGTTCACGTGTGTAAAGTTTGCTAACACATTCGCAACATCATATACGATTCCGCCCGGAATCTATAGAGCGCCTCACATTATTATAATAAAAGAGCATAAACTCAATAGACGTGACGAACACTGTGCGCGTCCGAGCGCCGGTACCGTCACGTCGTTTCACATTATTTCATACAACGACCGTTTGCATACGAACACGCATATAATGCGATCCGTCGGTCCACACAGTTCAACAGACACGAAGTCTCATTCGTTTTTAGATTCGCCGTTTCGTTATTAACACATTAAAATAATAAAAAAAAACCCACACGTTTTTCGTGCTTGCTTGCAGCGAGCGTTCATTTTCGTTACACAATACATCATTATATAACGATCACACAACACAAGCTACAGGCCCGGTGGTATATACACGAAAATTCTTTTTATTATAAAATATGCAAATAATGAAACAACAAAACATACCAATAAATAAAATGGATCAGAACACGATAAACAACACCACTCACCATAAAACCAAAATTATGTTTTCACAGCGCGCGGCGTTTGTCGTTTCGCATCAGTCACCACTCTTCTCTACCGATATTCTCATATGTCGCGCCGAGCGCGCGCCGCCGTCCCGAATGCATCGAGACGTAGCGTCGCTTGACAAGTATGTGAAACGTTAAAACGATGTCATCGGTGGGGTGACGACCGGACCGAAAATTTTTGACCAAGCGCTAAGTGGTATGTATGGATGATGGCACCCTAGGAACATACCCCCCTCTCCCCCAACCCTCCCCGCGGCACCGCAAGCCCCCCCCCGCCCCCCTCCCCCCCTTTTTACCCCCCCGAAAAATTTAAAACGTAGCAATATTTGCCAGACTATTTGCCAGACAATTAGCCACCCCCCACCATAGCGTAACCTACCCCCCCCCTCCCTAACCCCCCCCCCCCTCATCCCCATTTTTTTTTTTTGTTTTTTCGCTTTTGGCGAAGTCAGCATAAACCCCTCCCCCCCGCCCCCCCGCATCCCTCCTTTCACTTCCCCTATCCGAACAAAATAAAGATTTCAGATTTCAGCTATGTCGATGTGACTGTTCGTGTATTAAATTGCGTCGGAGTTCGTGTATTAAATTGGGTAGGAGTTCGTGTATTATTTTTGTTCGTTTGCTCGCGGCAGTAGACGGTGAAGTCAGCGCGTCGTGGTGTCCGTTCGTGTATTAAATAGCGTTCTCTTTACTATTCCAACAAAATAAAGATTTAAGCAATGTCTTAGTGGCCGTTCGTGTATTAAATTGGATATATATATATCATGGTTCGCTCGCGCGCGGCAGTGGACGGTGAAGCCAGCGCGTAGTGGTGTCCGTTCGTGTATTAAATTGCGTTCTCTTTACTATTCCAACAGGATATCAACCACCGATGGATGGAACGCCCTCTCGCCTGTGTAAGATGAGGAGATGGACACGGCACGTGACTGCCCACGTCAAAGAACAGAGCCGGTCACCTGCGCAAACTGCAAAGGTGCGCACCCGGCTAACAACATTAAATGCCCAGTGTTCCAGCACGAGATAAAACACAGGCGGGCGGGCACTATCGCCATCACGACCGCCACATCTCGCCAGCCACAGAAAGTGGCATCAACAGAAGCGCAGCCAACAGAAGAGGCCCAAGGCGAATCGTTGATGGCAGAAGCGAATGGGCCCACTCAACGCGGAGACGCTTCCTCCTCTGGGCGGAGGAAGAAGAAGAGGGGGGGAAAGGAAAGAGGCAAAACCCCCCCGCGACCCAAGAACCTAATACGGAGGCCAACCCTGCACAAAAAATAGCGCAGGCAGTCAAAAACAATGAACACACAAACAAACATACAGAAAGCTGCAACACCCTCCTTCAACAGTCGGTTAAACAAGCGAGTGACCATGTGATGTCAACAAACGCCGGCAGAAAGCTACAAGAGCGCTCCCTGCCGGCCGATAAAGGAACTGAAAAATGTGTCGGAGAGGCGGCACAAAGTAGGAGAAACATAAACCGAGAGGCCTCACAAAACTGGAGTAATAAAAATACTCAGAACAAAAACTTCACTGCCTGCGCTATCCAGTTGCTGATGGACCTGATTAAGGCCATCAGGCAAGGACACGATGTGGAGCAGGTTATCCTTGACGGCTTAGCCGCGCTGCTAACACTATACCATAATGAGTAGCAAGCCGTTAAGGATACTACATTGGAACGCCCGCGGCCTCCAACACAAGGTCGCGCTCCTCTGCCATCTCCTGCAGGAACAAAATATCTACGTGGCGCTCATCAGTGAGACACTCCTGGGACCTGAAGATAGGTGCAAGATCCCAGGATACCACGTCTACAGGAAGGACGAGCGGTCGGCATACGGAATCCGATACCGTGGCCTGGCCGTTTTAGTAAAGAAGAGAGTCGTACACCAAGAACTCCCACTGCCAACTCTGCAATCAGCATACGCGCTGGGTGTGCAGCTGTATATGGCCGGCGAGGACCTAGAGGTGTATGAATTCTATAAGCCGCCGAAAAACAAACTCGACATGAGTGAGCTAAGGGCGCTCCTCACGCGCACAGAGAAGCTTCTATCCTCGCGTGTGACTTTAATTCCAAGCACCCACCGTGGAACAGCTGCTATACCAACGAGGGAGGTAGACAACTCTTCTTGGACTCAGAAGCCCATGGGTACACGGTGTCAGGCCCTGAGACTCCTACCCACTACCCAGACAAGAACACTCACATGCCTGACGTGCTTGACATCGTAGTACACCTGGGCCTACACTGCCAGGTCACTCAGCAGGTGTTAGACGATGAGCTGCAGTCGGACCACCACTCTGTACTCGTCGTACTATCGGGTATGCCGACTCGCCAGAAGCCACCAGCGCCACGTCGAAAAATCGATTGGAAAGCCTACGCAGAAAAGATGGTATGTTTGTTCCTATGTGGCGTACATAAAAATTGGAAAAGAAAAAAATAGCGGCTTTTGGGCGCCATTTTGTGTGGGTAAAATTTTTTTTCCTTCCTAACCCATCGTGGGGGTATCAAAATAAAGGGTTTTAAGAGTTGATTTCATAAATTTATATCACTTATATATTTAAATGTCATCATCTTCCTGCCCTTATCCCATGTTACTTGGGGTCGGCGCAACACGTTTTCTTCTTCCATACCGTTCTGTCCCCTGTCACGCTATAACTGACTCCCTTTTCCTTCATATCACTCCTCACACAGTCCATCCATCTTTTCTTTGGCCTTCCTCTTCCTCTCCATCCATCCACATTTAAATTCATAACTCTTTTAGTAACATGCGTTTCATCCCTCCTCATCACATGACCATACCAGGACAAACGGTTTCCCTTCAACTTTTCTGTCACTGGCGCCACTTTCAAACTGCCTCTAATATACTCATTTCTCACTTTATCCAATCTGGTCACGCCGCACATCCATCTCAACATTCTCATCTCTGCTACATGCAATCTCCTTTCATCCATCTTTTTCACAGCCCAACATTCTGATCCATACAGTATGACAGGTCTAATCACGGACTTGTATATTTTACCCTTTAACTACGTTATTAAAAAAAAAAACTAAAATTTGTAAATAAAAAAAGTTAATTAGAAAAATCAAAAAACCTGACTGCTTAGAAAGCGAACTAAAAAGACGTAAACAAGAGGAAAATCATGCTGTGCAGTCGGAGGATACATATTCGCGAGCTGGTTGACCAAAACCAGATGGATCCTCTGACTGCACAGCATGATTTTCCTCTTGTTTACGTCTTTTTAGTTCGCTTTCGAAGCAGTCCGGTTTTTTGATTTTTCTAATTAACTTTTTTTATTTACAAGTTTTAGTTTTTTTTTTTTTAATAAGGTACATTTAAACATATAAGTGAGATATATTTTTGAAATCAACTCTTAAAACCCTTTATTTTGATACCCCCACGGTTGTTGTTGAGTAAGATCCTTGTATGTGTGAAAGAATGAAGCAAGTACGTATGTATGCATATGTGTGTCACCCTAATATCCATAAGTAATTGCCATTTAACCAGTCGCAAATAAATCAGCATATAGCAAACACGTCTTTTAGTTACTGTGAATTCCCTCAAGCAAAAGTGAACCTTAAACCTATAACATTTTTGGTCGACACCGAGCCGGATATCTGATCGACTTACGACGTTTCGTGCACTGAGCGCAATACAAAAGGACGGGTCGAGCGTCGAGCGACGAACAATAGAAGGATTTCACAAAAAAAAATATGAGTACATTTTAAACATCATTAGTGAATAGTGAATGTAAACAAACCAAGTTATAATAACTACGAAGTTACGAAGAAACATTTTTTTTATAACTAATTGAAGGCTTATTACAACGATATGGCAAATACAGCGGAACAATTATTAAATGTGTTAGAAGATACAGCTATGTTGTTAGGAAAAACTCAATCGAACCTTAAGAAATGTCCGAAACAACGCTTAACAAAAGGATATATAGAAACACGCATTAAGAATATTGAAGAATATTGGTCTTCATACAAAGGTGCACATATAGAACTAGTGAAATGTGTTCCGAAGGCGAATCGACAAGACATTCCATATTTCGTTAATGAAGATTACTTAGTTCAAGAAGACTTGTATATCTGTTTACTAGCCGATCTTAATGATTTAATAAGCTCATACAACAAGTCGTCGCCGGTTCCTATGCAAGCTGACCATAACATGAGTGGTTCTATGGAAGTACAAGTGAAGTTACCAAGGATTCAACTTCCCACTTTCTCAGGTATTTACGATGAATGACCCGCTTATCAAGATTCGTATATGTCATTAGTGCACAACAATATAACATTAAGTAAGGTACAAAAGTTGCACTATTTACAAGTAAAATTTAAAAATTTAGAAAACCCCCGACACATTTATCTTGCGAAAACATCCCGATTCAAACAGTAAAACGCCCATAACTTTTGAACGGCTGAACCGTTTTTTTTAAACATAGCTAAGAACACTCTCGACACAATCACCTTTCCAACAAAAAAAACTAAATCAAAATCGGTTCATCCGTTGAGGCGCTATGATGCCACAGACAGACACACAGATACACAGATACACAGATACACAGATACACAGACACACAGATACACAGATACACAGATACACAGCAACACACCTCAAACTTATAACACCCCTCTTTTTCCGTCGGGGGTTAAAAAACCAGTCTTACGGGAGAAGCCCTGTCACTGGTGAAGCACGTGCAAGTTACAGAGGTTAACTATGACGGCGCGTTTCGTATGCTGAAGGCGCGTTTCGGTAATAAACGCATTATTGTCAACTCCATATTGAAAAGATTGTTTACACGAAAGAAGATACCTGTGCAAACGGCGAATAACATCAAATCGATATGGGATACGACTACTGAATGTCTGAACGCACTGAAAAACCTGAATCTGTCGACCAGCTCATGGGATACGCTCACCCACTCACTCATTGTATTTATAGTTGTTCAAAAATTGGACCCAGAGACGCATCGTGAATGGGAAGAAGCTGCTTACGATGACAATGACGACGAGTTACCTAAATGGGATGCACTGAACAAGTTCCTACAATCAAAGTTTCGCACGATCGAACTTATCACGCCTTCGACCAGAGACAGGCCTACACCTAAGGGAAAAGAATATGCTGTTCACGTGTCCACATCGAATACCACCTCGTCAAAACCAAGATGCTGCGCTTTGTGCGAAAAGGACCACACCTTATGCCATTGTGAGGAATTCTTAAAACTTAATCCAGCCGAGAGGTGCCAGTACCTGAAACAACAAAATCTATGCTATAATTGTCTGGCCCCAAGACACTCCGCTTATAGATGTCGCCTGAAGATGTCCTGCCGAAAATGTCACAAACGTCATCACATGCTCACGCATCAATCCACGCCAATGACGTCACCAGATCAACCAGACAACAAGAAACAACAAGACAAGGTTGAAACTTATCAAGATTCTGCTTCTTTAAAGAGATTATATCAATTAGAACAAAGATTAAACAAGTAAAATTTAAAAATTTAAAAAACCCCCGACACATTTATCTTGCGAAAACATCCCGATTCAAACAGTAAAACGCCCATAACTTTTGAACGGCTGAACCGTTTTTAACCCCCGACGGAAAAAGAGGGGTGTTATAAGTTTGAGGTGTGTTGCTGTGTATCTGTGTATCTGTGTATCTGTGTATCTGTGTATCTGTGTATCTGTGTGTCTGTGTATCTGTGTATCTGTGTATCTGTGTATCTGTGTATCTGTGTGTCTGTCTGTGGCATCATAGCGCCTCAACGGATGAACCGATTTTGATTTAGTTTTTTTTGTTGGAAAGGTGATTGTGTCGAGAGTGTTCTTAGCTATGTTTAAAAAAAAACGGTTCAGCCGTTCAAAAGTTATGGGCGTTTTACTGTTTGAATCGGGATGTTTTCGCAAGATAAATGTGTCGGGGGTTTTTTAAATTTTTAAATTTTACTTGTTTTTTAAACATAGCTAAGAACACTCTCGACACAATCACCTTTCCAACAAAAAAAACTAAATCAAAATCGGTTCATCCGTTGAGGCGCTATGATGCCACAGACAGACACACAGATACACAGATACACAGATACACAGATACACAGACACACAGATACACAGATACACAGCAACACACCTCAAACTTATAACACCCCTCTTTTTCCGTCGGGGGTTAAAAATAACCCAAAGCTTAAAAGTGACTATGCTACAGTCCTGAAAGATTACGAAGTGAGAGAGAGGGATTACACTGGGACATGGGCAATGATCGATTCCAATACAGCCCAAACTTACCAGCTACGTCAAGGCTCACTACAAAGAGAACAATTCTTTCCGACTTACAGAGATTATTTGATCCGCTAGGCTGGCTGGCACCTTCTATTTTGCCGGCAAAACTTCTCATTCAACGATTAAGGTTGCAAGGAGTAACTTGGGACGAAGAAGTAGATAAAACCATTGCCGCAGAATGGAATGACTTACGAGAATCAGTTAATCTATACTTACCTGATATCGAGATAGATAGATGGCTTTATACTACTGAAATTAACATGAGTAACACGAGTATCCACGGCTTTTGTGACGCTTCATCGAAAGCTTATGCTGCAGTAGCCTATGTAGGAGTACGAACACCCATGGGTGAGGTAAAGACCTCCATCATCGCCGCTAAAACCAGGGTAACCTCTACTGAACCCCAATCCTTACCTCGTCTAGAACTCAGTGGAGCTATACTGCTTGCTGGACTCTTGAAGCTGATAAAGGAAGCAATGAATATACCAACCTGTCAGATATTCTCATGGACCGATTCGACAATTGTACTTTTTTGGCTATTCGGTGACCCAGCAAGATGGAACACGTACGTTAGAAATAGAGTAGTTGAAATACTGGACAACATTGGCAATCATAATTGGTATCATGTCAAATCACCAGAAAATCCAGCTGACACTGCCTCGCGAGAAAAAACCTTGCTAGACCTTAAGGTTTATGTGCTGTGGTGGAAAGGTCCAGTGTGGCTGACAGAAGGAGAAATCCAATACAGCAGACCAAACGCGATGATGATAGACCTGGAAAGAAAAGAAGCAATACAAGTTAGCCTAACAATTGACAATGAGAAAGGTATAACCAGAAAATTTGAAAATTGTGATACATTACAAGAACTGCTTAAAGTAATAGTGTACTGCAAAAGATTTTTAAAGGGAAGACAAGTAAAATTTAAAAATTTAAAAAACCCCCGACACATTTATCTTCCGAAAACATCACGATCTAAACAGTAAAACGCGCATAACTTTTGAACGGCTGAACCGATTTTATTCAAACATTGCAAAGAACACTCTCGATACAATCACCTTTCAAACAAAAAAAACTAAATCAAAATCGGTTCATCCGTTGAGGCGCTATGATGCCACAGACAGACACACAGATACACAGATACACAGATACACAGACACACAGATACACAGATACACAGCAACACACCTCAAACTTATAACACCCCTCTTTTTCCGTCGGGGGTTAAAAAATAGAAAACAAAGACTTACCTGTGAACACGGAGGAATTAGATGATGCGTTGAAAACTTGCTTGAGATTGATACAAAGGGATAGCTTCGAAGAAGAAATTCAGCACCTGAAATCAAACTTACACATTAAAAGAAAGAGTAAACTAAACAATTTAAAACCGTACCTTGACGATAATGGCCTCCTCAGGGTGGGCGGAAGACTGCGTCACTCTCTAATTGTAAATAAAAAAAGTTAATTAGAAAAATCAAAAAACCGGACTGCTTCGAAAGCGAACTAAAAAGACGTAAACAAGAGGAAAATCATGCTGTGCAGTCAGAGGATCCATCTGGTTTTGGTCAACCAGCTCGCGAATATGTATCCTCCGACTGCACAGCATGATTTTCCTCTTGTTTACGTCTTTTTAGTTCGCTTTTAAGCATTCGGGTTTTTTGATTTTCCTAATTAACTTTTTTTATTTGCCGCTGTTTCTGGGTTTTCATTCCCGGAGGTGGCCGGGTTGGGGGCTGTTTCTGTGTTGGGGGTAGGTGAAGTTTTCGCTACCCTCCATTAGTAGTCGAAAAGTTACCAAACTGGGCCACTCACTTTAGGGCACTAGCCGACATACTAAAGCGGCCACCGAACGCCCGCCCATATCGACAGGGGGTTCGATTCTCCCCGGAGAGCGAGGATGAGTACAGGGTGGTACAGAGATATTTGACCGCCCTGGAAAAAGAAACGGGTATCAGCTGGTTCTCGTACAGCCTGCCAGCTGACAAGAAATTGAAAGTAGCCATCAGGGGGCTGCCGGCAGACACAGACCCCCAGGAGATCGAGGAGGAGCTCCGTAACAAAGGTTACGAGCCGGAGTAACGGCATATCAGTGCCCGTCAAGGAAGACCCGGCTGCGTATTCCACGCCGTGCTGGCTAAGAAAGAGAATGTCAGAGCCATATACGACACCTCCGTGTTCATGCTAATGCGGGGGGTCAAGATCGAAGTATGGCGTGGAAAACGTGGGCCCGCCCAGTGCCACCGGTGCCAGCTCTTCAGACACAGCTCGTACCAGTGTCAACGCCCTCTCGCCTGTGTAAGATGTGGAGAAGGACACGGCACGTGACTGCCCACGTCAAAGAACAGAGCCGGTCACCTGCGCAAACTGCAAAGGTGCGCACCCGGCTAACAACATTAAATGCCCAGTGTTCCAGCGCGAGCCAAAACAAAGTCGGGCGGACACTATCGCCATCACGACCGCCACATCTCGCCAGCCACAGAAAGTGGCATCCAGAGAAGCGTAGCCAACAGAAGAGGCCCAAGGCGAATCGTTGTTGGCAGGAGCGAATGGGCCCACTCAACGCGGAGACGCTACCTCCTCTGGGCGGAGGAAGAAGAAGAGGGGGGGAAAGGAAAGAGGCAAAACCCCCCAAGGTACTAAAACGGAGGCCAACCCGGCACACAAAATAGCGCAGGCAGTCAAAAACAATGAAAACACCATCAAACATACAGAAAGCTGCAACACCCTCCTTCAACAGTCGGTTAAACAAGCGAGTGACCACGTGATGTCAACAAACGCCGGCAGAAAGCTACAAGAGCGCTCCCTGCCGGCCGATAAAGGAACTGAAAAATGTGTCGGAGAGGCGGCACAAAGTAGTAGAAACATAAACCGAGAGGCCTCACAAAACTGGAGTAATAAAAATACTCAGAACAAAAACTTCACTGCCTGCGCTATCCAGTTGCTGATGGACCTGATTAAGGCCATCAGGCAAGGACACGATGTGGAGCAGGTTATTCTTGACGGCTTAGCCGCGCTGCTAACACTATACCATAATGAGTAGCAAGCCGTTAAGGATACTACATTGGAACGCCCGCGGCCTCCAACACAAGGTCGCGCTCCTCCGCCATCTCCTGCAGGAACAAAATATCGACGTGGCGCTCATCAGTGAGACACTCCTGGGACCTGAAGATAGGTGCAAGATCCCAGGATACCACGTCTACAGGAAGGACGAGCGGTCGGCATACGGAATCCGATACCGTGGCCTGGCCGTTTTAGTAAAGAGGAGAGTCGTACACCAATAACTCCCACTGCCAACTCTGCAATCAGCATACGCGCTGGGTGTGCAGCTTCATATGGCCGGCGAGGACCTCGAGGTGTATGAATTCTATAAGCCAACGAAAAACAAACTCGACATGAGTGAGCTAAGGGCGCTCCTCACGCGCACAGAGAAGCCTACTATCCTCGCCGGTGACTTTAATTCCAAGCACCCACCGTGGAACAGCTGCTACACCAACGAGGGAGGTAGACAACTCTTCGCGGACTCAGAAGCCCATGGGTACACGGTGTCAGGCCCTGAGACTCCTACCCACTACCCAGACAAGAACACTCACATGCCTGACGTGCTTGACATCGTAGTACTCCTGGGCCTACACTGCCAGGTCACTCAGCAGGTGTTAGACGATGAGCTGCAGTCGGACCACCACTCTGTACTCGTCGTACTATCGGGTATGCCGACTCGCCAGAAGCCACCAGCGCCACGTCGAAAAATCGATTGGAAAGCCTACGCAGAAAAGATGGTATGTTTGTTCCTATGTGGCGTTCTAGAGACCAAACGCGTTGGCCGATTTTGATGATTCTTACGTCAATCGATTCGTCTTAACCCTGCGAGTGTCTCTGGCTACATAAAAATTGGAAAAGAAAAAAATAGCGGCTTTTGGGCGCCATTTTGTGTGGCAAAAATTTTTTTTCCTTCCTAACCCATCGTGGGGGTATCAAAATAAAGGGTTTTAAGAGTTGATTTCATAAATTTATATCACTTATATATTTAAATGTCATCATCTTCCTGCCCTTATCCCATGTTACTTGGGGTCGGCGCAACACGTTTTCTTCTTCCATACCGTTCTGTCCCCTGTCACGCTATAACTGACTCCCTTTTCCTTCATATCACTCCTCACACAGTCCATCCATCTTTTCTTTGGCCTTCCTCTTCCTCTCCATCCATCCACATTTAAATTCATAACTCTTTTAGTAACATGCGTTTCATCCCTCCTCATCACATGACCATACCAGGACAAACGGTTTCCCTTCAACTTTTCTGTCACTGGCGCCACTTTCAAACTGCCTCTAATATACTCATTTCTCACTTTATCCAATCTGGTCACGCCGCACATCCATCTCAACATTCTCATCTCTGCTACATGCAATCTCCTTTCATCCATCTTTTTCACAGCCCAACATTCTGATCCATACAGTATGACAGGTCTAATCACGGACTTGTATATTTTACCCTTTAACTACCTTATTAAAAAAAAAAACTAAAATTTGTAAATAAAAAAAGTTAATTAGAAAAATCAAAAAATCTGACTGCTTAGAAAGCGAACTAAAAAGACGTAAACAAGAGGAAAATCATGCTGTGCAGTCGGAGGATACATCTGGTTTTGGTCAACCAGCTCGCGAATATGTATCCTCCGACTGCACAGCATGATTTTCCTCTTGTTTACGTCTTTTTAGTTCGCTTTTAAGCATTCGGGTTTTTTGATTTTCCTAATTAACTTTTTTTATTTGCCGCTGTTTCTGACTTTTCATTCCCGGAGGTGGCCGGGTTGGGGGCTGTTTCTGTGTTGGGGGTAGGTGAAGTTTTCGCTACCCTCCATTAGTAGTCGAAAAGTTACCAAACTGGGCCACTCACTTTAGGGCACTAGCCGACATACTAAAGCGGCCACCGAACACCCGCCCATATCGACAGGGGGTTCGATTCTCCCCGGAGAGCGAGGATGAGTACAGGGTGGTACAGAGATATTTGACCGCCCTGGAAAAAGAAACGGGTATCAGCTGGTTCTCGTACAGCCTGCCAGCTGACAAGAAATTGAAAGTAGCCATCAGGGGGCTGCCGGCAGACACAGACCCCCAGGAGATCGAGGAGGAGCTCCGTAACAAAGGTTACGAGCCGGAGTAACGGCATATCAGTGCCCGTCAAGGAAGACCCGGCTGCGTATTCCACGCCGTGCTGGCTAAGACAGAGAATGTCAGAGCCATATACGACACCTCCGTGTTCATGCTAATGCGGGGGGTCAAGATCGAAGCATGGCGTGGAAAACGTGGGCCCGCCCAGTGCCACCGGTGCCAGCTCTTCAGACACAGCTCGTACCAGTGTCAACGCCCTCTCGCCTGTGTAAGATGTGGAGAAGGACACGGCACGTGACTGCCCACGTCAAAGAACAGAGCCGGTCACCTGCGCAAACTGCAAAGGTGCGCACCCGGCTCACAACATTAAATGCCCAGTGTACCAGCGCGAGACAAAACAAAGTCGGGCGGACACTATCGCCATCACGACCGCCACATCTCACCAGCCACAGAAAGTGGCATCCAGAGAAGCGTAGCCAACAGAAGAGGCCCAAGGCGAATCGTTGTTAGCAGGAGCGAATGGGCCCACTCAACGCGGAGACGCTACCTCCTCTGGGCGGAGAAAGAAGAAGAGGGGGGGAAAGGAAAGAGGCAAAACCCCCCAAGGTACTAAAACGGAGGCCAACCCGGCACACAAAATAGCGCAGGCAGTCAAAAACAATGAACACACAATCAAACATACAGAAAGCTGCAACACCCTCCTTCAACAGTCGGTTAAACAAGCGAGTGACCACGTGATGTCAACAAACGCCGGCAGAAAGCTACAAGAGCGCTCCCTGCCGGCCGATAAAGGAACTGAAAAATGTGTCGGAGAGGCGGCACAAAGTAGGAGAAACATAAACCGAGAGGCCTCACAAAACTGGAGTAATAAAAATACTCAAAACAATAACTTCACTGCCTGCGCTATCCAGTTGCTGATGGACCTGATTAAGGCCATCAGGCAAGGACACGATGTGGAGCAGGTTATCCTTGACGGCTTAGCCGCGCTGCTAACACTATACCATAATGAGTAGCAAGCCGTTAAGGATACTACATTGGAACGCCCGCGGCCTCCAACACAAGGTCGCGCTCCTCCGCCATCTCCTGCAGGAACAAAATATCGACGTGGCGCTCATCAGTGAGACACTCCTGGGACCTGAAGATAGGTGCAAGATCCCAGGATACCACGTCTACAGGAAGGACGAGCGGTCGGCATACGGAATCCGGTACCGTGGCCTGGCCGTTTTAGTAAAGAGGAGAGTCGTACACCAATAACTCCCACTGCCAACTCTGCAATCAGCATACGCGCTGGGTGTGCAGCTTCATATGGCCTGCGAGGACCTCGAAGTGTATGAATTCTATAAGCCAACGAAAAACAAACTCGACATGAATGAGCTAAGGGCGCTCCTCACGCGCACAGAGAAGCCTACTATCCTCGCCGGTGACTTTAATTCCAAGCACCCACCGTGGAACAGCTGCTACACCAACGAGAGAGGTAGACAACTCTTCGCGGACTCAGAAGCCCATGGGTACACGGTGTCAGGCCCTGAGACTCCTACCCACTACCCAGACAAGAACACTCACATGCCTGACGTGCTTGACATCGTAGTACACCTGAGCCTACACTTTCAGGTCACTCAGCAGGTGTTAGACGATGAGCTGCAGTCGGACCACCACCCTGTACTCGTCGTACTATCGGGTATGCCGACTCGCCAGAAGCCACCAGTGCCACGTCGAAAAATCGATTGGAAAGCCTACGCAGAAAAGATTGTATGTTTGTTCCTATGTGGCGTTCTAGAGACCAAACGCGTTGGCCGATTTTGATGATTCTTACGTCAATCGATTCCTCTTAACCCTGCGAGTGTCTCTGGCTACATAAAAATTGGAAAAAAAAAATTGCGGCTTTTGGGCGCCATTTTGTGAGGGTAATTTTTTTTGCCTTTCTAACCCATCGTGGGGGTATCAAAATAAAGGGTTTTAAGAGTTGATTTCAAAAATTTATATCACTTATATATTTAAATGTCATCATCTGCCTGCCCTTATCCCATGTTACTTGGGGTCGGCGCAACACGTTTTCTTCTTCCATACCGTTCTGTCCCCTGTCACGCTATAACTGACTCCCTTTTCCTTCATATCACTCCTCACGCAGTCCATCCATCTTTTCTTTGGCCTTCCTCTTCCTCTCCATCCATCCACATTTAAATTCATAACTCTTTTAGTAACATGCGTTTCATCCCTCCTCATCACATGACCATACCAGGACAAATGGTTTCCCTTCAACTTTTCTGTCACTGGCGCCACTTTCAAACTGCCTCTAATATATTCATTTCTCACTTTATCCAATCTGGTCACGCCGCACATCCATCTCAACATTCTCATCTCTGCTACATGCAATCTCCTTTCATCCATCTTTTTCACAGCCCAACATTCTGATCCATACAGTATGACAGGTCTAATCACGGACTTGTATATTTTACCCTTTAACTACCTTATTAAAAAAAAAAAACTAAAATTTGTAAATAAAAAAAGTTAATTAGAAAAATCAAAAAACCTGACTGCTTAGAAAGCGAACTAAAAAGACGTAAACAAGAGGAAAATCATGCTGTGCAGTCGGAGGATACATCTGGTTTTGGTCAACCAGCTCGCGAATATGTATCCTCCGACTGCACAGCATGATTTTCCTCTTGTTTACGTCTTTTTAGTTCGCTTTAAGCATTCGGGTTTTTTGATTTTCCTAATTAGATTTTTTTATTTGCCGCTGTTTCTGACTTTTCATTCCCGGAGGTGGCCGGGATGGGGGTTGTTTCTGTGTTGGGGGTAGGTGAAGTTTTCGCTACCCTCCATTAGTTGTCGAAAAGTTACCAAACTGGGCCACTCACTTTAGGGCACTAGCCGACATACTAAAGCGGCCACCGAACCCCCGCCCATATCGACAGGGGGTTCGATTCTCCCCGGAGATCAGCTGGTTCTCCTACAGCCTGCCAGCTGACAAAAAATTGAAAGTAGCCATCAGGGGGCTGCCGGCGGACACAGACCCCCAGAAGATCGAGGAGGAGCTCCGTAACAAAGGTTACGAGCCGGAGTAACGGCATATCAGTGCCCGTCAAGAAGGACCCGGCTGCGTATTCCACGCCGTGCTGGCTAAGAAAGAGAATGTCAGAGCCATATACGACACCTCCGTGTTCATGCTAATGCGGGGGGTCAAGATCGAAGCATGGCGTGGAAAACGTGGGCCCGCCCAGTGCCACCGGTGCCAGCTCTTCAGACACAGCTCGTACCAGTGTCAACGCCCTCTCGCCTGTGTAAGATGTGGAGAAGGACACGGCACGTGACTGCCCACGTCAAAGAACAGAGCCAGTCACCTGCGCAAACTGCAAAGGTGCGCACCCGGCTAACAACATTAAATGCCCAGTGTTCCAGCGCGAGACAAAACAAAGTCGGGCGGACACTATCGCCATCACGACCGCCACATCTCGCCAGCCACAGAAAGTGGCATCCAGAGAAGCGTAGCCAACAGAAGAGGCCCAAGGCGAATCGTTGTTGGCAGGAGCGAATGGGCCCACTCAACGCGGAGACGCTACCTCCTCTGGGCGGAGGAAGAAGAAGAAGGGGGGAAAGAAAAGAGGCAAAACCCCCCAAGAAACTAAAACGGAGGCCAACCCGGCACACAAAATAGCGCAGGCAGTCAAAAACAATGAACACACAATCAAACATACAGAAAGCTGCAACACCCTCCTTCAACAGTCGGTTGAACAAGCGAGTGACCACGTGATGTCAACAAACGCCGGCAGAAAGCTACAAGAGCGCTCCCTGCCGGCCGATAAAGGAACTGAAAAATGTGTCGGAGAGGCGGCACAAAGTAGGAGAAACATAAACCGAGAGGCCTCACAAAACTGGAGTAATAAAAATACTCAGAACAAAAACTTCACTGCCTGCGCTATCCAGTTGCTGATGGACCTGATTAAGGCCATCAGGCAAGGACACGATGTGGAGCAGGTTATCCTTGACGGCTTAGCCGCGCTGCTAACACTATACCATAATGAGTAGCAAGCCGTTAAGGATACTACATTGGAACGCCCGCGGCCTCCAACACAAGGTCGCGCTCCGCCGCCATCTCCTGCAGGAACAAAATATCGACGTGGCGCTCATCAGTGAGACACTCCTGGGACCTGAAGATAGGTGCAAGATCCCAGGATACCACGTCTACAGGAAGGACGAGCGGTCGGCATACGGAATCCGATACCGTGGCCTGGCCGTTTTAGTAAAAAGGAGAGTCGTACACCAATAACTCCCACTGCCAACTCTGCAATCAGCATACGCGCTGGGTGTGCAGCTGCATATGGCCGGCGAGGACCTCGAGGTGTATGAATTCTATAAGCCACCGAAAAACAAACTCGACATAAGTGAGCTAAGGGCGCTCCTCACGCGCACAGAGAAGCCTACTATCCTCGCTAGTGACTTTAATTCCAAGCACCCACCGTGGAACAGCTGCTACACCAACGAGGGAGGTAGACAACTCTTCGCGGACTCAGAAGCCCATGGGTACACGGTGTCAGGCCCTGAGACTCCTACCCACTACCCAGACAAGAACACTCACATGCCTGACGTGCTTGACATCGTAGTACACCTGGGCCTACACTGTCAGGTCACTCAGCAGGTGTTAGACGATGAGCTGCAGTCGGACCACCACCCTGTACTCGTCGTACTATCGGGTATGCCGACTCGCCAGAAGCCACCAGTGCCACGTCGAAAAATCAATTGGAAAGCCTACGCAGAAAAGATTGTATGTTTGTTCCTATGTGGCGTTCTAGAGACCAAACGCGTTGGCCGATTTTGATGATTCTTACGACAATCGATTCCTCTTAACCCTGCGAGTGTCACTGGCTACATAAAAATTGGAAAAGAAAAAAATAGCGGCTTTTGGGCGCCATTTTGTGAGGGTATTTTTTTTTTCCTTCCTAACCCATCGTGGGGGTATCAAAATAAAGGGTTTTAAGAGTTGATTTCAAAAATTTATATCACTTATATATTTAAATGTCATCATCTGCCTGCCCTTATCCCATGTTATTTGGGGTCGGCGCAACACGTTTTCTTCTTCCATACCGTTCTGTCCCCTGTCACGCTATAACTGACTCCCTTTTCCTTCATATCACTCCTCACACAGTCCATCCATCTTTTCTTTGGCCTTCCTCTTCCTCTCCATCCATCCACATTTAAATTCATAACTCTTTTAGTAACATGCGTTTCATCCCTCCTCATCACATGACCATACCAGGACAAACGGTTTCCCTTCAACTTTTCTGTCACTGGCGCCACTTTCAAACTGCCTCTAATATATTCATTTCTCACTTTATCCAATCTGGTCACGCCGCACATCCATCTCAACATTCTCATCTCTGCTACATGCAATCTCCTTTCATCCATCTTTTTCACAGCCCAACATTCTGATCCATACAGTATGACAGGTCTAATCACGGACTTGTATATTTTACCCTTTAACTACCTTATTCAAAAAAAAAACTAAAATTTGTAAATAAAAAAAGTTAATTAGAAAAATCAAAAAACCTGACTGCTTCGAAAGCGAACTAAAAAGACGTAAACAAGAGGAAAATCATGCTGTGCAGTCGGAGGATACATCTGGTTTTGGTCAACCAGCTCGCGAATATGTATCCTCCGACTGCACAGCATGATTTTCCTCTTGTTTACGTCTTTTTAGTTCGCTTTTAAGCATTCGGGTTTTTTGATTTTCCTAATTGGATTTTTTTATTTGCCGCTGTTTCTGACTTTTCATTCCCGGAGGTGGCCGGGATGGGGGTTGTTTCTGTGTTGGGGGTAGGTGAAGTTTTCGCTATCCTCCATTAGTAGTCGAAAAGTTACCAAACTGGGCCACTCACTTTAGGGCACTAGCCGACATACTAAAGCGGCCACCGAACCCCTGCCCATATCGACAGGGGGTTCGATTCTCCCCGGAGAGCGAGGATGAGTACAGGGTGGTACAGAGATATTTGACCGCCCTGGAAAAAGAAACGGGTATCAGCTGGTTCTCCTACAGCCTGCCAGCTGACGACAAATTGAAAGTAGCCATCAGGGGGCTGCCGGCGGACACAGACCCCCAGGAGATCGAGGAGGAGCTCCGTAACAAAGGTTACGAGCCGGAGTAACGGCATATCAGTGCCCGTCAAGGAAGACCCGGCTGCGTATTCCACGCCGTGCTGGCTAAGACAGAGAATGTCAGAGCCATATACGACACCTCCGTGTTCATGCTAATGCGGGGGGTCAAGATCGAAGCATGGCGTGGAAAACGTGGGCCCGCCCAGTGCCACCGGTGCCAGCTCTTCAGACACAGCTCGTACCAATGTCAACGCCCTCTCGCCTGTGTAAGATGTGGAGAAGGACACGGCACGTGACTGCCCACGTCAAAGAACTGAGGCGGTCACCTGCGCAAACTGCAAAGGTGCGCACCCGGCTAACAACATAAATACCCAGTGTTCCAGCACGAGATAAAACACAGGCGGGCGGGCACTATCGCCATCACGACCGCCACATCTCGCCAGCCACGGAAAGTGGCATCAACAGAAGCTTAGCCAACAGAAGAGGCCCAAGGTGAATCGTTGATGGCAGGAGCGAATAGGCCCACTCAACGCGGAGACGCTACCTCCTCTGGGTGGAGGAAGAAGAAGAGGGGGGGAAAGGAAAGAGGCAAAACCCCCCATGAAACTAAAACGGAGGCCAACCCTGCACACAAAATAGCGCAGGCAGTCAAAACCAATGAACACACAAACAAACATACAGAAAGCTGCAACACCCTCCTTCAACAGTCGGTTAAACAAGCGAGTGACCACGTGATGTCAACAAACGCCGGCAGAAAGCTACAAGAGCGCTCCCTGCCGGCCGATAAAGGAACTGAAAAATGTGTCGGAGAGGCGGCACAAAGTAGGAGAAACATAAACCGAGAGGCCTCACAAAACTGGAGTAATAAAAATACTCAGAACAAAAACTTCACTGCCTGCGCTATCCAGTTGCTGATGGACCTGATTAAAGCCATCAGGCAAGGACACGATGTGGAGCAGGTTATCCTTGACGGCTTAGCCGCGCTGCTAACACTATACCATAATGAGTAGCAAGCCGTTAAGGATACTACATTGGAACGCCCGCGGCCTCCAACACACGGTCGCGCTCCTCCGCCATCTCCTGCAGGAACAAAATATCGACGTGGCGCTCATCAGTGAGACACTCCTGGGACCTGAAGATAGTGCAAGATTCCAGGATACCACGTCTACAGGAAGGACGAGCGGTCGGCATACGGAATCCGATACCGTGGCCTGGCCGTTTTAGTAAAGAGGAGAGTCGTACACCAATAACTCCCACTGCCAACTCTGCAATCAGCATACGCGCTGGGTGTGCAGCTTCATATGGCCGGCGAGGACCTCGAGGTGTATGAATTCTATAAGCCACCGAAAAACAAACTCGACATGAGTGAGCTAAGGGCGCTCCTCACGCGCACAGAGAAGCCTACTATCCTCGCCGGTGACTTTAATTCCAAGCACCCACCGTGGAACAGCTGCTACACCAACGAGGGAGGTAGACAACTCTTCGCGGACTCAGAAGTCCATGGGTACACGGTGTCAGGCCCTGAGACTCCTAACCACTACCCAGACAAGAACACTCACATGCCTGACGTGCTTGACATCGTAGTACACCTGGGCCTACACTGCCAGGTCACTCAGCAGGTGTTAGACGATGAGCTGCAGTCGGACCACCACCCTGTACTCGTCGTATTATCGGGTATGCCGACTCGCCAGAAGCCACCAGCGCCACGTCGAAAAATCGATTGGAAAGCCTACGCAGAAAAGATTGTATGTTTGTTCCTATGTGGCGTTGTAGAAACCAAACGCGTTGGCCGATTTTGATGATTCTTACGTCAACCGATTCGTCTTAACCCTGCGAGTGTCACTGGCTACATAAAAATTGGAAAAGAAAAAAATGGCGGCTTTTGGGCGCCATTTTGTGTAGGTAAAAATTTTTTTTCTTCCTAACCCATCGTGGGGGTATCAAAATAAAGGGTTTTAAGAGGTGATTTCAAAAATATATATCACTTATATGTTTAAATGTACCTAATTAATAAAAAAAAAGACGTGTGGCACTCGGGGACTGCCGCGGTAAAGCTATTGCATAGCATTTGTATAAATAATTAGGTATAAATAGTGTAATGACACACCAAAACAAAATTATTCATTTATAAAAAAATAACAATATTGAGAAGTGATTATCGAATTTCGCGCGATGTACATTTATATAGATATAATATCATATATACTTTCTCTGCGCGGCATTCATGACAACAAATTTCTTCCAACAAAATGATTATTAATACACTTATAATCAATATAAACGCAAAAATATAACTTTAGAATAACTTTAGAAAACCATAACAAACTAACTGTCAAACGCCTGACCAGAGGGAATCTAGTGACTGACAGTCACAAGTAAAATTTCAAAATTTAAAAAACCCCCGACACATTTATCTTGCGAAAACATCCCGATTCAAACAGTAAAACACCCATAACTTTTGAACGGCTGAACCGTTTTTTTTTAAAATCAAAAAAAATCAAAATCAATATTTTTATTTCACATAGGCCTACATGGGCACTTATAAAACGTCGACAAAAGGTGCACGGTTCGGGTTGGTCGTTTCCTATGGAGAAGAACCGGCAAGAAACTCCATGGTTACTCTTTTAAAAATGGTTTGGTTTTACAATATTTCCATGTTACAGCATTAGTACTTAGACATGTGGGGACAACGTAGGCCCGACTTATGACAATAAGTCGTAAGAAACTAAAAAAATAAAATAAAAGGATTATATATTTTATAAAAAAGTTAACAAATGTTAACTAGCAACTAGAAGGCCTACAATGTTCACACATTCACAAAACAATCGGTAAAAGAATCTATACATTGTAAATAAAAATAAGTATAACAAGACTAAATTTAACATGTGGCACAAATTTTGTTATCAGTGCTGTAACTATTCTTAGCAAAGGGCTATAAAGATGTTTGAAAACCATTGTAAAAAGTCTAATTAAAAGAAGGAAAGAAAAATGAGATTGAGAATAGTTAGAGACATCCACATATTTGTGCCGTTTACAAGTTACCAGGGAAGCTGCATGCGCAGAAGGAGCTAAGGCCAAATGTTTTTATCTTCAACGTAGTCCTTGATTTTATAATATGCTTTTTTAATAAGGATACGTTTGATGTAGTTTTTGAACCTTCCATCGGTCAGTTCTATAACTGACTTTGGCAACTTGTTATAAAAGCGACTTGTTTTAAACATAGCTAAGAACACTCTCGACACAATCACCTTTCCAACAAAAAAAACTAAATCAAAATCGGTTCATCCGTTGAGGCGCTATGATGCCACAGACAGACACACAGATACACAGATACACAGATACACAGATACACAGACACACAGATACACAGATACACAGATACACAGATACACAGATACACAGATACACAGATACACAGCAACACACCTCAAACTTATAACACCCCTCTTTTTCCGTCGGGGGTTAAAAATGGCGGTCGATGTAATCCGTCTATTTGTTGAAGAGTCAAGGCCTATATAATCCCAGAGCTCTCATTGTTCTTCGTAATTATATCGGATTATAGCCGCCATTAAAAAGGACGTCCGTTTCATACATCGTTATTTTGTATAGGAGTTTCGCCAGACTGGTGTCGAAGACTGCCGAACTGAAACGACGTTAGACGATGCACGGCCTTCAAGCCACACCTCAGATTCCACAGAATTCAAAAACCTTATTAAAAACAAAACAAAACAAGTAAAATTTAAAAATTTAAAAAACCCCCGACACATTTATCTTGCGAAAACATCCCGATTCAAACAGTAAAACGCGCATAACTTTTGAACGGCTGAACCGTTTTTTTTTAAACATAGCTAAGAACACTCTCGACACAATCACCTTTCCAACAAAAAAAACTAAATCAAAATCGGTTCATCCGTTGAGGCGCTATGATGCCACAGACAGACACACAGATACACAGATACACAGATACACAGATACACAGATACACAGATACACAGATACACAGACACACAGATACACAGATACACAGATACACAGCAACACACCTCAAACTTATAACACCCCTCTTTTTCCGTCGGGGGTTAAATACCCTTATTCACATTGAACTAAGGTCGCTTTTCTTTGACAAGCCAAAAGTGACCCTTATTCATATTAGCATAAGGTCCACATTGATCACCATTGGAGCGTGAGGTTTTTTCGTTACGGAATTTCTGGATTTGGTCCCCGCGCTCAAGGCCTGTGATTGAAGCTATGCAATAGCTTAAAATAACTAAAAAGATGTAAATAAAAAAAGTTACATATTCGCGAGCTGGTTGACCAAAACCAGATGTATCCTCCGACTGCTCAGCATGATTTTCCTCTTGTTTACGTCTTTTTAGTTCGCTTTTAAGCATTCGGGTTTTTTGATTTTCCTAATTAACTATTTTTATTTGCCGCTGTTTCTGGGTTTCTATGCCCGGAGGTGGCCGGGTTGGGGGCTGTTTCTGTGTTGGGGGTAGGTGTAGTTTTCGCTACCCTCCATTAGTAGTCGAAAAGTTACCAAACTGGGCCACTCACTTTAGGGCACTAGCCGACATACTAAAGCGGCCACCGAACGCCCGCCCATATCGACAGGGGGTTCGATTCTCCCCGGAGAGCGAGAATGAGTACAGGGTGGTACAGAGATATTTGACCGCCCTGGAAAAAGAAACGGGTATCAGCTGGTTCTCGTACAGCCTGCCAGCTGAAAAGAAATTGAAAGTAGCTATCAGGGGGCTGCCGGCGGACACAGACCCCCAGGAGATCGAGGAGGAGCTCCGTAACAAAGGTTACGAGCCGGAGTAACGGCATATCAGTGCCCGTCAAGGAAGACCCGGCTGCGTATTCCACGCCGTGCTGGCTAAGACAGAGAATGTCAGAGCCATATACGACACCTCCGTGTTCATGCTAATGCGGGGGGTCAAGATCGAAGCATGGCGTGGAAAACGTGGGCCCACCCAGTGCCACCGGTGCCAGCTCTTCAGACACAGCTCGTACCAGTGTCAACGCCCTCTCGCCTGTGTAAGATGTGGAGAAGGACACGGCACGTGACTGCCCACGTCAAAGAACAGAGCCGGTCACCTGCGCAAACTGCAAAGGTGCGCACCCGGCTAACAACATTAAATGCCCTGTGTTCCAGCACGAGATAAAACACAGGCGGGCGGGCACTTTCGCCATCACGACCGCCACATCTCGCCAGCCACAGAAAGTGGCATCAACAGAAGCGCAGCCAACAGAAGAGGCCCAAGGGGAATCGTTGATGGCAGAAGCGAATGGGCCCACTCAACGCGGAGACGCTACCTCCTCTGGGCGGAGGAAAAAGAAGAGGGAGGGAAAGGAAAGAGGCAAAACCCCCCCGCGACCCAAGAACCTAATACGGAGGCCAACCCTGCACACAAAATAGCGCAGGCAGTCAAAAACAATGAACACACAAACAAACATACAGAAAGCTGCAACACCCTCCTTCAACAGTCGGTTAAACAAGCGAGTGACCACGTGATGTCAACAAACGCCGGCAGAAAGCTACAAGAGCGCTCCCTGCCGGCCGATAAAGGAACTGAAAAATGTGTCGGAGAGGCGGCACAAAGTAGGAGAAACATAAACCGAGAGGCCTCACAAAACTGGAGTAATAAAAATACTCAGAACAAAAACTTCACTGCCTGCGCTATCCAGTTGCTGATGGACCTGATTAAAGCCATCAGGCAAGGACACGATGTGGAGCAGGTTATCCTTGACGGCTTAGCCGCGCTGCTAACACTATACCATAATGAGTAGCAAGCCGTTAAGGATACTACATTGGAGCGCCCGCGGCCTCCAACACAAGGTCGCGCTCCTCCGCCATCTCCTGCAGGAACAAAATATCGACGTGGCGCTCATCAGTGAGACACTCCTGGGACCTGAAGATAGTGCAAGATCCCAGGATACCACGTCTACAGGAAGGACGAGCGGTCGGCATACGGAATCCGATACCGTGGCCTGGCCGTTTTAGTAAAGAGGAGAGTCGTACACCAATAACTCCCACTGCCAACTCTGCAATCAGCATACGCGCTGGGTGTGCAGCTTCATATGGCCGGCGAGGACCTCGAGGTGTATGAATTCTATAAGCCACCTGTAGTGACCGGTTCTATGGGGCAATTCACAGGCTCGTTCACGCACTAAATGACCACACTTCAACACGTCTACTCTGGCCAGCGGCTCTCGTAATACCAACGCGGTGCGCACGAGATTGTGTATGTCTGTGTGGGGGAAAGTGGGGATGGCAAAGTGAACGTGCGAGTGAGATAGATACACTACATCCCTTCCTCATTAATGATTTTATTAAGAATATATTTAATATTAATTCATTTTGTATAATGTATTTTTGGTATGCTTAATGTAATCATAATTATATTGTTTGTTCTTCACGTGACAGATTCTTGTCTTTTTTTCACGCTCTCAATATCCCTTCACCCTCCTATTTTTCTTCAATTTAATGAGAGAAAATAAAGCTATCACCAAAATCTCTGAAAACTGTAATTTTACAGTGTACTTTTATAATTATTTTGTTAGTACGTGGACATTAGTATGTGTGACATGAGTACTTGTTTGTGATTTAAGTTTTTTACGTATTTTGTTACATTTTCTAGATTGTCACTGGGAAATAAAAAAAAAGTGTGAGTTGATGTATGTTAATGGAAATCACAATTCCTCAAATTTAATGGCAGCTGCCACCCAGCAATTTAATGGCAGCAAAACCCACCAATTTAATGGCAGCAACCCACCAATTTAATGGCAGCAGCCCACCAATTTAATGGCAGCAACCGACCAATTTAATGGCAGCGGCCCACCAATTTAATGGCACCAACCACCCACCAATTTAATGGCAGCAACCACCCACCAATTTAATGGTAGCAAACCCACCAATTTAATGGCAGCAAAACCTACCAATTTAATGGCAGCAAAACCCACCAATTTAATGGCAGCAAATCCCACCAATTTAATGGTAGCAAACCCACCAATTTAATGGTAGCAAACCCACCAATTTAATGGCAGCAAAACCCACCAATTTAATGGTAGCAAGCCCACCAATTTAATGATAGCAAAACCCACCAATTTAATGGTAGCAAAACCCGCCAATCTAATGGCAGAACAACCAACCAATTAAATGGCAGCGTCTTTTTACTCCAACTATTCCTATAAGCATAATCAGCCTATAATGCTCCATTCGCCGGAAAGCGAACCTCCCCTTTGCGACAGGGACAAGGCCTCAATCCATCACATGAGCTAAGCGTTGCCCGGCAGACGTCACACGTCCCTGAATTACCAGCTCCAGGACATACGGTTTCCTCACCATAAGTATTTTTTTTTATAACTGAGTACTATTTCGTGACATTGGAAATCTGACAATCCACTACACCAATCGAGTGTGGTCACCTACAAAACTGTTTATGTAGGTACCTTTATAGTTTTACAAAAACAGTTCAGTGTTAACGTTAACATTGCATATCTTCACAGCTAAATAACTTAAAGGCTATCGATGTCACACTTGTTAAAACTGACATTTCGATAGTTGTCTGGTCCCCGAGGTATCTTTTTACAACAGCAGTGCACTTGGTAGTTTTAATTGATTTGCGCCCATATGGCTATTCTGATCCAGCGCGCTCTCCAAGCTGTACACCACTTTAAATCATATCGTTATCTACGTATATTGAGGTTAGCCTTCATAATACTCATTCCACATGAAATAGGCACGATTTCAGAACATGACCCGCCTTGAATCTAACAAAATTGACATAACTCGCCTAGGATCTAGTCATACCTTATGGCATCAGCCACCTTGGATCCAGCCTCCTAAACTGGCATCACCCTCCCATGATGTAGCCAACCATATGCCATACAGGCATTAAGTCCGCCTTTGCACCCTTGTGCATGAAGTCCAAATAAATAAATACGTTCTTTTTTTTCGCTTCAAATACGCTTAGCCGTCAGGCAAATCTTAGTTTGACCATAAACTAACTTTTTTGTCCGTTTGACGTTAATGAAGAACTCATACTCAAACTATATATTTGTAACACATACATACTTATGTGTAAAGAAAAGTAAAGAGATCGCCATTGCTCAACATATCTACTCTAATACATTCAGGCGTCCCGCTTTAAATACCCAGAAAACTGTAAGTGTAAATTCTGTGTTGTATTATTGTATAGTGGCGTGAATCTCAGTGTCACGACACCTCTATTTAAATTTTCAGTTGGAAATAATTTATTTTACAATGACAAAATATAATTATGTGTACAATCAACAAGATTGAAACCTGACCCACCATATACTAATTATTCTACGGGTATTCTAACCCAATTAGGTCTAATCTTGCTTAAATATATTTTTTCTCAGCAACAACTTGCCATCGATTTAATAAGACAGTCATATACTAATATATTATAGAGTGAAAGTCAGTGACTATTAGTTTACCAATCTCGCTGTCATTTCAATGATATTAGCAGATTGAATATTTACTCAACATCTTGATATTTAGCATTTTTCTTTGAATTCAGAATAAACTCATAAATAGTAGTACTCTAAATAGTTCGTATTTTGTATTTATTTTATCAAATTCTATTCTGCGCTTCTTTATATAAGGAAACAATGCGTGACGATAGTTAATTCCAATATCTGCTATAACACTATTTTTTTTTTTTCTTTTAATAATCTTACTGCAATGAACAAAATGGTCATAGTAGTTGCGCGACCAGATGCCTGTACTAACTCAGTTTTTTATAATTTTGAAACATCTTATATCCACCATAAGATGACTGGTATATAGTAAGAAAACTCTAATGTTTTGAAGTTTACAAACGGATGGGTCAAGAATCAAACAGCCTAACTGTATATATTGGGTATTGTTACGTACGTAGTATATTTTTGATTTATTTTATTCCTTCTGTGTTAGTTTGACTTTTTACACCTGACTACATCTACCCTCTTTTACAAACTCTCTCCACCACTCAAAAGTTTGGTAGTAGAAAACCGAATCCAGAGCTAAACTCGTCTTTGTACAAATATTTATTTTATTTTGTATGTCCTGTGTACAAAAATAATTAAGAATGTTCTAAATGCATTTTTTTTTTTTTTAATAACGTTGTCCCACTCTAGGAATTTCTCCTGTATCGTGGGTGCGTTTACAAACATATAAACTCACATACACAAACACCCAGAGCCGGAACAACTATCTGTAGGTCATACAAATATTTGTCCCGTGCGGGAATCGAACCCGCGACACGCAGCGCAGCAGTCAATCGCTCAACCACTACGCCAACCGTGCGCGCTATGGTGTAAATCTGATTTCACGACCATTACACTCTCAAAAATGTACATACCTGATAGGGTCAGCAGCTCAAACCCTTTTGTAGAATGGTAGGCAACTGTCATTTCAGACAGATCGGAAACCTTACTAATATTATAAATGCGAAAGTATGGACGGACGGCTGCATGTCCGGCACCCAACCATGCTAGAACTGCCGAACGGATCCGGCTGAAACTCGGCACAAAGACAGATCACAGTCCGGAACAGCCCATAGGCCACTTACCCTGGTGTATTGTCCACTAGGAATAAATTTCGACCTGCGCGGTTGTGAAGCCGCTGGAAGAAGCTAGCTCATAAATATTTTTTCGTACCCAGAAAGTAATAAGTTTAGTATATTGTTCCAAAACGTACTGTATATGCTTCGTAGGCAATGAATAAACAACGAGGTCTTGAAAAGACTATTTCAGAGTTAACACGAATTTGTTAACTAACTAATAGTGTAATTTAACTAACTTTATCCATTTATAAATCAATCATTCCTTTTCTTTTTACGTTTAATTAGCCCTAAAACTACGTAACTGAAACCCGTATTTTATATAGCACTGTCTTTTCATGAGTCACCGCTGTTTATATCAGGAATTTGGACTCATATGCATGGCTTATGTAACCAAAACATGACTGCTTGGCCTTAGGATGTTGCAAATATTTACGTGCCCATTACGAGCTTTTTAGAATCTGCGTGGCTTGACGTGATTCAATTTAAACTTGAGACCTTCCTTTAAGTAGTTACGGCTACAAATGTGGATATTTAATTTTATATTGTATTGGTTATGAAGATGTACACAATTTTTTTTTATTTTTTTTGCCCTAGCCACCCTTGGTGATATTATAGGTTACTGATTATTGTCATTAACATTTTAATCGGTAGACGATTCAATTTTAACCTGTTTATTTTAAGGGTTAGGCTCGATAAACAATGAATAAATACGTAGGCATTTAGGTATATATGTTCCTACAATGTACATATTCACATAAACAGTCAGTGCGTGTATACCTGTATGTTTTAAGTTCTTTCATTAGGATTTCTACATAGGCGTGGTTGTAACTGCAAACTTCACTAGAGCGACTATATAATCTTTGGGTTTACTGCTTGATTTCGAATGTCATGTGCCCCATGACTAATTCTCCTAAGTCATCAAATCAAACTTCCGAATTACCGAAATTCCATAGCATCGATGTACCAAAATTTCGAATAGTGTCCAAATGTGTCCGAATGGAAACGAAATCACAATATGTCGCCATAAAACTTAAGTAGTCAAGCAAAACGTATTTCCCGATCTATGGAAACCCCTATTTGAATTATTAACGGTGATCAGAGAATGATTCCATTAAATAGGGTGGACTCTCGATTGTCTGTGTAAATATTACAAAGATATCCGCGTTGCAGCCGCAGTAGTTAGGTTCAAAATAACAATGCATCGATTTTATTATTTTAATCAGATGTTATGATTTGAAATCGTAAAGTAAATTTTGTTATTTACCTACCCACCAATATAATTTACAATCGTTTTAGAATAGTTAGTTTGATGTTTCTTTAACGACACAGTTTTTTGTTATTAGACACAACTTAGTCATGGCCCTTGGCTCTTTGATTAGAATAACACGAATTTCTTTACCTTCGTAATACTAAATGTCCTTTATTATTAAAATCTGGTATGGTTATTTACTCAATACTTAGGCAGAATTTATTTTCCGCTACATAGTTATGTTTAAGCATTCGTATGATGTTAACACAACAAATAGGTATTTACTATGTAATTTTTTTAATTTTTACACTTAGGACCTGCTTAAATGTCTTATTTTCATAACGGTATGTGGGCGCCTAACGATAACAAATAACCGTGTGTTATGTCATGCATTATCTACTTACCCCAATCCTTCTTCTTTTTATTTACACCAATATTTTTCTTACTTTATCCTCGTCGCCATTTGTAGTGACCGGTTCTATGGGGCAATTCACAGGCTCGTTCACGCACTAAATGACCACACTTCAACACGTCTACTCTGGCCAGCGGCTCTCGTAATACCAACGCGGTGCGCACGAGATTGTGTATGTCTGTGTGGGGGAAAGTGGGGATGGCAAAGTGAACGTGCGAGTGAGATAGATACACTACACCACCGAAAAACAAACTCGACATGAGTGAGCTAAGGGCGCTCCTCACGCGCACAGAGAAGCCTACTATCCTCGCCGGTGACTTTAATTCCAAGCACCCACCGTGGAACAGCTGCTACACCAACGAGGGAGGTAGACAACTCTTCGCGGACTCAGAAGTCCATGGGTACACGGTGTCAGGCCCTGAGACTCCTAACCACTACCCAGACAAGAACACTCACATGCCTGACGTGCTTGACATCGTAGTACACCTGGGCCTACACTGCCAGGTCACTCAGCAGGTGTTAGACGATGAGCTGCAGTCGGACCACCACCCTGTACTCGTCGTATTATCGGGTATGCCGACTCGCCAGAAGCCACCAGCGCCACGTCGAAAAATCGATTGGAAAGCCTACGCAGAAAAGATTGTATGTTTGTTCCTATGTGGCGTTGTAGAAACCAAACGCGTTGGCCGATTTTGATGATTCTTACGTCAACCGATTCGTCTTAACCCTGCGAGTGTCACTGGCTACATAAAAATTGGAAAAGAAAAAAATGGCGGCTTTTGGGCGCCATTTTGTGTAGGTAAAAATTTTTTTTCTTCCTAACCCATTGTTATAGGTTTAAGGTTCACTTTTGCTTGAGGGAATTCACAGTAACTAAAAGTCGTGTATGCTATATGCTGATTTATTTGCGACTGGTTAAATGGCAATTTCTTATGGATATTAGGGCGACACACACATGCATACATACGTACTTGCTTCACTCTTTCACACATACAAGGATCTTACTCAACATACCGCCCACCAAAGGGTCTATAGCCCTTTCACAATGTCTAATAAAGTTAACTTGAACATGTACAAAGATAGGTAGGTAAAATTAATAGTAACATTACATTATTAGTTTGCATACAAAATCAAGTGTCAATGTCTATGGGTAAATAACACAACTTACTAAATGACCTTTGCACTACACTATTACCACTTTTCACAGAATACACACGCGTCACACCGTCAGCGCCCGGATGCTTGTCAACAATGCGTCCCATCATCCATTTACCCGGAGGGAAATTATCAGATTTGATTAGGAAAATGTGTCCTAGGTCAAACTCCTTTACTTTGTGGTGCCATTTGGAACGTTGCTGCATTCTTGACAGATATTCGTGCTGCCATCTGTGCCAGAAGTCAGTCAATAACTTTTTGCTGGTGCTGCCATCTTGATAAATGGGTCATTGGGATATCTCGGAGATCTGGTGTCGGCACTGTGATCTCACCGATAAGGAAATGACCGGGGGTTAGTGGTTGCAGTTGGTCGTTATCTGTATCATCTAATATGGTAAGAGGCCGTGAGTTGAGGCAAGCCTCAACTTGACATAACAAGGTGCTCATTTCTTCGTAGGTCATATGTCTAGTCATGATCCGTTTTAGGTGATATTTCATCGCCTTCACCCCAGCTTCCCAGAGTCCACCCATGTGTGGGCTATAGGCTGGGATAAAATGCCAGTTCGTCCCTTCGATTGCTAGCTTCTCGGCGATTGGACCCTCGAATTGTAATTTAGCTTCAGTCCAATCTGCTACCAGTTGCCTGTTTGCCCCAACGAAGTTGCGTCCTTGATCGCTCCATATCTGAGCGCACCTTCCTCGTCTTGCTACAAATCTTCGGAAGGCTGCGATGAAAGCATCTGACGTGAGATCTCCCACCAATTCTAGGTGAATCGCCTTTGTCGACATGCATACAAAGACAGCTATATATGCCTTGTGCGTTTTTACTCCTCGACCTCTAGACATCAAGACCTGATACGGGCCTGCGAAGTCAACGCCTGTGTTCCAGAAAGGTTTAGCTGGTGTTACTCGAACTCGAGGTAAGTCTCCCATTTGCTGTGGCTTGGCCGTAGCGTTTAATTTAGCACAAATAAGACATTTACTGATCTTCTTGCTTTCAGGATCCAGTATCTAGTTCGCAGGAAAGTGAGCATTACTTGAACTCCGCCATGCAGCGTTTGCAGGTGCGCATTGGCGACGAGGAGAGTGGTAAAGTTGTTGTCACGATCAAGAATAATCGGGTGTTTTCCATCCTCATTTAGATCAGAGTGACGCAGTCTTCCGCCCACCCTGAGGAGGCCATTATCGTCAAGGTACGGTTTTAAATTGTTTAGTTTACTCTTTCTTTTAATGTGTAAGTTTGATTTCAGGTGCTGAATTTCTTCTTCGAAGCTATCCCTTTGTATCAATATCAAGCAAGTTTTCAACGCATCATCTAATTCCTCCGTGTTCACAGATAAGTCTTTGTTTCCTATTTTTCTTCCCTTTAAAAATCTTTTGCAGTACACTATTACTTTAAGCAGTTCTTGTAATGTATCACAATTTTCAAATTTTCTGGTTATACCTTTCTCATTGTCAATTGTTAGGCTAACTTGTATTGTTTCTTTTCTTTCCAGGTCTGTCATCATCGCGTTTGGTCTGCTGTATTGGATTTCTCCTTCTGTCAGCCACACTGGACCTTTCCACCACAGCACATAATCCTTAAGGTCTAGCAAGGTTTTTTCTTGCGAGGCAGTGTCAGCTGGATTTTCTGGTGATTTGACATGATACCAATTATGATTGCCAATGTTGTCCAGTATTTCAACTACTCTATTTCTAACGTACGTGTTCCATCTTGCTGGGTCACCGAATAGCCAAGAAAGTACAATTGTGGAATCGGTCCATGAGAATATCTGACAGGTTGGTATATTCATTGCTTCCTTTATCTGCTTCAAGAGTCCAGCAAGCAGTATAGCTCCACTGAGTTCTAGACGAGGTAAGGATTGGGATTTAGTAGAGGCTACCCTGGTTTTAGCGGCGATGATGGAGGTCTTTACCTCACCCATGGGTGTTCGTACTCTTAGATAGGCTACTGCAGCATAAGCTTTCGATGAAGCGTCACAAAAGCCGTGGATACTCGTGTTACTCATGTTAATTTCAGTAGTATAAAGCCATCTATCTATCTCGATATCAGGTAAGTATAGATTAACTGATTCTCGTAAGTCATTCCATTCTGCGGCAATGGTTTTATCTACTTCTTCGTCCCAAGTTACTCCTTGCAACCATAATCGTTGAATGAGAAGTTTTACCGGCAAAATAGAAGGTGCCAGCCAGCCTAGCGGATCAAATAATCTCTGTAAGTCGGAAAGAATTGTTCTCTTTGTAGTGAGCCTTGACGTAGCTGGTAAGTTTGGGCTGTATTGGAATCGATCATTGCCCATGTCCCAGTGTAATCCCAAGGCTCTCGTAATTCAGTCTAATGTTATGTCTAGTTTTACGTGAGAGCTTCTGTCAGATTCTTCAAATTCCTTGAGAAAGTCAGCATCGTTAGAACACCACTTTTTCAGTTTGAACCCGCCCTTCTGGAGTATGGCGTCTATTTCTTTGGCCATCTTTAATGCGTCTGTTACATTGTCTTTACCCGACATCATGTCATCCATGAAGTAATCGCGTCTTATTATTGCCGCCGCTTCAGGATAGTTTCGTCCTTCATCTTGGGCTACTTGATGCAAGGTCCTTACTGCCAAGTAAGGAGCAGAAGCAGTTCCGAACGTGACTCTGGTAAGACGGTAGTCTTTGACGGGTTCTTGATCATCATTTCTCCACAGAATTCGTTGCAGATATTGGTCTTCCTGTTTGACGATGATTTGTAGGTACATTTTTTGGATATCAGCCACGAAGCAGACTTTCTTCATCCGCCATCGCATGATTAGACTTCTCATGTCGTCTTGTAACTGTGGTCCCACCATCAGTTCATCGTTGAGGGATACATTGTTGGTTCCCCTTTGAGATGCGTTAAAAACAGTTCTTAATTTGGTTGTTTCCTTATCTTCCTTTATTACCGCGTGGTGTGGTAGGTATACAGAGGGATTGGTAATTTCTTGTTTCGGTACTTCTTCCATGTAATTTACTTCGTAATCTTTCAGGACTGTAGCATAGTCACTTTTAAGCTTTGGGTTATTTTTTAATCTTTGTTCTAATTGATATAATCTCTTTAAAGAAGCAGAATCTTGATAAGTTTCAACCTTGTCTTGTTGTTTCTTGTTGTCTGGTTGATCTGGTGCCGTCATTGGCGTGGATTGATGCGTGAGCATGTGATGACGTTTGTGACATTTTCGGCAGGACATCTTCAGGCGACATCTATAAGCGGAGTGTCCTGGGGCCAGACAATTATAGCATAGATTTTGTTGTTTCAGGTACTGGCACCTCTCGGCTGGATTAAGTTTTAAGAATTCCTCACAATGGCATAAGGTGTGGTCCTTTTCGCACAAAGCGCAGCATCTTGGTTTTGACGAGGTGGTATTCGATGTGGACACGTGAACAGCATATTCTTTTCCCTTAGGTGTAGGCCTGTCTCTGGTCGAAGGCGTGATAAGTTCGATCGTGCGAAACTTTGATTGTAGGAACTTGTTCAGTGCATCCCATTTAGGTAACTCGTCGTCATTGTCATCGTAAGCAGCTTCTTCCCATTCACGATGCGTCTCTGGGTCCAATTTTTGAACAACTATAAATACAATGAGTGAGTGGGTGAGCGTATCCCATGAGCTGGTCGACAGATTCAGGTTTTTCAGTGCGTTCAGACATTCAGTAGTCGTATCCCATATCGATTTGATGTTATTCGCCGTTTGCACAGGTATCTTCTTTTGTGTAAACAATCTTTTCAATATGGAGTTGACAATAATGCGTTTATTACCGAAACGCGCCTTCAGCATACGAAACGCGCCGTCATAGTTAACCTCTGTAACTTGCACGTGCTTCACCAGTGACAGGGCTTCTCCCGTAAGACTGGTTTTTAAATAGTGCAACTTTTGTACCTTACTTAATGTTATGTTGTTGTGCACTAATGACATATACAAATCTTGATAAGCGGGTCATTCATCGTAAATACCTGAGAAAGTGGGAAGTTGAATCCTTGGTAACTTCACTTGTACTTCCATAGAACCACTCATGTTATGGTCAGCTTGCATAGGAACTGGCGACGACTTGTTGTATGAGCTTATTAAATCATTAAGATCGGCTAGTAAACAGATATACAAGTCTTCTTGAACTAAGTAATCTTCATTAACGAAATATGGAATGTCTTGTCGATTCGCCTTCGGAACACATTTCACTAGTTCTATATGTGCACCTTTGTATGAAGACCAATATTCTTCAATATTCTTAATGCGTGTTTCTATATATCCTTTTTTTAAGCGTTGTTTCGGACATTTCTTAAGGTTCGATTGAGTTTTTCCTAACAACATAGCTGTATCTTCTAACACATTTAATAATTGTTCCACTGTATTTGCCATATCGTTGTAATAAGCCTTCAATCCCTACTAATATTATAAATGGGAAAGTAACTCTGTCTGTCTGTCATTCTGTCTGTCTGTCTGTCTGTCTTTGCTTCACGCCTAAACTACTGAACCAATTTGTGTGAAATTTGGTACAGACATAGTTTGGAACTTGAGAATGGACATAGGATAGTTTTTATTACTTTTATTTTATTTATTTATTTATTTATTCATATAACAATTCGCATTGTGTTTGAATTATTTAGTACATCAATTAATTTATTATAGCCAAGAATAAAAATTATGAATTTCAAAACAGTAAATTTCAATTATAATAATCAATAACATATGATAAATATTATGTCAATAGATAGTAAACAGTTATTATATGAATGGTTGCAAAAAATATCATGTCAAATGTTTATAAATTTATTCTATAAAACACAAAAAGTCTAATAATGCTTATATGTAATGTCATAAATAAATGGCGAGTACAAAAAGGTAAATTACTAAAAATAAAAACTATTTACCATCCCCTGTCTACAATTCAGATAAAGAATACAAACATTTATTCAACAGGAACGCCCTAAGTTTAGCTTTGAATAGAGTACCCTTGTAAATTAATGATCTTAAGTCGGTAGGCAACCTATTAAATAATTCCACTGATTGGTATTTAGAGCAATGTTTAGCAATATTGACTTTAGTAGCAATTTTGTTTTTTATAACGTTTCTTCTAGTGTTCTCTCTAAGTTCACGTTCTTCTTGTGATTCGTGCTCGTGTATGTATTTTGCAAAGTGGCTGAGTAGTACTAAAACATATAAACTTGGTACTGTTAATATACCTAGCTTTTTAAAGTATTCTTTACATGACTCTCGTTGTGGGATTCTGACAATTGTTCTTAATGCACGTTTCTGCAGTACGAATGCTCTTTGGCAATTATACCCGTAACTGCTCCCCCAACACATAATGCTGTATCGTAACCTGGATTCTACCAATGCATAATATACTGATTTTAGCTGCTTTAGATCTATATCGTCCCTGAGGTTTCTTAGCGCGTAACAAGCTGAAGATATTGAGGAATCAATGGCGGTGAGCTCTTTTTTCCAGTTTAATAGGGCATCTATATAGACTCCTAAAAATTTAACTTCGTTTACTAGTCCAATATTATCCCTTTTAAGCATGACATCAATGCTATCGTTGTTACGTGACGTTGTTTTAAACAACATAACATGGGTTTTTTTTGGGTTTATAATTAAGTTATTTGCTATAAACCATACAGAAAGATTTTCTAAACACTTATTTACTTTTTCTGTCAACTCTTTTAAGTCTGACGACCCGATTATGGCGTTCGTATCATCTGCAAACATTACAAGCCCTGCGTCGGGTTGGGTTTTATTCATAAAATTAAGTAAATCATTAGTAAAAATTATATATAATATTGGTCCCAAGATTGAGCCTTGAGGCACACCGCGGCTTATTTTGGTCATTTTTGACTTATATATTACTTCACTCACACACTTTATGTCAAAATTTTTTGCATTAATGTCTTTTATTTCTACGTACATTCTACGGTTTTTTAAATAAGATGTCAATAGTTTTAACGCTTTACCTCTAATGCCATAATGCTCTAGTTTAGCCAGAAGCAGGTCGTGATCTACTGTGTCAAACGCAGAACTTAAATCAATAAACAAGCCAGCCACTTTCATTTTGCCATTCAATTTACCAATAATGTCATTAATAAGATTATCTATCGCATCTGAAGTGCCTACTCCCTTTTGGTATCCATATTGTCTAAAGTTAATTATTCTATTTAAATTTAAGTGCGCCATTAACCTAGTCTTCATAACTTTTTCAAAAATTTTTGATAAAATTGGCAATAAGGATATTGGCCGGTAGTTTTTAGGATCCGTTCTTGTGCCCTTTTTGTATAGCGGAACCACCTTTGCCAATTTAAGTTGTTCTGGAAAAACAGACTCTTCAATACATTTATTAATGAATTCAGATAGGGGATACGCTAATATTTCTATGTTATCCTTGATCACCGATATCGGCATTTCATCGTATCCACAAGACTTTTTGTTTGCCATCTTACGTACAATTTGTGCGATTTCCTGTGGTGTTGTCACACTGAATGTCATCTCACTTTCTGCTCTCGGTGTTGAGTTTCTTAGGAAGGATATCGCTCTTTCTTTTTCTGTTTTTAAAAGTGATGATTTATACACAAACATATCAACAAAAGTATCCGCTATTTCTTGTGGATCTGTAACCACCTTGTTGTCAATATTTAGAACAAGTTTTCTTCTAACTTTGTTTTGCTTTCTCTTTGTCTGTTCATTTACAATCTTCCATGTCTCCTTTGATATGTTTTTGGCTTTGTTGAGATGACGTGATATGGCTAACTTTCGTGCGTGCTTTAAAACTCTTCTATAGGTTCTTATGTAATTAATTTTGTAATTATAAACACTAGTATTATTGGTGGTGCCCGAACATAATATTCTTTTCATTTTGCTTGACACCTTAATTCCCTTAGTAATCCACTTTATCTGATTATTGTGCATCAGTTTTACTTTCCTACTTTTCTTTGGGTAACACTCACGAAACATTTTATTAAAATAATTGAGAAATGTATTGATGCCTACGATATTATTATTTTTATTTTGAAAGCTCCTTTTAAAAGCAGCATTATTTTTTGTGTTAAATGTTCTTTTATTAATCAATATGGTATGTTGAGATTCATTTGTCTTTTTATCAATCTTATCAAGTATAATATTACAAAGAAGGCCGCCATGGCCATCTGCTAGTCCATTGTGATCTACCAAACACTGCTCTATATCGTCGTCGGAAATATTAGTCAATACATTGTCAATGCAAGAGTATGATTTATTTCGAATAAAAGTAGGAGTATTTATAAGGTGCCTAAAATTGTAAGACTTTAATATACTTATAAATTCAAAAGACTTTTTACTTTCCACAAGTATGTCAACATTAAAATCGCCAAATATAACGCACTTCCTATCAATAAAATGTTCTAACAATTTTTCTAGGCTTCCTAAGAAACTGTCAAAATTTTTGTCATTTGGACTTCTGTAACAGCAACAAATATTTAAACCTGTCTCAAAATCCTTTACACCACAAACTTCAAAACTTTCTGATCTGTATAACTTCTGCATTGCATCAATATTTTCACATTTTTTATTCATCATCGCTAAAATAAGACTACCACCTCTTTTTTTGTTTGTTCTTGTGTTATATGACACTAAGTTATAATTGCTTAATTGAAATAAATTAATAGATTTATCATTCAAAAAATGTTCTGTTATACAAACATAGTCCAAGCCTTTACAAAAAGTTTCAATATATGATTCAAGTTCAAGTTTTTTATTATTTATGCCACATACGTTTTGGTGAAATAATTTTAAACAGATTGTATCCGACAGTAAAGGGTCTGAAAGATTCTTGTGTAGCGAATAATAGTTTCGTGATTCTACTTTATTCTCGAAAACAAATGATATCGCCAAATTTAGGGCAATTATTAATCTGTGTTGAAATAGGAGAATCTATTAATAATCGGGTTGTTTTATCGTCTAAAATCTCCCCGCTGTCAAAATTACGATCTGTTTGTGTGCATGCATGTCGTGATTGCACATTTAATGTTTTTTTCTTATTGAACACATTTTCCCTGTAATTTGAATAGGTTATTGTATATCTCACATGTAGTATTTCCCTATATATTAGCTGGCATGCAATTTGCTTATTAAAAGTTTTACGATAATTATCATAATCATTATCTAGTAAAATAAATTTTGAATTATTGCAATTTCTACAGATAAATTTTAACATATCATTTAGTTTCGATACATTCATATAATTGTTGCGATAGACATTACCGACTAAGACATTTGTGTTTGGCAAATTCTGCAAGGTGTGATGTAGAGTGCTTAAAACGTGTAGGGGATTGTTGTCATTGGACCCTGCTATTAATAAAACGAAATCTGAGTCGGTAAAGTCCTTACATATAGATAAACTTGAGCTTAATATATCTCTAAGAGGCGCATTTGATTTAATGAATGATGTCACATGGAATGAATCTCCCACCAAGTCCTGTAAATTTTGTCGTATTCCGTATCCAGTCTGATCGGAAAATATAGCAATTCTGTGTTTCGATGTTGTGACGAAATCCGTTTGTGCTTCACTTGAATACTTGTTGATTTGGTTTTGTGTGTTTCTATTCAAACCAGAATTATGTTTTGTTGTTGTCAAAGCACTACAGTTTATCGCTGTTAATGCAGCAGTGGAAACATTCAGGCAATCTTCAGCATTATGCATGTCGTCTTGCAATAGGTGTAATGTGACTTTTGAGGAACAACAGGGTACCACTTCAGTGTCTATTTTTGTTAAATTAGTATCTGAATCAATATTTTGTGTCATAGAAACGTCTAACTTGTCATCTGTGTTGTGGCTATTAAGGCACTTTTGTATCGAGGAAACAGGTGTACCACTGTTGCTAGAAAAGTCTATTTGTCTCGGTACTGAACTACGTCTAATATTCTTTTTAAATATTCTTTTGTTTGAAGAACATATCAGCGTAAGGTTATTAATTTTATTTTGTTGCTCCTTAATTATTTTTTGAAGAGACGTATTTTCTGATAATAGCTTTTGAATTTCGGCATCCGCACTGTCCACACGAGCCCTCAATTCACTTATTGTATCCCTTAGTTCTGTCTCCATGACGTTATTTCCAGACAACTCCGGTAAACTTGTGAGACTATTGCTCAATGATAACGGGATATCATTTGCTTCTGGTAGCGAATTCCATGACATGTTGACCAAGTCTTGCTTCCGTCGAATAGTGATATTATTATCCTCCATATTAACTTAGTCTACTTTTTTTATTAATAAGACGGTTAATGTTTTTTTATGATTTTAGAACACTTGGGCAGTGTGTTGTTATTATAATTATAAGAAGATAAATTTTTGAATTCACAAAAAGCGTCGTACGGCCTTGCTGGGGCTCGAACTTGCGCTCAACCGCTAAGTATTGAGGTGTCGACTGTTTCACCACCGAACCAAATTGACCTAATGAATCATAGTGAAATTAAGCTTAGTACTCGTTTTAAAACTGTTCCAAGATTTAAACGATACAAGACGGTTATAAATGAGTCATTTAGCTAGTTTTTTTCCACCGTTCAACAACACTGTCACTACGTCTTTGTTTATTTAATAAGTTTTACACTTTTTAATGCACTTAGTATTGTTTTTATATGAGAATATTGTTTATTCTAGATATCACTGCATTTCATTTCACTATCAATCTGTATTCATTGTTTATATAAAGTTATCTTCACTTCGATTTTTAGGATGGATATTGTTAGTTTTTCGCCGGGATAACACTATCACTTATTGTTTGTAACTTGTTAAACTGATTTTACTAAAAAAAGTCCTCAAAAAGTAAGGTTTACTATTTTATAATAATTAAAGTCACAGAGCGGATTCGATCGCAGGGCCGGTCGCGCGGGAAACTCAAAAAATAAAATAAAATACAAAATAAAATTAAAAATAAAACACAAAAAATAAAATACAAAATAAAATTTATTCCGGACATACAGCGCCATCTATTGGTCAAGAGTCGGCATCAGAAGTCACTATTCCACGCGAACGAAGTCGCGGGCAAAAGCTAGTTAGTTATAAAACAAAATGTTTCTTCGTAACTTCGTAGTTATTATAACTTGGTTTGTTTACATTCACTATTCACTAATGATGTTTAAAATGTACTCATATTTTTTTTTGTGAAATCCTTCTATTGTTCGTCGCTCGACGCTCGACCCGTCCTTTTGTATTGCGCTCAGTGCACGAAACGTCGTAAGTCGATCAGATATCCGGCTCAGTGTCGACCAAAAATGTTATAGGTTTAAGGTTCACTTTTGCTTGAGGGAATTCACAGTAACTACAAGTAAAATTTTAAAATTTAAAAAACCCCCGACACATTTATCTTGCGAAAACATCCCGATTCAAACAGTAAAACGCCCATAACTTTTGAACGGCTGACCCCCGACACATTTATCTTGCGAAAACATCCCGATTCAAACAGTAAAACGCCCATAACTTTTGAACGGCTGAACCGTTTTTTTTTAAACATAGCTAAGAACACTCTCGACACAATCACCTTTCCAACAAAAAAAACTAAATCGAAATCGGTTCATCCGTTGAGGCGCTATGATGCCACAGACAGACACACAGATACACAGATACACAGATACACAGATACACAGATACACAGATACACAGATACACAGATACACAGATACACAGATACACAGATACACAGATACACAGATACACAGCAACACACCTCAAACTTATAACACCCCTCTTTTTCCGTCGGGGGTTAAAAAGACGTGTTTGCTATATGCTGATTTATTTGCGACTGGTTAAATGGCAATTTCTTATGGATATTGGGTGACACACATATGCATACATACGTACTTGCTTCATTCTTTCACACATACAAGGATCTTACTCAACAACAACCGTGGGGGTATCAAAATAAAGGGTTTTAAGAGTTGATTTCAAAAATATATCTCACTTATATGTTTAAATGTACCTTATTAAAAAAAAAAAAACTAAAATTTGTAAATAAAAAAAGTTAATTAGAAAAATCAAAAAACCGGACTGCTTCGAAAGCGAACTAAAAAGACGTAAACAAGAGGAAAATCATGCTGTGCAGTCAGAGGATCCATCTGGTTTTGGTCAACCAGCTCGCGAATATGTATCCTCCGACTGCACAGCATGATTTTCCTCTTGTTTACGTCTTTTTAGTTCGCTTTTAAGCATTCGTGTTTTTTGATTTTCCTAATTAACTTTTTTTATTTGCCGCTGTTTCTGGGTTTTCATTCCCGGAGGTGGCCGGGTTGGGGGCTGTTTCTGTGTTGGGGGTAGGTGAAGTTTTCGCTACCCTCCATTAGTAGTCGAAAAGTTACCAAACTGGGCCACTCACTTTAGGGCACTAGCCGACATACTAAAGCGGCCACCGAACGCCCGCCCATATCGACAGGGGGTTCGATTCTTCCCGGAGAGCGAGGATGAGTACAGGGTGGTACAGAGATATTTGACCGCCCTGGAAAAAGAAACGGGTATCAGCTGGTTCTCGTACAGTCTGCCAGCTGACAAGAAATTGAAAGTAGCCATCAGGGGGCTGCCGGCAGACACAGACCCCCAGGAGATCGAGGAGGAGCTCCGTAACAAAGGTTACGAGCCGGAGTAACGGCATATCAGTGCCCGTCAAGGAAGACCCGGCTGCGTATTCCACGCCATGCTGGCTAAGAAAGAGAATGTCAGAGCCATATACGACACCTCCGTGTTCATGCTAATGCGGGGGGTCAAGATCGAAGTATGGCGTGGAAAACGTGGGCCCGCCCAGTGCCACCGGTGCCAGCTCTTCAGACACAGCTCGTACCAGTAAGATGTGGAGAAGGACACGGCACGTGACTGCCCACGTCAAAGAACAGAGCCGGTCACCTGCGCAAACTGCAAAGGTGCGCACCCGGCTAACAACATTAAATGCCCAGTGTTCCAGCGCGAGACAAAACAAAGTCGGGCGGACACTATCGCCATCACGACCGCCACATCTCGCCAGCCACAGAAAGTGGCATCCAGAGAAGCGTAGCCAACAGAAGAGGCCCAAGGCGAATCGTTGTTGGCAGGAGCGAAAGGGCCCACTCAACGCGGAGACGCTACCTCCTCTGGGCGGAGGAAGAAGAAGAGGGGGGGAAAGGAAAGAGGCAAAACCCCCCAAGGAACTAAAACGGAGGCCAACCCGGCACACAAAATAGCGCAGGCAGTCAAAAACAATGAACACACAAACAAACATACAGAAAGCTGCAACACCCTCCTTCAACAGTCGGTTAAACAAGCGAGTGACCACGTGATGTCAACAAACGCCGGCAGAAAGCTACAAGAGCGCTCCCTGCCGGCCGATAAAGGAACTGAAAAATGTGTCGGAGAGGCGGCATAAAGTAGGAGAAACATAAACCGAGAGGCCTCACAAAACTGGAGTAATAAAAATACTCAGAACAAAAACTTCACTGCCTGCGCTATCCAGTTGCTGATGGACCTGATTAAGGCCATCAGGCAAGGACACGATGTGGAGCAGGTTATCCTTGACGGCTTAGCCGCGCTGCTAACACTATACCATAATGAGTAGCAAGCCGTTAAGGATACTACATTGGAACGCCCGCGGCCTCCAACACAAGGTCGCGCTCCTCCGCCATCTCCTGCAGGAACAAAATATCGACGTGGCGCTCATCAGTGATACACTCCTGGGACCTGAAGATAGGTGCAAGATCCCAGGATACCACGTCTACAGGAAGGACGAGCGGTCGGCATACGGAATCCGATACCGTGGCCTGGCCGTTTTAGTAAAGAGGAGAGTCGTACACCAATAACTCCCACTGCCAACTCTGCAATCAGCATACGCGCTGGGTGTGCAGCTTCATATGGCCGGCGAGGACCTCGAGGTGTATGAATTCTATAAGCCACCGAAAAACAAACTCGACATGAGTGAGCTAAGGGCGCTCCTCACGCGCACAGAGAAGCCTACTATCCTCGCCGGTGACTTTAATTCCAAGCACCCACCATGGAACAGCTGCTACACCAACGAGGGAGGTAGACAACTCTTCGCGGACTCAGAAGCCCATGGGTACACGGTGTCCAGGCCCTGAGACTCCTAACCACTACCCAGACAAGAACACTCACATGCCTGACGTGCTTGACATCGTAGTACACCTGGGTCTACACTGTCAGGTCACTCAGCAGGTGTTAGACGATGAGCTGCAGTCGGACCACCACCCTGTACTCGTCGTACTATCGGGTATGCCGACTCGCCAGAAGCCACCAGTGCCACGTCGAAAAATCGATTGGAAAGCCTACGCAGAAAAGATTGTATGTTTGTTCCTATGTGGCGTTCTAGAGACCAAACGCGTTGGCCGATTTTGATGATTCTTACGTCAATCGATTCCTCTTAACCCTGCGAGTGTCACTGGCTACATAAAAATTGGAAAAGAAAAAATAGCGGCTTTTGGGCGCCATTTTGTGAGGGTAATTTTTTTTTCCTTCCTAACCCATCGTGGGGGTATCAAAATAAAGGGTTTTAAGAGTTGATTTCAAAAATTTATATCACTTATATGTTTGAATGTCATCATCTTCCTGCCCTTATCCCATGTTACTCGGTGTGGTCGGCGCAACACGTTTTCTTCTTCCATACCGTTCTGTCCCCTGTCACGCTATAACTGACTCCCTTTTCCTTCATATCACTCCTCACACAGTCCATCCATCTTTTCTTTGGCCTTCCTCTTCCTCTCCATCCATCCACATTTAAATTCATAACTCTTTCATCCCTCCTCATCACATGACCATACCAGGACAAACGGTTTCCCTTCAACTTTTCTGTCACTGGCGCCACTTTCAAACTGCCTCTAATATACTCATTTCTCACTTTATCCAATCTGGTCACGCCGCACATCCATCTCAACATTCTCATCTCTGCTACATGCAATCTCCTTTCATCCATCTTTTTCACAGCCCAACATTCTGATCCATACAGTATGACAGGTCTAATCACGGACTTGTATATTTTACCCTTTAACTACCTTATTCAAAAAAAAAAACTTAAATTTGTAAATAAAAAATTTTTATTAGAAAAATTATTAAATTAACTTTTTTTATTTGCCGCTGTTTCTGACTTTTCATTCCCGGAGGTGGCCGGGTTGGGGGCTGTTTCTGTGTTAGGGGTAGGTGAAGTTTTCGCTACCCTCCATTAGTAGTCGAAAAGTTACCAAACTGGGCCACTCACTTTAGGGCACTAGCCGACATACTAAAGCGGCCACCGAACGCCCGCCCATATCGACAGGGGGTTCGATTCTCCCCGGAGAGCGAGGATGAGTACAGGGTGGTACAGAGATATTTGACCGCCCCGGAAAAAGAAACGGGTATCAGCTGGTTCTCGTACAGCCTGCCAGCTGACAAGAAATTGAAATAAGCCATCAGGGGGCTGCCGGCAGACACAGACCCCCAGGAGATCGAGGAGGAGCTCCGTAACAAAGGTTACGAGCCGGAGTAACGGCATATCAGTGCCCGTCAAGGAAGACCCGGCTGCGTATTCCACGCCGTGCTAGCTAAGACAGAGAATGTCAGAGCCATATACGACACCTCCGTGTTCATGCTAATGCGGGGGTTCAAGATCGAAGCATGGTGTGGAAAACGTGGGCCCGCCCAGTGCCACCGGTGCCAGCTCTTCAAACACAGCTCGTACCAGTGTCAACGCCCTCTCGCCTGTGTAAGATGTGGAGAAGGACACGGCACGTGACTGCCCACGTCAAAGAACAGAGCCGGTCACCTGCGCAAACTGCAAAGGTGCGCACCCGGCTAACAACATTAAATGCCCAGTGTTCCAGCGCGAGACAAAACAAAGTCGGGCGGACACTATCGCCATCACGACTGCCACATCTCGCCAGCCACAGAAAGTGGCATCCAGAGAAGCGTAGCCAACAGAAGAGGCCCAAGGCGAATCGTTGTTGGCAGGAGCGAATGGGCCCACTCAACGCGGAGACGCTACCTCCTCTGGGCGGAGGAAGAAGAAGAGGGGGGGAAAAGAAAGAGGCAAAACCCCCCCGCGACCCAAGAACCTAATACGGAGGCCAACCCTGCACACAAAATAGCGCAGGCAGTCAAAAACAATGAACACACAAACAAACATACAGAAAGCTGCAACACCCTCCTTCAACAGTCGGTTAAACAAGCGAGTGACCACGTGATGTCAACAAACGCCGGCAGAAAGCTACAAGAGCGCTCCCTGCCGGCCGATAAAGGAACTGAAAAATGTGTCGGAAAGGCGGCACAAAGTAGGAGAAACATAAACCGAGAGGCCTCACAAAACTGGAGTAATAAAAATACTCAGAACAAAAACTTCACTGCCTGCGCTATCCAGATGCTGATGGACCTGATTAAGGCCATCAGGCAAGGACACGATGTGGAGCAGGTTATCCTTGACGGCTTAGCCGCGCTGCTAACACTATACCATAATGAGTAGCAAGCCGTTAAGGATACTACATTGGAACGCCCGCGGCCTCCAACACAAGGTCGCGCTCCTCCGCCATCTCCTGCAGGAACAAAATATCGACGTGGCGCTCATCAGTGAGACACTCCTGGGACCTGATGATAGGTGCAAGATCCCAGGATACCACGTCTACAGGAAGGACGAGCGGTCGGCATACGGAATCCGATACCGTGGCCTGGCCGTTTTAGTAAAGAGGAGAGTCGTACACCAAGAACTCCCACTGCCAACTCTGCAATCGGCTTACGCGCTGGGTGTGCAGCTGTATATGGCCGGCGAGGACCTAGAGGTGTAAGAATTCTATAAGCCGCCGAAAAACAAACTCGACATGAGTGAGCTAAGGGCGCTCCTCACGCGCACAGAGAAGCTTCTATCCTCGCGGGTGACTTTAATTCCAAGCACCCACCGTGGAACAGCTGCTATACCAACGAGGGAGGTAGACAACTCTTCGCGGACTCAGAAGCCCATGGGTACACGGTGTCAGGCCCTGAGACTCCTACCCACTACCCAGACAAGAACACTCACATGCCTGACGTGCTTGACATCGTAGTACACCTGGGCCTACACTGCCAGGTCACTCAGCAGGTGTTAGAAGATGAGCTGCAGTCGGACCACCACCCTGTACTCGTCGTACTATCGGGTATGCCGACTCGCCAGAAGCCACCAGCGCCACGTCGAAAAATCGATTGGAAAGCCTACGCAGAAAAGATGGTATGTTTGTTCCTATGTGGCGTTCTAGAGACCAAACGCGTTGGCCGATTTTGATGATTCTTACGTCAATCGATTCGTCTTAACCCTGCGAGTGACTCTGGCTACATAAAAATTGGAAAAGAAAAAAATAGCGGCTTTTGGGCGCCATTTTGTGTGGGTAAATTTTTTTTTCCTTCCTAACCCATCGTGGGGGTATCAAAATAAAGGGTTTTAAGAGTTGATTTCAAAAATTTATATCACTTATATGTTTAAATGTCATCATCTTCCTGCCCTTATCCCATGTTACTCGGTGTGGTCGGCGCAACACGTTTTCTTCTTCCATACCGTTCTGTCCCCTGTCACGCTATAACTGACTCCCTTTTCCTTCATATCACTCCTCACACAGTCCATCCATCTTTTCTTTGGCCTTCCTCTTCCTCTCCATCCATCCACATTTAAATTCATAACTCTTTTAGTAACATGCGTTTCATCCCTCCTCATCACATGACCATACCAGGACAAACGGTTTCCCTTTAACTTTTCTGTCACTGGCGCCACTTTCAAACTGCCTCTAATATACTCATTTCTCACTTTATCCAATCTGGTCACGCCGCACATCCATCTCAACATCCTCATCTCTGCTACATGCAATCTCCTTTCATCCATCTTTTTCACAGCCCAACATTCTGATCCATACAGTATGACAGGTCTAATCACGGAATTGTATATTTTACCCTTTAACTACCTAATTAAAAAAAAAACAAAAATTTGTAAATAAAAAAAGTTAATTAGAAAAATCAAAAAACCTGACTGCTTTAAAAGCGAACTAAAAAGACGTAAACAAGAGGAAAATCATGCTGTGCAGTCGGAGGATACATCTGGTTTTGGTCAACCAGCTCGCGAATATGTATCCTCCGACTGCACAGCATGATTTTCCTCTTGTTTACGTCTTTTTAGTTCGCTTTTAAGCATTCGGGTTTTTTGATTTTCCTAACTAGATTTTTTTATTTGCCGCTGTTTCTGACTTTTGATTCCCGGAGGTGGCCGGGATGGGGGTTGTTTCTGTGTTGGGGGTAGGTGAAGTTTTCGCTATCCTCCATTAGTAGTCGAAAAGTTACCAAACTGGGCCACTCACTTTAGGGCACTAGCCGACATACTAAAGCGGCCACCGAACGCCCGCCCATATCGACAGGGGGTTCGATTCTCCCCGGAGAGCGAGGATGAGTACAGGGTGGTACAGAGATATTTGACCGCCCTGGAAAAAGAAACGGGTATCAGCTGGTTCTCGTACAGCCTGCCAGCTGACAAGAAATTGAAAGTAGCCATCAGGGGGCTGCCGGCAGACACAGACCCCCAGGAGATCGAGGAGGAGCTCCGTAACAAAGGTTACGAGCCGGAGTAACGGCATATCAGTGCCCGTCAAGGAAGACCCGGCTGCGTATTCCACGCCGTGCTGGCTAAGACAGAGAATGTCAGAGCCATATACGACACCTCCGTGTTCATGCTAATGCGGGGGGTCAAGATCGAAGCATGGCGTGGAAAACGTGGGCCCGCCCAGTGCCACCGGTGCCAGCTCTTCAGACACAGCTCGTACCAGTGTCAACGCCCTCTCACCTGTGTAAGATGTGGAGAAGGACACGGCACGTGACTGCCCACGTCAAAGAACAGAGCCGGTCACCTGCGCAAACTGCAAAGGTGCGCACCCGGCTAACAACATTAAATGCCCAGTGTTCCAGCGCGAGACAAAACAAAGTCGGGCGCACACTATCGCCATCACGACCGCCACATCTCGCCAGCCACAGAAAGTGGCATCCAGGGAAGCGTAGCCAACAGAAGAGGCCCAAGGCGAATCGTTGTTGGCAGGAGCGAATGGGCCCACTCAACGCGGAGACGCTACCTCCTCTGGGCGGAGGAAGAAGAAGAGGGGGGGAAAAGAAAGAGGCAAAACCCCCCCGCGACCCAAGAACCTAATACGGAGGCCAACCCTGCACACAAAATAGCGCAGGCAGTCAAAAACAATGAACACACAAACAAACATACAGAAAGCTGCAACACCCTCCTTCAACAGTCGGTTAAACAAGCGAGTGACCACGTGATGTCAACAAACGCCGGCAGAAAGCTACAAGAGCGCTCCCTGCCGGCCGATAAAGGAACTGAAAAATGTTTCGGAGAGGCGGCACAAAGTAGGAGAAACATAAACCGAGAGGCCTCACAAACCTGGAGTAATAAAAATACTCAGAACAAAAACTTCACTGCCTGCGCTATCCAGTTGCTGATGGACCTGATTAAGGCCATCAGGCAAGGACACGATGTGGAGCAGGTTATCCTTGACGGCTTAGCCGCGCTGCTAACACTATACCATAATGAGTAGCAAGCCGTTAAGGATACTACATTGGAACGCCCGCGGCCTCCAACACAAGGTCGCGCTCCTCCGCCATCTTCTACAGGAACAAAATATCGACGTGGCGCTCATCAGTGAGACACTCCTGGGACCTGAAGATAGGTGCAAGATCCCAGGATACCACGTCTACAGGAAGGACGAGCGGTCGGCATACGGAATCCGATACCGTGGCCTGGCCGTTTTAGTAAAGAGGAGAGTCGTACACCAATAACTCCCACTGCCAACTCTGCAATCAGCATACGCGCTGGGTGTGCAGCTTCATATGGCCGGCGAGGACCTCGAGGTGTATGAATTCTATAAGCCACCGAAAAACAAACTCGACATGAGTGAGCTAAGGGCGCTCCTCACGCGCACAGAGAAGCCTACTATCCTCGCCGGTGACTTTAATTCCAAGCACCCACCATGGAACAGCTGCTACACCAACGAGGGAGGTAGACAACTCTTCGCGGACTCAGAAGCCCATGGGTACACGGTGTCAGGCCCTGAGACTCCTACCCACTACCCAGACAAGTACACTCACATGCCTGACGTGCTTGACATCGTAGTACACCTGGGCCTACACTGTCAGTTCACTCAGCAGGTGTTAGACGATGAGCTGCAGTAGGACCACCACCCTGTACTCGTCGTACTTTCGGGTATGCCGACTCGCCAGAAGCCACCAGTGCCACGTCGAAAAATCGATTGGAAAGCCTACGCAGAAAAGATTGTATGTTTGTTCCTATGTGGCGTTCTAGAGACCAAACGCGTTGGCCGATTTTGATGATTCTTACGTCAATCGATTCCTCTTAACCCTGCGAGTGTCACTGGCTACATAAAAATTGGAAAAGAAAAAAATAGCGGCTTTTGGGCGCCATTTTGTGAGGGTATTTTTTTTTTCCTTCCTAACCCATCGTGGGGGTATCAAAATAAAGGGTTTTAAGAGTTGATTTCAAAAATTTATATCACTTATATGTTTAAATGTCATCATCTTCCTGCCCTTATCCCATGTTACTCGGTGTGGTCGGCGCAACACGTTTTCTTCTTCCATACCGTTCTGTCCCCTGTCACGCTATAACTGACTCCCTTTTCCTTCATATCACTCCTCACACAGTCCATCCATCTTTTCTTTGGCCTTCCTCTTCCTCTCCATCCATCCACATTTAAATTCATAACTCTTTTAGTAACATGCGTTTCATCCCTCCTCATCACATGACCATACCAGGACAAACGGTTTCCCTTCAACTTTTCTGTCACTGGCGCCACTTTCAAACTGCCTCTAATATACTCATTTCTCACTTTATCCAATCTGGTCACGCCGCACATCCATCTCAACATTCTCATCTCTGCTACATGCAATCTCCTTTCATCCATCTTTTTCACAGCCCAACATTCTGATCCATACAGTATGACAGGTCTAATCACGGACTTGTATATTTTACCCTTTAACTACCTTATTCAAAAAAAAAAACTAAAATTTGTAAATAAAAAAAGTTAATTAGAAAAATCAAAAAACCTGACTGCTTAGAAAGCGAACTAAAAAGACGTAAACAAGAGGAAAATCATGCTGTGCAGTCGGAGGATACATCTGGTTTTGGTCAACCAGCTCGCGAATATGTATCCTCCGACTGCACAGCATGATTTTCCTCTTGTTTACGTCTTTTTAGTTCGCTTTTAAGCATTCGGGTTTTTTGATTTTCCTAATTAACTTTTTTTATTTGCCGCTGTTTCTGACTTTTGATTCCCGGAGGTGGCCGGGTTGGGGGCTGTTTCTGTGTTGGGGGTAGGTGAAGTTTTCGCTACCCTCCATTAGTAGTCGAAAAGTTACCAAACTGGGCCACTCACTTTAGGGCACTAGCCGACATACTAAAGCGGCCACCGAACGCCCGCCTATATCGACAGGGGGTTCGATTCTCCCCGGAGAGCGAGGATGAGTACAGGGTGGTACAGAGATATTTGACCGCCCTGGAAAAAGAAACGGGTATCAGCTGGTTCTCGTACAGCCTGCCAGCTGACAAGAAATTGAAAGTAGCCATCAGGGGGCTGCCGGCAGACACAGACCCCCAGGAGATCGAGGAGGAGCTCCGTAACAAAGGTTACGAGCCGGAGTAACGGCATATCAGTGCCCGTCAAGGAAGACCCGGCTGCGTATTCCACGCCGTGCTGGCTAAGACAGAGAATGTCAGAGCCATATACGACACCTCCGTGTTCATGCTAATGCGGGGGGTCAAGATCGAAGCATGGCGTGGAAAACGTGGGCCCGCCCAGTGCCACCGGTGCCAGCTCTTCAGACACAGTTCGTACCAGTGTCAACGCCCTCTCGCCTGTGTAAGATGTGGAGAAGGACACGGCACGTGACTGCCCACGTCAAAGAACAGAGCCGGTCACCTGCGCAAACTGCAAAGGTGCGCACCCGGCTAACAACATTAAATGCCCAGTGTTCCAGCGCGAGACAAAACAAAGTCGGGCGGACACTATCGCCATCACGACCGCCACATCTCGCCAGCCACAGAAAGTGGCATCCAGAGAAGCGAAGCCAACAGAAGAGGCCCAAGGCGAATAGTTGTTGGCAGGAGCGAATGGGCCCACTCAACGCGGAGACGCTACCTCCTCTGGGCGGAGGAAGAAGAAGAGGGGGGGAAAAGAAAGAGGCAAAACCCCCCCGCGACCCAAGAACCTAATACGGAGGCCAACCCTGCACACAAAATAGCGCAGGCAGTCAAAAACAATGAACACACAAACAAACATACAGAAAGCTGCAACACCCTCCTTCAACAGTCGGTTAAACAAGCGAGTGACCACGTGATGTCAACAAACGCCGGCAGAAAGCTACAAGAGCGCTCCCTGCCGGCCGATAAAGGAACTGAAAAATGTGTCGGAGAGGCGGCACAAAGTAGGAGAAACATAAACCGAGAGGCCTCACAAAACTGGATTAATAAAAATACTCAGAACAAAAACTTCACTGCCTGCGCTATCCAGTTGCTGATGGACCTGATTAAGGCCATCAGGCAATGAACGGTAAGGTTCGTGCTGCTAGCTATTTCGGGTGCTAAATGATAAGTCTGAGCTAAGATTCAGAGTACGTTTATTCCGAAACTTCACGCTAATTAATGCTAATGATGGTAATGAGTGCTACAAGTATGCCGGTCGATCGCGCACTGGCTCGCGTAGCTCACGCTTTCCGCTGGTGCGGCCGCGCGACCTACTTGAGTCAAAACTGCTGATGATGATGTGTTCGATGAGTATCGAACATGCTCCCGAGTGGAGGAAATGGGAAAGATGAGATGAGATGATTACACAATTAAGAGGGTTAGTAACACATAGGTGAACCAGTATTTGTTTATGCTAAATGAAGGTTAATACAATGCTGAATGTTCTTATCCTAAGTGATAGCTAATCTCTATCTAGATCTACCGTAAAGACCGATTGTCTTTTACTGATAGGTGACGTTGATTTGTCTCTTTTGTACCGTAAACTGGACCACCGTTTGGTCCCACAAACACTGGGCCCTTGCTCGGGCACGGGTGATTTACGCGCACTAGCACTAACACTCACACTGCTGGTAGGCGCCGCCCGCGGCGCGGCAGGTTCGCTTGGAGCCTGCGGGTCACGCGCGGGCGCGGGTGAGGCTTGCTTGCCTCGCCACCACAGGAACACCAGGAACGCTACGACGGCGACGACTGCTGCTAGCAATACGTATGATATGGCATAGTGATGTATATCATGCGTAGTTAATGTTCCTTCTTCTAAAGCTGCTTTCTTCATAGCGGCTATCTGATTGCCGAGACTTGTTAGTGTGTTGTTGATCTGTGCATCTTCTGTTGTTGTTTCGAGAAGCGGTAGCGTAATATTGACCAAATGATAGTGCTGTATTGGAGCTATGTTCGCTAATAATAGGTCAGGTTTTAAAGTCAGCTTGTTTTCCTGCTGATATGAATAAAGTGTTATGTCACGGCCCTTAGCTATGCATTCTTTATCGAGTTGAATGAGCCCGGCCTTGCTGACACGGCGCGTTCGGGTTTCATTGTCACATATGATTGTAAATGAATAGGTATCGCATGCGAAATACAAATAAGACGATAGGTCGTGTAATTGTAACCACATATTCTTGCAGGTTTCTTTCTTAGACTGGCAGATACCTATTTGTTCGGTTTGACAGAACTTTTCTTCTAGACCCAGTCGCTTGACTGGACCTCGTAGCTGACAGATATAACTTTCCTCCTGATAGGTGCAGGTTTGAAGATCGTCGTTCTTGACTTCGATATAGGAGTCCCTCATCAGATTAGTTGCTATGTAATCTGTGAGGGGAATAATGCTGATCATGTCCTTTCCCACCTGGAGAGGAACAGGTATTAAGCGGTACAGTTGGAAACTGTCTCTGCTAATGAGTGGCACGGAGATCTCAAACATGAAGTACTCTTTACTCATTCTCGCCTTGATCTTTAGGTGTTTGTAGATTTCATATAAATCGGCCTGGATGTTGTTGATAGGCAAAGTAAGTTCTTTTGATATTTGACCGGAAATGATTTGAAGTTCGTTGCTGAGCTGCTCTGGAGTAAGTAGATGCATGTTAATTTTACTATGATAAATATCCGCTAAGGTGTCGATTAATGTATCTTGGACACGCTTTAAGTTGTGTATCATGTTTGTCGTAGCCATGGCTGCGAGAGTGAATTCTTGTAACATTGATGTACTTTTACCTTGCAATTGTATCTGCTTCGTCGCTTGATCTAAGAGGTTTAGATGTCTATTTATGAGCTTATACTGAGTATCAATAGTCTTCTCAGTTCGTTTCAGAATATTATACTCAGCTTCTACCACTGATGTTTGGTTTTTCCAAAGCTGTAATAGGTGCTTTTCGTTGCTATTTATAATTTCAATATCACGTTGGTATTTATCAGCGAAACTTTGGTCGAGTACTCCAAATAATGTATTGGCTATGGAGCCGACCGCGTTGACAAGGCCGCGTCGGGTTCTTGACCGAGTGCCGAAATGCTGATTTAGCAGCAGCTGATTGTGATATTGGAGCTCGTTGTAATCGTGCTGCACTTGTAATAAAATCATGTTACAATGGCTAGGCTCCTTGATTTGTTCACATGTCTGCTCTAGATATTTAATGAAGGTGTCCCCGGCTTTATCACCTTGCCAATAAGGTTGCATGTTGTAGTAGGACACAATTTTCCATTGATCCCGTATTAGATTTAATTTACCTATTGGGTCGTAGTATAAGGATTGATTACCGCTAAATTGGGTAATGTGGTTCGATGCTTCGCTGCTGCTCCAAATGCTGATAAAAAATAATAGTGATAAAACGATGTTGACGAAATTACGATGCTTTCTCGTACTTGCTTTTGTTTCATCCTTTGTGATCTTGGGTTTGGCTTTTTTACTCTGCTCTTCAGCTTCCTTTTCTGCGTCCTCTTGCTCGATTGGTAAGACGGACAATTTGATAATAGGTCGCTTTATTAAACCGTTCTTCGTCTTTAATGTCACAACCCTTACAAACCCGTCCTTCCCTTGGTGTACCTCGACAACTCTCCCCACTGGCCATTTTCCAGAAGGAAAATTATCATCGTGGATGGTCACCATATTTCCGATCTTAATGTTGCTTTTTGGCTTTAGCCACTTGCTACGAACAGATAATTGGCTAAGATATTCAGTTTTCCACCTCCTCCAAAGGTCTTGGAAAATCTTGTTTATTAAGTGCCATCTAGTCCTAGCGTCACTGGCTGTTTCAATAACGGTTAGACCTGCTCTACCGGTTAGGAAGTGCGCGGGTGTTAAGAAATCTAAATCGTCTATGTCTTCAGATATCGGACATAGTGGTCTAGAGTTGAGACCCGCTTCTATTTGCGCTAAAATGGTGCTATATTCTTCATACGTCAATGCTTGGTCCGCTACAACTCGTTTGAGGTGTTGCTTTAGACTTCGTATTGATCGTTCCCATAATCCTCCCGCATTAGGCCAGGAAGGGCAATTCCAGTGCCATTCTATATCCATTTCCGTTATCTCACTATAAAATGAGTCACCGAAAACTTGTTTTAGCTGCTCGTACTCCTCCTGCATTACTTTGTTAGCTCCCACAAAGTTAGTGCCGTTGTCCGAGTACATATGTTTCGGGGCTCCTCGTCGCGCTGACATTCTCCTCAATGCTGCGATAAAGGAAGTGCTGGTCAAGTCCGACACCAATTCTATGTGCACGGCTTTCGTAACCATGCAGACGAACAAAGCCACGTATCCTTTCGTTGTTTTTATTCCACGCCCTTTATTTGCCTTCACAGATATGTAGCCCGTGTAGTCTACACCTGTGTGATAAAACGCTGGAGCTGGGTTGGTGCGGAAATCCGGTAGATCTCCCATAATCTGCTGTAGCTTCCTGGGTGCCTGTTTCCTACAAGTAACACATCTATGAAGTTGCGTTTTGATGGCTCGATTTCCTTTAATTATCCAATACTTTTGTCTAAGAAAGGACATAGTAAGTCGAGCTCCTCCGTGAAATGTGAGCTCATGGGCTTGCGCGATGAGAAGCTCAGTCAGTCGACTGTTGTATGGAATGATGATTGGATGCTTCATTTCTATGCTTATGTTGGCCTGCCTGAGTCTTCCCTTTGCTCTAAGGATCCCGTCCTGATCTAAGTATGGATTAAGGTTGAGTAGCTTGCTATCAGATTTTACTTCCTGGTTTTGCAATAAGCGTTCAATGTCTGTTTTAAATTCAGCGCGCTGTACGTTTTTTATTATTATAAGTTTTGCTGATCTAAGCTCGTGTAAAGTGAGATGCTTTGTTTTCTGTTTACTAACGACAGGTGTCAATGCCCGCCGTACCCAGGCTAAGATGCGTGTTGTTTTTGTAAACGAGCTGTAGCGATGTAATAGATCGTCGACTATGCTGCTATCCATGATAGGATTTTGAACAATGTTTACCTGCCTTTTTATCTCTTCGTTAGTAGTATACTTCGTTTGACCCGTAGGTTTGAAGTGCGATGACGATAAGAAGGTCGGTCCTTGCCACCACAATTCGTGTTCTAGCAATTGTGAGGTCGTCAGGCCTCTACTAGCTGCATCCGCTGGGTTTTCTTTGGTGTTTACATAATGCCAAGTGTTTGGTGGCATAATGCTAGCAATTTTCTTCACCCTGTTCGCTACGAAAGGCTTCCAGCGCTCCGGGGATCCTTGAATCCAGCTAAGGGAGACCTTAGAATCGCTCCAGCCGTATATCTTCACGGCCAAGCTGTTGATGCTTTTGACGATTTTTGACATGAGTTTCGTAAGTAGTTCGGCCGCACATAATTCTAACCTAGGTAGCGATACAGCCTTGCTAGAGGGCACTAACCGCGTTTTTGCTGCTACTAGCACTACTGATGTAGAGTTATTGGATACGATTCGTGCGTATACTACACAGGCGAAGGCTTGAATTGATGCGTCACATAACCCATGTAATTCTATGACGTCATGCTCTTTGCTTTGTAACCACCGAGGAATGTGGAACTGATTTAATAGATTTAAATCTCCCTCCAATTTGATCCATTCTTCTTTGGTTTTAATAGAAACTTCGTCGCTCCACTGGACCTCAGAATCTTGCCATACTTGCTGGAATAAAATTTTCATCTTTGTGGTTAGGGGCGCTAACCATCCCAAAGGGTCGAAAATCTTAGAGATTTCGGATAGAAGCATTCTTTTGGTCAGTTTTGCTGTTTGTGTGCTGTTTGAATCATATTTGAAGATGAATTCGTCCTCGGTTGAGTTCCATTGTAGCCCCAAAGTTTTTGATGAGCTTTCAGTTTTAAATGTAAAGACTGCTGGCTGTTTGTCGGCAGTTTGCTCAACTGTTTCAAGCAATCTTTTATCGTTTGAGGACCACTTTCTTAGTGAAAATCCGCCGCTTTTTAGGCATGCGTTTACTTCCGTAATCCTCCGCTTTCCTTCTTTGATGCTATGCGCTCCCGATACCCAATCATCCATATAGAGCTCTTCCTGGATGCATTTAGCTGCTCTGGGATATTTTTGCTGCTCATCTGACGCTAATTTTCGCAGAGTCATCATTGTCAGGAATGGCGCTGCTTTAGTTCCATACGTTATGGTTGTTAATTTATAATTTCTTATAGGCTGATCCGGACTTTGTCGCCATACGATTTGTTGTAGGCTTTGGTCCTGCTCATCGACTAAAATCATACGGAAGCATTTCTCAATATCAGCTGTGAATGCGAAACGATATTGCCTCCACTTCAGGATAAGCTCTAACAGGTCTAACTGGAGGTTTGGGCCCCTGTACATTAGATCGTTTAGGCTGTGGCCTAAGGTAGTTTTAGACGACGCGTTGAATACTACGCGCAACTTTGTTGTGCTAGATTCTGCTCTCAGTACCGCATGATGAGGAAGGAAACATTCTATTTCCGTCTTCTGTTTGCTGTTAGAAGTCGCTAACTTCATGTGTTGCAGCTGCTCATATTCGCGGATAAATTGCTTGTATTGCTTCGCTAGGTCTTCATTCTTGCTAAACTTACGTTCTACATTTTTAAATTGTGCTATCGCTATCTCTTTCGAAGATCCTAGCTTCTCTTCTAATTCTGGTTTCATGGGCAACCTAACTACATAACGACCGTTTTCTAGACGTTTCGTCGTAGTTTCATAAAAATCTAGGCATTCCTGATCTTCTACGGACATAGAATTCTGTTCTTGAATGTCTTCAATTGTCCAGAATTGTTGAATGTCTTCAACGTTATGCAAGATCACGTTGCATTGGAATGAGGTGCTTGTATTGCCACCGCACAGCAACCATCCTAAATGAGTTTGCTGTGCTAGCGGTTCCGAGGACGTTTGTCCGCGAATTAATCCTTCTAAAAGGATGTTGGCGTAGATTTCTGCTCCTAGGAGAAGATCCACCGGACGACTGATGTTATAATCTGGATCTGCTAAACAAAGATGTGCTGTATGTTGCCAATATGGCTTAGCGAACGTTTCGTTTGGCAGATTTTTTTATTAAGTTGTTCACATCTGACAACATCAGTAGAAAACTTAAAATCGGTGTAAGTCGATTGACAAGCGATCGTTAGTTTTCCTTTGCAGTTGTTTTCACGTTCACCTACTCCGAAGATAACCCCTTTACAAGATTTTCGCTTTAATCCTAGCTGCTGTGCTGCTTTCTCGCTGATCACGGAAATTTGTGAGCCCTGATCGATCAGTGCTCGCATGACGTGCTGGGTCCTGTCGGCTGCTGTGACTTTCACCAGCGCTGTGGCTAGCAAAATCTCCGATGTTACTTGCTGAGAAGCGTAGATGCTTTTGTTGTTTTCGCATTTTTGTTTCGCAATCTCGGTCAAGTTGTTAGACTTTGATTGTGTTGCGAAATAGTCATGCAAAGTCGTATGATGTTCGTCATTGCACTTATGACATCTTTTTGTCGAGTAGCATTTTGCGCCATTATGATCGTAAACACAATTTACGCAATAATTTAATTGGCTAATTATTTTTATTTTCTGCTCATTTGGTAATTCTGTAAATTTTTTGCAGCTTATTAAATTATGTTTTGCCGAACAATGTGGGCATTTATTTACTGACTCAGACACATGCATTGATTTCGCCATTTCCATTTTCTTGCTATTTTTAGATTCATTGCCCAATTTAAAATTATTTTTGCGATTAAAATTGGATGAACCATTGGATGATTGAGATGAAACTGCCTTGGTTGTCCCATCTTGACGTCGCCGAGATGACTCTAGGGCAGTGAACTTGTTCTCTAAGTAGTCCAAAAAGTCCCGAAGTACCGGAAGCTCTCGCGAATTCTTCAACGACTCTATATACTCGGAATAAGACTCACTATCCAATTTTTGTGCTAGTATATATACAAGAAGAGGATCCCATGTCGTAATATCTACGCCTAGATTTTTTATGGCGTGGAGGCTCTCTAAGGTGACATCATGAAGTCGTTTGATGGCTGTGTACGACTGCTGCGGTATATTGGCAAGATTGTAAAAGGAATTTACGTGGGACATAAATATCTGCTTTTTGTTGTTAAACCTGTGAGTTAAAATTTCCCAACAGGTGTTATAGTTGTCCGCGCTAATCGGGAGATGCTGGATCAAGCGCTCCGCTTCTCCTTTTACCTTGCTCTTCAGGAATTGCATCTTTTGTGCCTTTGATAGAGAAGGATTGTTGTGGATTGCTTCATCGAAAAGATCTTTGAAGGATACCCACTGCTGATAGTTACCTGAGAACACAGGAATTTCCATCTTCGGTGTGGACTTGTCACGGTACGATGCTGCCCACATCTTAGAGCTGATAGCCTTTCTCAAGCCGTTATACGTACGTTCATGTTTAATGTAGCTTAATTCGTACGCCTCGTCGTCTTCTAACTCCATCATTAGTTCCCAATGGCTGTTGTCCACGGCTGTCCATCGAGTTTGTAATAATCGCAAGGCTTCTTCAAACTCCCATTTATCGGACATGGTTTCGACATCTATGCTTTCTACGGTTCTTGCGAATGCTTTGAAATTGATATGTTGCTTGCGCATCATATCATCTAGTTTGCTATAAATACCTTTAGACACCTCGGCACGAGCACGCGCCGGGCTGGCGGATGCTGAGGATGGCTCGTGGTCCTGGTGCTGTAAGTGTTTGCCCCCGGCAGGACCTGCTGTTGCTGCTACTTGCTGATTAGAAGGGTTGTCTTCTAGATCAGAGAATCCTGGCGGCTTTGCTTGGTGACATAACGCGTCATAATATTCGGATATGACGTCTTTTGCTGCTTTATAAGACTCCATTGTCCGCTCGAACTCCGAATTTACGAAGTACTTATGACCTCTCTTTTCAAGCGGCACAAGTTTTTCGTTGTTTAGCTGATACTCTCTCCAATACGACTCTAAAAGATCTAGTCTCTTTTTACAGTAGTCGATGGTCTTACGCTGTTTGCTATCCTTATTGAAATTAATAAGGACCTTGGCAATGCTCTCTGCTAATTCAGTTTGTTGGAAGTATAAAGTCTCCATTGTGCTGCTGTTAGACTTAAGCGAGACAGAATATACGGAACGCTCTTACTTGAAAGCCGCCTTGTCCTACGGCTATTGCTGCTATGCTGCTGGCTCGCTGTTGTCGCTGCGCGGGTAGCTCCCACGGTGGTTGTGAATCCCTATGAACTCACGCCTAATCTAGTTCGCGGCAACCCACAGGTTGCTGGTACGGTACAAGCACTTCGCGTTACGACTTGTCGCGGTCGCGGAGTCCTTGACGGTTTCGAAGGACCAATATGAACGGTAAGGTTCGTGCTGCTAGCTATTTCGGGTGCTAAATGATAAGTCTGAGCTAAGATTCAGAGTACGTTTATTCCGAAACTTCACGCTAATTAATGCTAATGATGGTAATGAGTGCTACAAGTATGCCGGTCGATCGCGCACTGGCTCGCGTAGCTCACGCTTTCCGCTGGTGCGGCCGCGCGACCTACTTGAGTCAAAACTGCTGATGATGATGTGTTCGATGAGTATCGAACAGGCAAGGACACGATGTGGAGCAGGTTATCCTTGACGGCTTAGCCGCGCTGCTAACACTATACCATAATGAGTAGCAAGCCGTTAAGGATACTACATTGGAACGCCCACGGCCTCCAACACAAGGTCGCGCTCCTCCGCCATCTCCTGCAGGAACAAAATATCGACGTGGCGCTCATCAGTGAGACACTCCTGGGACCTGAAGATAGTGCAAGATCCCAGGATACCACGTCTACAGGAAGGACGAGCGGTCGGCATACGGAATCCGATACCGTGGCCTGGCCGTTTTAGTAAAGAGGAGAGTCGTACACCAATAACTCCCACTGCCAACTCTGCAATCAGCATACGCGCTGGGTGTGCAGCTTCATATGGCCGGCGAGGACCTCGAGGTGTATGAATTCTATAAGCCACTGAAAAACAAACTGGACATGAGTGAGCTAAGGGCGCTCCTCACGCGCACAGAGAAGCCTTCTATCCTCGCCGGTGACTTTAATTCCAAGCACCCACCGTGGAACAGCTGCTACACCAACGAGGGAGGTAGACAACTCTTCGCGGACTCAGAAGCCCATGGGTACACGGTGTCAGGCCCTGAGACTCCTAACCACTACCCAGACAAGAACACTCAAATGCCTGACGTGCTTGACATCGTAGTACACCTGGGCCTACACTGCCAGGTCACTCAGCAGGTGTTAGACGATGAGCTGCAGTCGGACCACCACCCTGTACTCGTCGTACTATCGGGTATGCCGACTCGCCAGAAGCCACCAGCGCCACGTCGAAAAATCGATTGGAAAGCCTACGCAGAAAAGATTGTATGTTTGTTCCTATGTGGCGTTCTAGAGACCAAACGCGTTGGCCGATTTTGATGATTCTTACGTCAACCGATTCGTCTTAACCCTGCGAGTGTCACTGGCTACATAAAAATTGGAAAAGAAAAAAATGGCGGCTTTTGGGCGCCATTTTGTGTAGGTAAAATTTTTTTTTCTTCCTAACCCATCGTGGGGGTATCAAAATAAAGGGTTTTAAGAGGTGATTTCAAAAATATATATCACTTATATGTTTAAATGTACCTAATTAATAAAAAAAAGACGTGTGGCACTCGGGGACTGCCGCGGTAAAGCTATTGCATAGCATTTGTATAAATAATTAGGTATAACAAGTAAAATTTAAAAATTTAAAAAACCCCCGACACATTTATCTTGCGAAAACATCCCGATTCAAACAGTAAAACGCTCATAACTTTTGAACGGCTGAACCGTTTTTTTTTAAACATAGCTAAGAACACTCTCGACACAATCACCTTTCCAACAAAAAAAACTAAATCAAAATCGGTTCATCCGTTGAGGCGCTATGATGCCACAGACAGACACACAGATACACAGATACACAGATACACAGATACACAGACACACAGATACACAGATACACAGATACACAGATACACAGATACACAGATACACAGATACACAGCAACACACCTCAAACTTATAACACCCCTCTTTTTCCGTCGGGGGTTAAATAGTGTAATGACACACCAAAACAAAATTATCCAAACTAATATTATAAATGCGAAAGTAACTCTGTCTGTCTGTCTTTCTGTCTGTCTGTCTGTCTGTCTGTCTTTGCTTCATGCCTAAACTACTGAACCGATTTGTGTGAAATTTGGTACAGACATAGTTTGGAACTTGAGAATGGACATAGGATAGTTTTTAACCCCCGACGGAAAAAGAGGGGTGTTATAAGTTTGAGGTGTGTTGCTGTGTATCTGTGTATCTGTGTGTCTGTGTATCTGTGTATCTGTGTATCTGTGTATCTGTGTATCTGTGTATCTGTGTATCTGTGTATCTGTGTATCTGTGTATCTGTGTATCTGTGTGTCTGTCTGTGGCATCATAGCGCCTCAACGGATGAACCGATTTTGATTTAGTTTTTTTTGTTTGAAAGGTGATTGTATCGAGAGTGTTCTTAGATATGTTTGAATAAAATCGGTTCAGCCGTTCAAAAGTTATGCGCGTTTTACTGTTTAGATCGTGATGTTTTCGGAAGATAAATGTGTCGGGGGTTTTTTAAATTTTGAAATTTTACTTGTTATTAATACAAAAAATTAAATATAAAATAAAATTTATTCCGGACATACAGCGCCATCTATTGGTCAAGAGTCGGCATCAATTCAGTACTGAAAATTCATCGGAAAAAAGTAAATAAATAGTAAAAAGGTATGAAAAAATAATATCAATATAATAAAACTTTTAGTACAAAGAAAATGCCTGAACGGAGTATAGATAAATAATCCGAGTTGTCACTATGCTCGATAGATGGCGTTGGGATCGAAATAGATCGCGCTATGGTTTCGTTACACGCATTTGGTTGGGTATCGGCCGAGCGCTTCGGTACTGTCGTGGAATTGTGGATTGATCGTTTTAGTGGTGGGTCGTTGTCGTATTTTTGTCGGACGAAACGCAACCGTTTTCCCGACGACGAAAACGGTTGCAGATAACGGTCTTCGTCGAAACTGGTTTGAAGACGCCTTGGAGAACGAAACTTGGAGGACGGAACGAACGTGGAACGATACGCGACATTCGCGACGAGTCGACGACGTTTGTGTGTAGTTGAATAAATTCACTTTCAACTGTATTTTCTTAGCCGTAAAATACAAAATCGCACCAATTTATTCGAAGACTGGTTTGTGCAACGAAGACGGACTTTAAAACTGTTTCACCGTCGCAAGAACTATTTTGTGAACGAACGTGGAGCGATAAAGGACGACGCGACGTCTGCGACGACCGACGTGTGTCGTAGTTGTCGACGCTTTCGAATCTCGACTGTATTTTCTAAGGCGTAAAATAAAAAATCGCACGAAGTTATTCGAAGACAGGTTTGTGCAACGAAGACTGCTTTATCCCAGGACGTAAAACGGTTGCACCGTCGCAGAAAAAAAAACGGTCTTTAGAAACGGTTCGTCGTCGCAACGCCCACCACTAGATCGTTTCGTAAATTTAAAATTGGCTCCGTTGTATTAGTAGATTAAAAGGTTTATTTGTTGGGTTGTCTGGTGGTTGTTTTCAAAATTGGTCCCGTTGTATTTGTCGATTAATAGGTTTATTTGTTGGGTTGTCTGGTTGTTGTATAATGTAAGTTTAGTTTGATCTCGATTATTAGTAGATACTAAAATTGTATGTCTAAATTCGTTTTAATTTTTATATTAATTAGATCGTTCCTTTTAAATTATTTAGTTGATTTTTGAAGAGTTCCCTAGAATATCTTCCACATTTCATTTTTGAAGAGATCCCGCGAGATCGGGAACTATGTGGGTAAAACCAAAAATCTGCCGGAAGTCACTATTCCACGCGAACGAAGTCGCGGGCAAAAGCTAGTTCATTTATAAAAAAATAACAATATTGAGAAGTGATTATCGAATTTCGCGCGATGTACATTTATATAGATATAATATCATATATACTTTCTCTGCGCGGCATTCATGACAACAAATTTCTTCCAACAAAATGATATTACACTTATAATCAATATAAACGCAAAAATATAACTTTAGAATAACTTTAGAAAACCATAACAAACTAACTGTCAAACGCCTGACCAGAGGGAATCTAGTGACTGACAGTCAAAATGGCGGTCGATGTAATCCGTCTATTTGTTGAAGAGTCAAGGCCTATATAATCCCAGAGCTCTCATTGTTCTTCGTAATTATATCGGATTATAGCCGCCATTAAAAAGGACGTCCGTTTCATACATCGTTATTTTGTATAGGAGTTTCGCCAGACTGGTGTCGAAGACTGCCGAACTGAAACGACGTTAGACGATGCACGGCCTTCAAGCCACACCTCAGATTCCACAGAATTCAAAAACCTTATTAAAAACAAAACAAAAATACCCTTACTCACATTGAAATAAGGTCGCTTTTCTTTGACAAGCCAAAAGTGACCCTTATTCTCATTAGCATAAGGTCCACATTGATCACCATTGGAGCGTGAGGTTTTTTCGTTACGGAATTTCTGGATTCGGTCCCCGCGCTCAAGGCCTGCGATTGAAGCTATGCAATAGCTTAAAATAACTAAAAAGATGTAAATAAAAAAAGTTACATATTCGCGAGCTGGTTGACCAAAACCAGATGTATCCTCCGACTGCTCAGCATGATTTTCCTCTTGTTTACGTCTTTTTAGTTCGCTTTTAAGCATTCGGGTTTTTTGATTTTCCTAATTAACTGTTTTTATTTGCCGCTGTTTCTGGGTTTCTATGCCCGGAGGTGGCCGGGTTGGGGGCTGTTTCTGTGTTGGGGGTAGGTGTAGTTTTCGCTACCCTCCATTAGTAGTCGAAAAGTTACCAAACTGGGCCACTCACTTTAGGGTACTAGCCGACATACTAAAGCGGTCACCGAACGCCCGCCCATATCGACAGGGGGTTCGATTCTCCCCGGAGAGCGAGGATGAGTACAGGGTGGTACAGAGATATTTGACCGCCCTGGAAAAAGAAACGGGTATCAGCTGGTTCTCGTACAGCCTGCCAGCTGAAAAGAAATTGAAAGTAGCCATCAGGGGGCTGCCGGCGGACACAGACCCCCAGGAGATCGAGGAGGAGCTCCGCAACAAAGGTTACGAGCCGGAGTAACGGCATATCAGTGCCCGTCAAGGAAGACCCGGCTGCGTATTCCACGCCGTGCTGGCTAAGACAGAGAATGTCAGAGCCATATACGACACCTCCGTGTTCATGCTAATGCGGGGGGTCAAGATCGAAGCATGGCGTGGAAAACGTGGGCCCGCCCAGTGCCACCGGTGCCAGCTCTTCAGACACAGCTCGTACCAGTGTCAACGCCCTCTCGCCTGTGTAAGATGTGGAGAAGGACACGGCAGGTGACTGCCCACGTCAAAGAACAGAGCCGGTCACCTGCGCAAACTGCAAAGGTGCGCACCCGGCTAACAACATTAAATGCCCAGTGTTCCAGCACGAGATAAAACACAGGCGGGCGGGCACTTTCGCCATCACGACCGCCACATCTCGCCAGCCACAGAAAGTGGCATCAACAGAAGCGCAGCCAACAGAAGAGGCCCAAGGGGAATCGTTGATGGCAGAAGCGAATGGGCCCACTCAACGCGGAGACGCTACCTCCTCTGGGCGGAGGAAGAAGAAGAGGGGCGGAAAGGAAAGAGGCAAAACCCCCCCGCGACCCAAGAACCTAACACTGAGGCCAACCCTGCACACAAAATAGCGCAGGCAGTCAAAAACAATGAACACACAAACAAACATACAGAAAGCTGCAACACCCTCCTTCAACAGTCGGTTAAACAAGCGAGTGACCACGTGATGTCAACAAACGCCGGCAGAAAGCTACAAGAGCGCTCCCTGCCGGCCGATAAAGGAACTGAAAAATGTGTCGGAGAGGCGGCACAAAGTAGGAGAAACATAAACCGAGAGGCCTCACAAAACTGGAGTAATAAAAATACTCAGAACAAAAACTTCACTGCCTGCGCTATCCAGTTGCTGATGGACCTGATTAAGGCCATCAGGCAAGGACACGATGTGGAGCAGGTTATCCTTGACGGCTTAGCCGCGCTGCTAACACTATACCATAATGAGGAGCAAGCCGTTAAGGATACTACATTGGAACGCCCGCGGCCTCCAACACAACAGCGGCAACATATTTTGTTCCAAGGAACAAAATATCTACATGGCGCTCATCAGTGAGACACTCCTGGGACCTGAAGATAGGTGCAAGATCCCAGGATACCACGTCTACAGGAAGGACGAGCGGTCGGCATACGGAATCCGATACCGTGGCCTGGCCGTTTTAGTAAAGAGGAGAGTCGTACACCAAGAACTCCCACTGCCAACTCTGCAATCAGCATACGCGCTGGGTGTGCAGCTGTATATGGCTGGCGAGGACCTAGAGGTGTATGAATTCTATAAGCCGCCGAAAAACAAACTCGACATGAGTGAGCTAAGGGCGCTCCTCACGCGCTCAGAGAAGCCTACTATCCTCGCGGGTGACTTTAATTCCAAGCACCCACCGTGGAACAGCTGCTATACCAACGAGGGAGGTAGACAACTCTTTGCGGACTCAGAAGCCCATGGGTACACAGTGTCAGGCCCTGAGACTCCTACCCACTACCCAGACAAGAACACTCACATGCCTGACGTGCTTGACATCGTAGTACACCTGGGCTTACACTGCCAGGTCACTCAGCAGGTATTAGACGATGAGCTGCAGTCGGACCACCACCCTGTACTCGTCGTACTATCGGGTATGCCGACTCGCCAGAAGCCACCAGCGCCACGTCGAAAAATCGATTGGAAAGCCTACGCAGAAAAGATTGTATGTTTGTTCCTATGTGGTGTTCTAGAGACCAAACGCGTTGGCCGATTTTGATGATTCTTACGTCAATCGATTCGTCTTAACCCTGCGAGTGTCACTGGCTACATAAAAATTGGAAAAGAAAAAAATGGCGGCTTTTGGGCGCCATTTTGTGTGGGTAAATTTTTTTTCCTTCCTAACCCATTGTTATAGGTTTAAGGTTCACTTTTGCTTGAGGGAATTCACAGTAACTAAAAGTCGTGTATGCTATATGCTGATTTATTTGCGACTGGTTAAATGGCAATTTCTTATGGATATTAGGGCGACACACACATGCATACATACGTACTTGCTTCACTCTTTCACACATACAAGGATCTTACTCAACATACCGCCCACCAAAGGGTCTATAGCCCTTTCACAATGTCTAATAAAGTTAACTTGAACATGTACAAAGATAGGTAGGTAAAATTAATAGTAACATTACATTATTAGTTTGCATACAAAATCAAGTGTCAATGTCTATGGGTAAATAACACAACTTACTAAATGACCTTTGCACTACACTATTACCACTTTTCACAGAATACACACGCGTCACACCGTCAGCGCCCGGATGCTTGTCAACAATGCGTCCCATCATCCATTTACCCGGAGGGAAATTATCAGATTTGATTAGGACAATGTGTCCTAGGTCAAACTCCTTTACTTTGTGGTGCCATTTGGAACGTTGCTGCATTCTTGACAGATATTCGTGCTGCCATCTGTGCCAGAAGTCAGTCAATAACTTTTTGCTGGTGCTGCCATCTTGATAAATGGGTCATTGGGATATCTCGGAGATCTGGTGTCGGCACTGTGATCTCACCGATAAGGAAATGACCGGGGGTTAGTGGTTGCAGTTGGTCGTTATCTGTATCATCTAATATGGTAAGAGGCCGTGAGTTGAGGCAAGCCTCAACTTGACATAACAAATTGCTCATTTCTTCGTAGGTCATATGTCTAGTCATGATCCGTTTTAGGTGATATTTCATCGCCTTCACCCCAGCTTCCCAGAGTCCACCCATGTGTGGGCTATAGGCTGGGATAAAATGCCAGTTCGTCCCTTCGATTGCTAGCTTCTCGGCGATTGGACCCTCGAATTGTAATTTAGCTTCAGTCCAATCTGCTACCAGTTGCCTGTTTGCCCCGACAAAGTTGCGTCCTTGATCGCTCCATATCTGAGCGCACCTTCCTCGTCTTGCTACAAATCTTCGGAAGGCTGCGATGAAAGCATCTGACGTGAGATCTCCCACCAATTCTAGGTGAATCGCCTTTGTCGACATGCATACAAAGACAGCTATATATGCCTTGTGCGTTTTTACTCCTCGACCTCTAGACATCAAGACCTGATACGGGCCTGCGAAGTCAACGCCTGTGTTCCAGAAAGGTTTAGCTGGTGTTACTCGAACTCGAGGTAAGTCTCCCATTTGCTGTGGCTTGGCCGTAGCGTTTAATTTAGCACAAATAAGACATTTACTGATCTTCTTGCTTTCAGGATCCAGTATCTAGTTCGCAGGAAAGTGAGCATTACTTGAACTCCGCCATGCAGCGTTTGCAAGTGCGCATTGGCGACGAGGAGAGTGGTAAAATTGTTGTCACGATCAAGAATAATCGGGTGTTTTCCATCCTCATTTAGATCAGAGTGACGCAGTCTTCCGCCCACCCTGAGGAGGCCATTATCGTCAAGGTACGGTTTTAAATTGTTTAGTTTACTCTTTCTTTTAATGTGTAAGTTTGATTTCAGGTGCTGAATTTCTTCTTTGAAGCTATCCCTTTGTATCAATCTCAAGCAAGTTTTCAACGCATCATCTAATTCCTCCGTGTTCACAGGTAAGTCTTTGTTTTCTATTTTTCTTCCCTTTAAAAATCTTTTGCAGTACACTATTACTTTAAGCAGTTCTTGTAATGTATAACAATTTTCAAATTTTCTGGTTATACCTTTCTCATTGTCGATTGTTAGGCTAACTTGTATTGTTTCTTTTCTTTCCAGGTCTGTCATCATCGCGTTTGGTCTGCTGTATTGGATTTCTCCTTCTGTCAGCCACACTGGACCTTTCCACCACAGCACATAATCCTTAAGGTCTAGCAAGGTATTTTCTCGCGAGGCAGTGTCAGCTGGATTTTCTGGTGATTTGACATGATACCAATTATGATTGCCAATGTTGTCCAGTATTTCAACTACTCTATTTCTAACGTACGTGTTCCATCTTGCTGGGTCACCGAATAGCCAAGAAAGTACAATTGTGGAATCGGTCCATGAGAATATCTGACAGGTTGGTATATTCATTGCTTCCTTTATCAGCTTCAAGAGTCCAGCAAGCAGTATAGCTCCACTGAGTTCTAGACGAGGTAAGGATTGGGGTTTAGTAGAGGCTACCCTGGTTTTAGCGGCGATGATGGAGGTCTTTACCTCACCCATGGGTGTTCGTACTCCTAGATAGGCTACTGCAGCATAAGCTTTCGATGAAGCGTCACAAAAGCCGTGGATACTCGTGTTACTCATGTTAATTTCAGTAGTATAAAGCCATCTATCTATCTCGATATCAGGTAAGTATAGATTAACTGATTCTCGTAAGTCATTCCATTCTGCGGCAATGGTTTTATCTACTTCTTTGTCCCAAGTTACTCCTTGCAACCATAATCGTTGAATGAGAAGTTTTGCCGGCAAAATAGAAGGTGCCAGCCAGCCTAGCGGATCAAATAATCTCTGTAAGTCGGAAATAATTGTTCTCTTTGTAGTGAGCCTTGACGTAGCTGGTAAGTCTGGGCTGTATTGGAATCGATCATTGCCCATGTTCCAGTGTAATCCCAAGCCTCTCGTAATTCAGTCTAATGTTATGTCTAGTTTTACGTGAGAGCTTCTGTCAGATTCTTCAAATTCCTTGAGAAAGTCAGCATCGTTAGAACACCACTTTTTCAGTTTGAACCCGCCCTTCTGGAGTATGGCGTCTATTTCTTTGGCCATCTTTAATGCGTCTGTTACATTGTCTTTACCCGACATCATGTCATCCATGAAGTAATCGCGTCTTATTATTGCCGCCGCTTCAGGATAGTTTCGTCCTTCATCTTGGGCTACTTGATGCAAGGTCCTTACTGCCAAGTAAGGAGCAGAAGCAGTTCCGAACGTGACTCTGGTAAGACGGTAGTCTTTGAGGGGTTCTTGATCATCATTTCTCCACAGAATTCGTTGCAGATCTTGGTCTTCCTGTTTGACGATGATTTGTAGGTACATTTTTTGGATATCAGCCACGAAGCAGACTTTCTTCATCCGCCATCGCATGATTAGACTTCTCATGTCATCTTGTAACTGTGGTCCCACCATCAGTTCATCGTTGAGGGATACATTGTTGGTTCCCCTTTAAGATGCGTTAAAAACAGTTCTTAATTTGGTTGTTTCCTTATCTTCCTTTATTACCGCGTGGTGTGGTAGGTATACAGAGGGATTGGTAATTTCTTGTTTCGGTACTTCTTCCATGTAATTTACTTCGTAATCTTTCAGGACTGTAGCATAGTCACTTTTAAGCTTTGGGTTATTTTTTAATCTTTGTTCTAATTGATATAATCTCTTTAAAGAAGCAGAATCTTGATAAGTTTCAACCTTGTCTTGTTGTTTCTTGTTGTCTGGTTGATCTGGTGACGTCATTGGCGTGGATTGATGCGTGAGCATGTGACGACGTTTCTGACATTTTCGGCAGGACATCTTCAGGCGACATCTATAAGCGGAGTGTCCTGGGGCCAGACAATTATAGCATAGATTTTGTTGTTTCAGGTACTGGCACCTCTCGGCTGGATTAAGTTTTAAGAATTCCTCACAATGGCATAAGGTGTGGTCCTTTTCGCACAAAGCGCAGCATCTTGGTTTTGACGAGGTGGTATTCGATGTGGACACGTGAACAGCATATTCTTTTCCCTTAGGTGTAGGCCTGTCTCTGGTCGAAGGCGTGATAAGTTCGATCGTGCGAAACTTTGATTGTAGGAACTTGTTCAGTGCATCCCATTTAGGTAACTCGTCGTCATTGTCATCGTAAGCAGCTTCTTCCCATTCACGATGCGTCTCTGGGTCCAATTTTTGAACAACTATAAATACAATGAGTGAGTGGGTGAGCGTATCCCATGAGCTGATCGACAGATTCAGGTTTTTCAGTGCGTTCAGACATTCAGTAGTCGTATCCCATCTCGATTTGATGTTATTCGCCGTTTGCACAGGTATCTTCTTTTGTGTAAACAATCTTTTCAATATGGAGTTGACAATAATGCGTTTATTACCGAAACGCGCCTTCAGCATACTAAATGCGCCGTCATAGTTAACCTCTGTAACTTGCACGTGCTTCACCAGCGACAGGGCTTCTCCCGTAAGACTGGTTTTTAAATAGTGCAACTTTTGTACCTTACTCAATGTTATATTGTTGTGCACTAATGACATATACAAATCTTGATAAGCGGGTCATTCATCGTAAATACCTGAGAAAGTGGGAAGTTGAATCCTTGGTAACTTCACTTGTACTTCCATAGAACCACTCATGTTATGGTCAGCTTGCATAGGAACCGGCGACGACTTGTTGTATGAGCTTATTAAATCATTAAGATCGGCTAGTAAACAGATATACAAGTCTTCTTGAACTAAGTAATCTTCATTAACGAAATATGGAATGTCTTGTCGATTCGCCTTCGGAACACATTTCACTAGTTCTATATGTGCACCTTTGTATGAAGACCAATATTCTTCAATATTCTTAATGCGTGTTTCTATATATCCTTTTGTTAAGCGTTGTTTCGGACATTTCTTAAGGTTCGATTGAGTTTTTCCTAACAACATAGCTGTATCTTCTAACACATTTAATAATTGTTCCACTGTATTTGCCATATCGTTGTAATAAGCCTTCAATTAGTAATAAAACAAAATGTTTCTTCGTAACTTCGTAGTTATTATAACTTGGTTTGTTTACATTCACTATTCACTAATGATGTTTAAAATGTACTCATATTTTTTTTTGTGAAATCCTTCTATTTTTCGTCGCTCGACGCTCGACCCGTCCTTTTGTATTGCGCTCAGTGCACGAAACGTCGTAAGTCGATCAGATATCCGGCTCGGTGTCGACCAAAAATGTTATAGGTTTAAGGTTCACTTTTGCTTGAGGGAATTCACAGTAACTAAAAGACGTGTTTGCTATATGCTGATTTATTTGCGACTGGTTAAATGGCAATTTCTTATGGATATTAGGGTGACACACATATGCATACATACGTACTTGCTTCATTCTTTCACACATACAAGGATCTTACTCAACAACAACCGTGGGGGTATCAAAATAAAGGGTTTTAAGAGTTGATTTCAAAACTATATCTCACTTATATGTTTAAATGTACCTCATTAAAAAAAAATAACTAAAATTTGTAAATAAAAAAAGTTAATTAGAAAAATCAAAAAACCTGACTACTTCGAAAGCGAACTAAAAAGACGTAAACAAGAGGAAAATCATGCTGTGCAGTCAGAGGATCCATCTGGTTTTGGTCAACCAGCTCGCGAATATGTAAGCGGCCACCGAACGCCCGCCCATATCGACAGGGGGTTCGATTCTCCCCGGAGAGCGAGGATGAGTACAGGGTGGTACAGAGATATTTGACCGCCCTGGAAAAATAAACGGGTATCAGCTGGTTCTCGTACAGCCTGCCAGCTGACAAGAAATTGAAAGTAGCCATCAGGGGGCTGCCGGCGGACACAGACCCCCAGGAGATCGAGGAGGAGCTCCGCAATAAAGTACGAGCCGGAGTAACGGCATATAAGTGCCCTTCAAGGAAGACCCGGCTGCGTATTCCACGCCGTGCTGGCTATGACAGAGAATGTCAGAGCCATATACGACACTTCCGTGTTCATGCTAATGCGGGGGGTCAAGATCGAAGCATGGCGTGGAAAACGTGGGCCCGCCCAGTGCCACCGGTGCCAGCTCTTCAGACACAGCTCGTACTAGTGTCAACGCCCTCTCGCCTGTGTAAGATGTGGAGAAGGACACGGCACGTGACTGCCCACGTCCAAGAACAGAGCCGGCCACCTGCGCAAACTGCAAAGGTAACCCGGCTAACAACATTAAATGCCCAGTGTTCCAGCGCGAGATAAAACACAGGCGGGTGGGCACTATCGCCATCACGACCGCCACATCACGCCAGCCACAGAAAGTGGCATCAACAGAAGTGCAGCCAACAGAAGAGGCCCAAGGCGAATCGTTGATGGTAGCAGCGAATGGGCCCACTCAACGCGGAGACGCTACCTCCTCTGGGCGGAGGAAGAAGAAGAGGGGGGGAAAGGAAAGAGGCAAAACCCCCCCGCGACCCAAGAACCTAATACGGAGGCCAACCCTGCACACAAAATAGCGCAGGCAGTCAAAAACAATGAACACACAAACAAACATACAGAAAGCTGCAACACCCCCCCGGTTAAACAAGCGAGTGACCACGTGATGTCAACAAACGCCGGCAGAAAGCTACAAAAGCGCTCCCTGCCGGCCGATAAAGGAACTGAAAAATGTGTCTGAGAGGCGGCACAAAGTACGGCTTAGCCGCGCTGCTAACACTATACCATAATGAGTAGCAAGCCGTTAAGAGCGCGGCGAAGCATGAATTGTCCATACAAACGTAATACCAAAATTATTTGTAATTTTAGCATATCTCTACCATATTATGATGATATTCGGATTGAGACAGTATTTATCTAGGTTCCTACGTCTTTTTTTATCTAAATTCTTACCTAAAATGAAGTTTTAGCGAATTCCATTTTGTATATTTTTACAGCGTAAATGACATGTTTTTTTTTTGATATTTCTGTATTATAAAAAACAATATCTATAAAAATGTCGTAGTAGGAACGTAGCTCATATTATCAAATTACAAATAATCGTTTTTTTTTTTAAACATTAGGTTTTCATTCATAATTTTTGGTATTACGGAAAACATCAAATTAATCACACATTTTCAATAGCTAGTATTGCTGTCGCGTCAAGCAAATGTCAATGTGTGCGTGGTCGCACTGCTCACGGTTGTGTTTGTGTATCGTTCGTACGGGGTTTGGTCGGGGCACTTCGGGTGTGATTCGGGTGTGTTTCACTGCTTGTTGTACTGTTGTTCTGTCGATTGTTTGTTGTCAGTATTAGAATATTACTTTACTATGTTTTACGTGCGTGTTTATTTATTTTCTAAATTGTACTTATTTTAATATTTCTGACACTATTGACTTATGCTATGAACTTGGATTTAGATTTGCCTTGTGATTTGAACTTTGGTATTGAGTAATCTACTTTCTTACGAACTTTGCGTTGTTTACGGACTTTGTTATTATTTACTATATGGTTCGGTTGCCGACATAGTCTCCGAAAGTTGGGATGTTTCTCACAGGAAGTACCTATTTCCCAATGACATAATACAATAAGTTAAATTAATACGTACCTTAGTATATCTATACTATTATTATAAAGCTGAAGAGTTTGTTTGTTTGTACGCGCTAATCTCAGGAACTACTGGTTGGAATTGAAAAAATATTTTTGTGTTCATTTATTGAGGAAGGCTTTAAGCTAAAGAGACATCACGCTACGACCAGTAGGAGCGGAGCATAAATGTTGTTTTTTGCAAAAACGGCCAAAATTTCCTTTTTGAGAGCTCCTGTTGCGTGCGTTGCGTACAATCATGTATGTAGTGTAGAGTAGGTAGCTAGATAGGGTAGGGTAGGTAGGTAGATTAGGTTAGGTAGCCAGATGACGGGAGTGAAGCCGCGGCGGACAACTAATTTTGTATAAATTTGTATTTACCTACCTACCTACCTATTCATCAACTTACGAAACTTTGTTTTTTTCGTTTGTTTATTCATGTCATGAGACAAAGCGGGCGTAGGTAATTATCTCAAGGACACCGCTAAGACATACCTACATTGCTCCTCTTTACTTACTGTGACGTTAGTTCGGCCAGTTGGGCTCACGCAGGGTAGGGTGACCATGCGATTGGACTTGCCTGCACAAGTGCGGCTTTATGCCCCCGGTCCAGTTTTGCTAGACTTTTTTGTAAAATACTTTGACAAAAAACTAAAATTAAAAAGCCAAATTAGTTCTAGTTTATTTAATTATTCTGGGATTTTTATCTGGACTTCAGTAAGCCTTACCCTGGGGTGTTCCAATAAACTCATATAACTGGCTAGCTAATCGACTACAAAATAAACTGCAAAATATTTACAGAGCCACGACGATCATGTAAAAAACACCATTTGCTATCAATTTTCAGAAAGAAACACTGAAAAAAGTAAAAAAATAAGCGTGTTTAGTGTGGATCTTTGACACTATGTTTTCTGATTACCATTATTGTATTTTTTGTTTTTCGTTCAGCCGATTATATACTTATGGTCACCCTACACGACTTTATCAAGTATAAATTTATATTTTTTAAACTGATGAATGATAATGTATAAAGTAAGAACATAACAAAATAAATGTTTATTCAAAATCCTTGTTTTTAGGGTTCCGTACCCAAAGGGTAAAAACGGGACCCTATTACTAAAACTCCGCGGTCCGTCTGTCTATCTGTCACCAGGCTGTATCTCATGAACCGTGATAGCTAGACCGTTGAAATTTTCACAGATTATGTATTTCTGTTGCCGCTATAACAACAAATACTAAAAACATAGTAAAATAAATATTTAAGTGGGGCTCCCATACAACAAACGTGATTTTTTTGCGTTTTTTGCGATAATGGTACGGAACCCTTCGTGCGCGAGTACGACTCGCACTTGGCCGGTTTTTTTAAATATTCTAAGCTCAGAGCGCTGTTATTTATCTATTCCTACTTATGCGTAAATAGGCATATGTAATACTTGCATTCATTATTTATTATAACAACACATGTTTGAGGTTTATTAAAGGAATACCTACATAAATAAGACAAAAGAACGCGCGCACCTTTCGCGTCGGCCGGCTTTCGAGTCACACACACACACGGCTACGCACGGCGCGCCGCGTGTGCGTGCAAACCGAGATAGCAATACTCCGAATGAATTTTTCACTCGGCTCGAATTGCATTTGCGAGCTTTGTTCGCCGCGCCCTTAAGGATACTACAGTGGAATGCCCGCGGCCTCCAACACAAGGTCGCGCTCCTCCGCCATCTCCTGCAGGAACAAAATATCGACGTGGCGCTCATCAGTGAGCCACTCCTGGGACCTGAAGATAGGTGCAAGATCCCAGGATACCACGTCTACAGGAAGGACGAGCGGTCGGCATACGGAATCCGATATCGTGGCCTGGCCGTTTTAGTAAAGAGGAGAGTCGTACACCAAGAACTCCCACTGCCAACTCTGCAATCAGCATACGCGCTGGGTGTGCAGCTGCATATGGCCGGCGAGGACCTAGAGGTGTATGCCTTCTATAGGCCGCCAAAACACAAACTTGACATGAGTGAGCTAAGGGCGCTCCTCACGCGCACAGAGAAGCCTACTATCCACGCCGGTGACTTTAATTCCAAGCACCCACCGTGGAACAGCTGCTACACCAACGAGGGAGGTAGACAATACTTCGCGGACTCGGAAGCCCATGGGTACACGGTGTAAGGCCCTGAGACTCCTACCCACTACCCAGACAAGAACACTCACATGCCTGATGTGCTTGACATCGTAGTACACCTGGGCCTACACTGCCATGTCACTCAGCAGGTGTTAGACGATGAGCTGCAGTCGGACCACCACCCTGTACTCGTCGTACTATCGGGTATGCCGACTCACCAGAAGCCACCAGCGCCACGTCGAAAAATCGATTGGAAAGCCTACGCAGAAAAGATTGTATGTTTGTTCCTATGTGGCGTTCTAGAGACCAAACGCGTTGGCCGATTTTGATGATTCTTACGTCAATCGATTCGTCTTAACCCTGCGAGTGTCACTGGCTACATAAAATTTGAAAAAGAAAAATATGGCGACTTTTGGGCGCCATTTTGTGAGGGAAAAAAATATTTTCTTCCTAACCCATCGTGGGGGTACCAAAATAAAGGGTTTTAAGAAGTGATTTCAAAAATATATATCACTTATATGTTTAAATGTACCTAAGTAATAAAAAAATAACAAAAAAGCTGTAAATAAAAAAAGTTAATTAGAAAAATCAAAACCCGACTGCTTCAAAAGCGAACTAAAAAGACGTAAACAAGAGGAAAATCATGCTGTGCAGTCGGAGGATACATCTGGTTTTGGTCAACCAGCTCGCGAATATGTATCCTCCGACTGCACAGCATGATTTTCCTCTTGTTTACGTCTTTTTAGTTCGCTTTTAAGCAGTCGGGTTTTTTGATTTTCCTAATTAACTTTTTTTATTTGCCGCTGTTTCTGGGTTTTAATTCCCGGTGGTGGCCGGGTTGGGGGCTGTTTCTGTGTTGGGGGTAGGTGTAATTTTCGCTACCCTCCATTAGTAGTCGAAAAGTTACCAAACTGGGCCACTCACTTTAGGGCACTAGCCGACATACTAAAGCGGCCACCGAACGCCCGCCCATATCGACAGGGGGTTCGATTCACCCCGGAGAGCGAGGATGAGTACAGGGTGGTACAGAGATATTTGACCGCCCTGGAAAAAGAAACGGGTATCAGCTGGTTCTCGTACAGCCTGCCAGCTGACAAGAAATTGAAAGTAGCCATCAGGGGCTGCCGGCGGACACAGACCCCCAGGAGATCGAGGAGGAGCTCCGCAACAAAGGTTACGAGCCGGAGTAACGGCATATCAATGCCCGTCAAGGAAGACCCGGCTGCGTATTCCACGCCGTGCTGGCTAAGACAGAGAATGTCAGAGCCATATACGACACCTCCGTGTTCATGCTAATGCGGGGGGTCAAGATCGAAGCATGGCGTGGAAAACGTGGGCCCGCCCAGTGCCACCGGTGCCAGCTCTTCAGACACAGCTCGTACCAGTGTCAACGCCCTCTCGCCTGTGTAAGATGTGGAGAAGGACACGGCACGTGACTGCCCACGTCAAAGAACAGAGCCGGTCACCTGCGTAAACTGCAAAGGTGCGCAGGGCGCACCCGGCTAACAACATTAAATACCCAGTGTTCCAGCACGAGATAAAACACAGGCGGGCGGGCACTATCGCCATCACGACCGCCACATCTCGCCAGCCACAGAAAGTGGCATCAACAGAAGCGCAGCCAACTGAAGAGGCCCAAGGGGAATCGTTAATGGCAGAAGCGAATGGGCCCACTCAACGCGGAGACGCTACCTCCTCTGGGCGGAGGAAGAAGAAGAGGGGGGGAAAGGAAAGAGGCAAAACCCCCCCGCGACCCAAGAACCTAATACGGAGGCCAACCCTGCACACAAAATAGCGCAGGCAGTCAAAAACAATGAACACACAAACAAACATACAGAAAGCTGCAACACCCTCCTTCAACAGTCGGTTAAACAAGCGAGTGACCATGTGATGTCAACAAACGCCGGCAGAAAGCTACAAGAGCGCTCCCTGCCGGCCGATAAAAGAACTGAAAAATGTGTCGGAGAGGCGGCACAAAGTATAATAATATAATAATAATAATAAGCCATTTATTTCCAAAAACACAAAATATTACAACTATTACAATCACTAACATCTAATCCATTTCATGCAGTAAGAAATGACATAAATTATCTCACTATAATCATAACAAATATTATATTTATAGACCCTATGATTCCATTATATCTACATTACAATCAATCCAATCGATTCCATTAAAATGTCAACAATCACATTCAATCTTATCAAAACAACCAAGGCCCGAACCCTCAATACTCCGTCTACCCCCAACCGAGGCACAAAAACGGCGGCCCGACAGATTTTGTATAGAAAATATGTCAAACGGCCATTCCCACTCCCCAGTCAAAAGCCATCAGACCAATGAAAAAACGGCCCTAGTCCTATACCTTCTGGATGATATCACTCATGACAATTAAAATTGTAATTAATTAATAATAAATGATTGATAAAAAGTTCCAATAAATTAAATAAATTGCATCGGCAATCCATTTACAATAATACAATTCACAATAATATCCTCATTATGCGTTTCAATTAATCGAGTTCATCAAAATGTCCAACAATTCAAATCAATTGAACAATCAGTTAGATAATTTCAATATAGACTACAATTTTGATCCATACACAAGTAAAATTTAAAAATTTAAAAAACCCCCGACACATTTATCTTGCGAAAACATCCCGATTCAAACAGTAAAACGCCCATAACTTTTGAACGGCTGAACCGTTTTTTTTAACATAGCTAAGAACACTCTCGACACAATCACCTTTCCAACAAAAAAAACTAAATCAAAATCGGTTCATCCGTTGAGGCGCTATGATGCCACAGACAGACACGCAGATACACAGATACACAGATACACAGATACACAGATACACAGACACACAGATACACAGATACACAGATACACAGATACACAGCAACACACCTCAAACTTATAACACCCCTCTTTTTCCGTCGGGGGTTAAAAATCAATTAATAAATACAAAATATCTGGTAGATTTAAAACATATAGTTAAACAAGTAAAATTTCAAAATTTAAAAAACCCCCGACACATTTATCTTGCGAAAACATCCCGATTCAAACAGTAAAACGCCCATAACTTTTGAACGGCTGAACCGTTTTTTTTTAAACATAGCTAAGAACACTCTCGACATAATCACCTTTCCAACAAAAAAAACTAAATCAAAATCGGTTCATCCGTTGAGGCGCTATGATGCCACAGACAGACACACAGATACACAGATACACAGATACACAGATACACAGATACACAGATACACAGACAAACAGATACACAGATACACAGCAACACACCTCAAACTTATAACACCCCTCTTTTTCCGTCGGGGGTTAATGAATTTGATTATAATTTTATGAACAAATAATTTACTATTAAAGCCACATTATAATATAAATTTCACCAAAATGTCACATTTAATTCAAACAATTATTTCAAACAATTTTAATATAGTATCAATTTATGACTGACAACAAGTAAAATTTCAAAATTTAAAAAAACCCCCGACACATTTATCTTGCGAAAACATCACGATCTAAACAGTAAAACGCGCATAACTTTTGAACGGCTGAACCGATTTTATTCAAACATAGCTAAGAACACTCTCGATACAAACACCTTTCAAACAAAAAAAACTAAATCAAAATCGGTTCATCCGTTGAGGCGCTATGATGCCACAGACAGACACACAGATACACAGATACACAGATACACAGATACACTGATACACAGATACACAGACACACAGATACACAGATACACAGTAACACACCTCAAACTTATAACACCCCTCTTTTTCCGTCGGGGGTTAAAAATGTAATCAATTAATAAAAAGTTCCATAAAATTCCAATTAATACAAGTAAAATTTCAAAATTTAAAAAACCCCCGACACATTTATCTTGCGAAAACATCACGATCTAAACAGTAAAACGCGCATAACTTTTGAACGGCTGAACCGATTTTATTCAAACATAGCTAAGAACACTCTCGATACAAACACCTTTGAAACAAAAAAAAAAAAAACAAAATCGGTTCATCCGTTGAGGCGCTATGATACCACAGACAGACACACAGATACACAGATACACAGATACACAGATACACAGATACACAGATACACAGATACACAGATACACAGACACACAGATACACAGATACACAGTAACACACCTCAAACTTATAACACCCCTCTTTTTCCGTCGGGGGTTAAAAATAAAATTTATCAATATTTTAATTAAAACAAGTAAAATTTAAAAATTTAAAAAACCCCCGACACATTTATCTTGCGAAAACATCCCGATTCAAACAGTAAAACGCCCATAACTTTTGAACGGCTGAACCGTTTTTTTTTAAACATAGCTAAGAACACTCTCGACACAATCACCTTTCCAACAAAAAAAACTAAATCAAAATCGGTTCATCCGTTGAGGCGCTATGATGCCACAGACAGACACACAGATACACAGATACACAGATACACAGATACACAGATACACAGATACACAGACACACAGATACACAGATACACAGATACACAGATACACAGATACACAGCAACACACCTCAAACTTATAACACCCCTCTTTTTCCGTCGGGGGTTAATAAATTAGCACAAGTAAAATTTAAAAATTTAAAAAACCCCCGACACATTTATCTTGCGAAAACATCCCAATTCAAACAGTAAAACGCCCATAACTTTTGAACGGCTGAACCGTTTTTTTTTAAACATAGCTAAGAACACTCTCGACACAATCACCTTTCCAACAAAAAAAACTAAATCAAAATCGGTTCATCCGTTGAGGCGCTATGATGCCACAGACAGTCACACAGATACACAGATACACAGATACACAGATACACAGATACACAGACACACAGATACACAGATACACAGATACACAGATACACAGATACACAGCAACACACCTCAAACTTATAACACCCCTCTTTTTCCGTCGGGGGTTAAAAATTGCAATTAAAAAAAACAAAAATATTTGCTAAAATTAAATTCGATTATAACAGTAAGAATAAAAAAAAAAAAAAAAACAAAGTAGGAGAAACATAAACCGAGAGGCCTCACAAAACTGGAGTAATAAAAATACTCAGAACAAAAACTTCACTGCCTGCGCTATCCAGTTGCTGATGGACCTGATTAAGGCCATCAGGCAAGGACACGATGTGGAGCAGGTTATCCTTAACGGCTTAGCCGCGCTGCTAACACTATACCATAATGAGTAGCAAGCCGTTAAGGATACTACATTGGAACTCCCGCGGCCTCCAACACAAGGTCGCGCTCCTCCGCCATCTCCTGCAGGAACAAAATATCTACGTGGCGCTCATCAGTGAGACACTCCTGGGACCTGAAGATAGGTGCAAGATCCCAGGATACCACGTCTACAGGAAGGACGAGCGGTCGACATACGGAATCCGATACCGTGGCCTGGCCGTTTTAGTAAAGAGGAGAGTCGTACACCAAGAACTCCCACTGCCAACTCTGCAATCAGCATACGCGCTGGGTGTGCAGCTGCATATGGCCGGCGAGGACCTAGAGGTGTATGCCTTCTATAAGCCGCCGAAAATCAAACTCGACATGAGTGAGCTAAGGGCGCTCCTCACGCGCACAGAGAAGCCTACTATCCTCGCCGGTGACTTTAATTCCAAGCACCCACCGTGAAACAGCTGCTACACCAACGAGGGAGGTAGACAAATCTCCGCGGACTCAGAATTCCATGGGTACACGGTGTCAGGCCCTGAGACTCCTACCCACTACCCAGACAAGAACACTCACATGCCTGATGTGCTTGACATCGTAGTACACCTGGGCCTACACTGCCAGGTCACTCAGCAGGTGTTAGACGATGAGCTGCAGTCGGACCACCACCCTCTACTCGTCGTACTATCGGGTATGCCGACTCACCAGAAGCCACCAGCGCCACGTCGAAAAATCGATTGGAAAGCCTACGCAGAAAAGATTGTATGTTTGTTCCTATGTGGCGTTCTAGAGACCAAACGCGTTGGCCGATTTTGATTATTCTTACGTCAATCGATTCATCTTAACCCTGCAAGTGTCACTGGCTACATAAAAATTGGAAAAGAAAAAAATGGCGGCTTTTGGGCGCCATTTTGTGAGGGTATTTTTTTTTTCTTCTTAACCCATCGTGGGGGTATCAAAATAAAGGGTTTTAAGAACGCCCTTGCCGAACCGTCTATCGCCAACGCGAGCACGGTCGAAAAGCTTGTTGTTTCATCCAGCGCAATGCTTGAAAAGAGGCAAAGCGAAAAGAGAGAGATAGCGCCTGAACGCTCGGTTGTCATTCGGTAACTTCCGCCGCTTATTCGCGGGCGATCGCCGCCGGCCAGCCGGCCGCTCGTGCTACGTGCTCGTCGACGACGTCGACCCATTCATTCATGATAATGTTTTGTAAATTGCCTTGAATGCAGGTACATATACCTACATTTAGTACGGACGTAGCCCTTGGCCCCGGGGATGCGTGTATTTTTAACTCCCGACGGAAAAAGAGGGGTGTTATAAGTTTGAGGTGTGTTGCTGTGTATCTGTGTGTCTGTGTATCTGTGTATCTGTGTATCTGTGTATCTGTGTGTCTGTCTGTGGCATCATAGCGCCTCAACGGATGAACCGATTTTGATTTAGTTTTTTTTGTTTGAAAGGTGATTGTATCGAGAGTGTTCTTAGATATGTTTGAATAAAATCGGTTCAGCCGTTCAAAAGTTATGCGCGTTTTACTGTTTAGATCGTGATGTTTTCGGAAGATAAATGTGTCGGGGGTTTTTTAAATTTTGAAATTTTACTTGTTACCAATCTAGGTAATCATTCAGGTACCTATACTTTTTCGTAATTTATGTAGGTATCCTACAAAAATTAAGACAAACTTGATTGTTCTGTAATTTGGCGAGTGGTTGAGCGATCGGCTGCTGCGCTGCGTGTAGCGGGTTCTATTCCCGCATGGAAAAATATTTGTATGGCCTATAGATAATAATTGTTCCGGAGTTGGGTGTCGTTGACAAAATACTTATAAAAATACCTGTATTTACACATTGGTGCTGTTTGTTGCTAAGGAGTTCGGTTGTATGCTCCATATTTTGAAAACTGCTGGACCGTTTTGATTAAATTTTCTTTTATTCTAGCACTAAGTATTCCCTAAGTTGAGAGATACTCAATCCTAGACAAAAGGAATGATCACGATCCAATAAGTGGTTTCGGAGAAATGCCTGTAAAAACGTACATACATAAACATACATACACTTATGACGTTTTGCACACGTGTTTGTGCCCAGATAGAGTAACATATTTTGTGAATATTTGTGCAGTTCCAATAATATTATATACATACATGTGGAATTGATTATCTCTTATTTTTGAAGTCGGTAAAAAAAGAAACCCTGTTTGTTTTTTAACCGACTTCCCAAAAAGGAGAAGGTTCTATGTTCGACTTTATGTTTGTTTTTTATTTTTTGTGTATGTTCATCGATTACTCCGTCAATTGTGGACCGATTTTGAAAATTCCGTTTTTGTTTGAAAAAGTATGTTCCGAAATTGGTCCCATTTTAATTTGGTGAATAACTGATGAAGAACTTCGCAGATATACAACAGAACTCTTCAATAAATAACGGCAAATCTATCGAGATTGCTGCAATCGCATGTCTGTTTGTTGTTTATAACATTTCATAACATAACATCACGCCAGTTCGCTCTTAAGGGGTAAGCAGATCTCTCATTTCACCGGTTATTCATGCAGTTTCATGAAATCTATTCTGGCGAAATAGTTCCCTTACTAACTTGCCTATTAATTAGGTACGTACAACAAAAAAGTGAAAAAAAAAAATTGCAGAAAAATACTACCGACTTCCAAATACAAGTGCAAAATAACTTAATTTTTTGAAGTCGGTGTCCATAACGCAAAAAAAATGGTACCTACGAAAGACACCGACTTCAAAAAATTAAGTTATTTTGCACTTGTATTTGGAAGTCTGTAGTATTTATAGGCAATTTTTTTTTTTTGTTTGTTTAAGTGGTCTAAAACCATCTTCTGCCATAGTGAAACCGGTTTAGGTCACATCTAATTCCAACCGATACACAGATACACAGATACACAGTAACTCACCTCAAACTTATAACACCCCTCTTTTTCCGTCGGGGGTTAAAAATGCAATAACGTAATCATCTAAATCGAGTAAAATCGCGTATTTCTGTGTATCTGTGTATCTGTGTATCTGTGTATCTGTGTATCTGTGTATCTGTGTGTCTGTGTATCTGTGTATCTGTGTGTCTGTCTGTGGCATCATAGCGCCTCAACGGATGAACCGATTTTGATTTAGTTTTTTTTGTTGGAAAGGTGATTGTGTCGAGAGTGTTCTTAGCTATGTTTAAAAAAAAACGGTTCAGCCGTTCAAAAGTTATGGGCGTTTTACTGTTTGAATCGGGATGTTTTCGCAAGATAAATGTGTCGGGGGTTTTTTAAATTTTAAATTTTACTTGTGGGAGGTCTTCCAGCGTATTGTCTTCCGGTTCGCGGTCGCCATTCCTACCTACCTACCCTACTTACCCACATATGACATACCCTACCTACCCTATCTGTACGACCCGAACAGATGGGGCTTTCGCAGCTGGAACTACGGGTCCGGCTGTTTGGATCAGGGTACGCGGGGTCAGGTAGGCCCTCCACCATTGCAAGCGCAAAGGTGGGACATGACATTGAGGTTGGACTCGCGGTGGTCTATGTGGTGGTTGCAGAGGAGTGGCATGTTGTCTGCTCGGCTATGTGTGGGTCGAGCGTCATTTCTCGCGCGCAACAAGTGTCTGGAGTTACCGGCCCAAGGCAAAGGGCCACCTGGTGGTCAGACGCGGGGTTCGTGAGTAACCCTCAAGCAAGTGAGCTCCTGTGAGCGAGCTGCATCTCCGGCACTTTCCTGGATAGGAAGAAGAGGACTACCCGTTGGATTAGTTTTCCGGCAACCCAGCTGTAGGCATTGGGTAGATGCGATGATTTGTATTCGAGAGGTGAGCGTGCTTACAGCTCCGGGACCATTCTGGAGAAATGGGAGCCAGCTTTTCTGGCGTCCTTAACGGGGATTGAATCCGCTAGCACCAACTGCGCTGGTGCCGGTGCTTGCACTAGTGCTGGCGTGCTGGGGTGCGTGTGGTGAGCGGCTTTATTGCTCCGGTACCATTCTGGACAAATGGTAGTGAGTAATCACGATGCGACTCACATTTTCTCTTGAGTACCAGGGGCGAGTGCTCTCGGAGGCGTGACCTACCGAAGATGGTCCCAGACACCTCGTAAGGGATTGCCTGGTATAGTGTGCCGGCTTTTATAACGTAATGTTGGTGAAGGAGGCCACTATAGGAAATCTCAGTAGACAAATAGGGGTATACCCTACCTACCCTATCTACCGGATAGGTACAGTGAGTAGGTAAGTTGGTCCTGCCCATCCTATCTAATTACCTACCCTAACTACTTACCTAGCTTACAGCTACCCAACCTAGGTACCTAACCTACCTCACTACGTACCTTACCTACCCTACCTTCAAAACCTACCATCAAAACAAATTCGGTCCGTATTCACTAACGCAATGCCAGGTTCGTTTCTTATATAAAAAAATTTTTGCAAAAAAAAAACTACCGACTTCCAAATACAAAACAACAAAGTGAAAAATAACTAAATTTTTTGAAGTCGGTAAAAAAAAAGGAAAAATGGCACTCGTATTAAAAGACTAACCATAACGTAACAGTTGCATAAATAGCTATTAGGTTAGATTGATATTAGGGCAATTGCTGATAGATATTGTGATCGATTTACCAGGGGCATTTATTTATATTTGTTTGCTGTACAGCTTGATTAATTGACTCGAAAATATATCTATCTCATAAAATGCCATACCAAAAAGAGAGATAGATATATATTTGGAGCCTCCCTCCTAATAACATGTTATAATGGCTAAACTCTAATCTGTGTCTGGTACTGCTATGTAACTGATATAAAGTTTCATATCGATATCGAAAACGGTTTTCAGATATCGATATCATTAGTACAGTTTGCAAAAGTTAACATGTTATTTAGATGAGCATACTAACAACGAACGCGAAATAATACTTAGAAAGAGAAGTAGCGCATATGGTTCCTATAGTTTGTAAAGTTTGCGTTTTGTTCGTAGTTTTTACGTTTTTGCATTGTTTTGCATTGTTCTCGCACGCTAGTAAGGTTTTTAACCGACTTCAAAAAAAGGAGGAGGTTCTCAATTCGTCGGAATCTTTTTTTTTTATGTATGTTCCCCGATTACTCAAAGACGCCTGGACCGATTTCAAAAATTCTTCTTTTGTTTGAAAGGGTATACTTCCTAGTTGGTCCCATAATCATCAAATCAGGATCTGATGATGGAATCCTAGAGAAATCGAGGGAACTCCTCAAATATTATAGGCAAACATATAGTGATTTTGGTATTTTCATCAACAATGCAATCATTTGCACTCAGAAAGTATCATTTGGTGAAGTGGAACTGATGAAGAAGACCACAGATGGCCACTGGATCTCCTAAATGCTAAATATGTCACGGGCATAAGATATCTCGAATAGTTAACCGACTATAATGAAGCAAATACTTATAAATAAATGGTACTGGTGAAAATGACACCATCGAACTGATCTGATGATGAAGCCGGAAGGTAGGCACTGGAACTCTAATTTATTTATTTAATTTATTTATTTATTAGATGGAAAACCAACAGCTATACATAAAATGAAGACACAAGTTGAGTATGTTACATTAAGCCAATTACAGGTTCTCACGGCTAGAGATATTTTAAAGAGATCTTAGGGATCACTAGCAGCAGGCACAACAATCAGAAAAATTTAATCACTAACGCTAAAGGACAATATTGCACACTATCCACTAATATACAAGTAAAATTTCAAAATTTAAAAAACCCCCGACACATTTATCTTGCGAAAACATCCCGATTCAAACAGTAAAACGCCCATAACTTTTGAACCGTTTTTTTTTTAAACATAGCTAAGAACACTCTCGACACAATCACCTTTCCAACAAAAAAAACTAAATCAAAATCGGTTCACCCGTTGAGGCGCTATGATGCCACAGACAGACACACAGATACACAGATACACAGATACACAGATACACAGATACACAGATACACAGATACACAGCAACACACCTCAAACTTATAACACCCCTCTTTTTCCGTCGGGGGTTAATTATAACACCCCTCTTTTTCCGTCGGGGGTTAAAAACAATGTATCCTAGTCGTGTTTGGGCTTATTGGAATCGCCATGAAATGTACTTTGGCTATAAATGATAATCATGTTAATTGGAGGTACCTACCAAAACTAAAAACAGAAAAATAAAAACTTTTTAACAAATAACAAAAAATCAAACCGACTTCCAGAACAAAAAACTACGGCAAAAAATAAATTTCTTTTCCGAAGTCGGTGTCTTTTGTGCCTACTCATTCTTTCCCGTTTTTCGACACATATTCGATATAAGTTACGTTTTGATATATCCGACCTATCCCTACTACTGTCCAGTAAGTAAATTACATACTTACTTACTGGACGGTAGGAGATTCCAAATTTAAAATCTCGCTTCTTCCTGGACAGTTGTGAATAAGTCTCCGGTAGAATTCAATTTCTGGATACTTTTTAGAGATGTTATGACAACATTCCGTACCATTTTTGAGAAAAAAATAATGCATGTGTTTCTTGGTAAAGATGCAGATGTCTCGTATGTACATACAGGGCAGTGGAAGAATTTTACTTTTTTTAAAGAGAGTTTTACAGCTATCTAAAAACTATGCCTTGTTTATGACCCGGATGCAACGTTACTGGAGCTTAAAAACTCTGTCGGTATCGGTCGAGTTACCCCACATGATAAGTCCATAGCTTAGAATAGAAGACACGTAGCCATGGTAAGCTGAAAGAGCAGCTTCTGCAGAAACATTTTGTCGTAGCTTTTTTAAAGCAAACACAAACCTATCAAGTTTCTGACATATATGTTCCACATGGCTTTTCCAATTGAGATTCTTGTCTATATTAATACCTAAAAAAATTATTTCATCCACTTGTTGTACTTTTTCATTTTTATACCTAATATCTAAAGCTAATTAACAATATAAAGAGTTAAAACGAGTTAAATTCTATTAATTTGGTCTTACTAACATTTATATTTAAGTCATTATTTGCCATCCAGCTAATTATATCTGACAGAGTCTTTTCAGTAACTGATTTGTAATTGATTTTATCCTGACACTTTAATATAACTGTCGTATCATCTGCAAAAAGAATACATTGCTGCTGCGTGGCCTCCGGAAGATCATTTATGTAGAGTAAGAAAAGCAAAGGACCGAGAATACTACCCTGAGGCACACCAGACTTATTTATTATTGCCACTGATTTAAATTTCTCTTTACAATATATTCTGTCACCTTTCTTTACGACTTTGGATATCTCTGTATATTGCTTTCTATTACTTAAATAGCTAGATATCCATTCATATGCCTTGCCCCTTATGCCGTAGAAATCTAATTTGTTTAATAGCTTAGCATGATTAACAAAATCAAAGGCCTTACTCATATCAGAACAATGAAACTGCTGGATTGCCATTGTTAATAGTTTCTGTTACAAGTTTTACTAAAGTTGAAGATGGCAAGAGCAGTTGAACAACCTTTACGGAAACCAAACTGCTCCTTGCACAATATGTCATGTCTACTGAGAAAATTATTCAACCTAATATGCATAGCCTTCTCAAAAATTTTAGATATGATGGGTACTATTGTAATAGGCCGGTAGTTATTTGGGTCTGTCTTATTTCCCCTTTTAAATAGTGGCTTTACGATAGACATTTTGAGCTGATCAGGAAAAACACCTTCCAAAAAAGATAGGTTTATAACATGTGCTAGTGGATGACATATAGAGCTAGCACAAGCCTTCAAAACCTGTGTGGCGACGCCGTCATATCCGCTAGTGTTGCTATTATTTAGGGACATTATAATTTTATACACTTCTTCTGCATCTATAGGATTTAGAAAAATAGTGTTAAGATTTTTGTTTTTTTTTTATTAAGCTTAATATTATTAGAATTAAATGGTTGATTAGATGTCAAATTAATAAAATAGTCATTAAATATATTGCAAATGTCAGATGGATCGTATGTCATAAGATAAGATAAGATAAGATATATTTATTTGCTCAAACATGGGTAACACATACAATATGCATGCAAGATAACAAAAAACACCAAAAGATTCCGACATGTTTGCCACATGCTATGGCGTGCAAATATTTTGCAAGTTAAATTATAAATGAATTCCATAATTATCAAAGCCAACAATAAGCAAAGTGAAAATTAATAATAATAATAACAGTTATCTCAAAATATCAATGGAATTAAAATAATAATATAAATCAAAAATGTCAAATAGCAATAAAGTAAATCCAAGCATAAAATATAAATCAAATGTCAAAATGAAAAATAGTGCATGTCAAATCAATGTGAAAATTAATCAAATGTAAAATAGCAAAAACGCATCATTATCAAAACTATGCAAAAAAATAAATAAATCAAATGTCAAATAAAATAATGCATGTCAAATATAAAAATTAATCAATTGTCAAAATGAAAAATATCAAATACATGTCAAATAGGAATAATGTAAAAATAGAAAATCTATCTAAAAAAATCAATAAAATGTCAAACAAAAGTTAATACAAATCAAATCAATGTAAAAATTATCAAATGTCAAAATTGCAATAAAATCTATGTCAAACAAAGGATTCTTCCATAAATTCGTTAATATTATAGTAGGCCCTTTTACTTAGAAACGACTTTAGTTGCTTCTTTATTTCTACATTATTAAGCTCCCTCCAACTTTTGGGTAACTTATTATAAATCGTAGGAGCCATGCAAAAAACACTTTTGCGCATAAGTGCCGTCCTACTGCTATGCAGACAGAGCTGATTTTGATCACGCCTGTTTCTTGGAAATTTATCTTGCATACGTGAAAATAAGCTATCATTTTTTCTAACAAACATTACCGTTTCCAGAATATAAAGAGACGGCAATGTTAATATTTTATAGCGGATGAAATAGGGTTTACAACTATCAGTGGTTTTTAACTTAAACATCGCCCTAAGGCACCTCTTTTGTGCTTTAAATGCAACTTCTTTATCAGTTGAGTTACCCCAAAAGATAATCCCATATCTGAGAACAGATTCACTTAGCCCATAGTAAGCTGTTAATAGCGCGTCTATATTAACCGTTCGAGACAGGATGTACAAGGCATAAGCACTACTGCTTATTCTTTTAGTCAGAGTCTCTATGTGGGCCTTCCAATTTAAATTACTATCTATTGTCAGTCCTAGAAACTTGGTTGTATAAACTGTGTCAATTGCAATATTATTATATGTTATGTCAAGATTGGAAATAGTCTGTGCGCGTTGGCTAAAATGCATTATCATGGTCTTACTTAAATTAATTTTTAAATGATTATTGTCTAACCATTCTATAGTTTCATGTAATGTTTCATTTATGTCTTGTTTATAAAATTCTCTATGAATACACGGTATTGTTATTGTACTGTCATCCGCAAACAGTGTCATCGGATGTTTGATTGCCTTTGGAAAGTCATTAATGTAAATTGTAAAAAGCGGTGGCCCTAGAATACTTCCTTGTGGAACTCCATAGACAATATTATGTTCCTCGGATTGAAATATTTCCTCCCGTTTTGTGCTTATGTTTAATCTGTTTATTTCGGTTATTTGTTTTCTGTTGTTGAGGTATGATTTTAAGAGCTCAAAGACATTTCCTCTTACACCATAAGCATCAAGCTTTTTCATTAAAATGTTATGGTCCACGTAATCAAAAGCTTGAGTCATGTCACAGAATACCGCACACACTGGAGTATTTGTATCCATATTTTTTATAACCGTATACAAAAAATCGTAAATTGCCATGTTAATTGTCTTGTTTTTCCTAAATCCTTTTTGTTCGTTGCAAAGAATTTTATTTGTGTCTAAATATAAATTGAGTTGATTATAAATATATTTTTCAATTATTTTTGAGAATATTGAAATCAATGCAATCGGTCTGTAGAATTCCATTAATTCATATGTCACATTATTAGAATTTATTTCATCAATGTCATTTTTATACAAATCATTATTATTTATCGTTGAGGAGATTGCATTCCAAGTGGCTTTACATTTATTCCTATGCTTTTGTATACGTCTTGTATTCATTAATTTCTGAGCTTTCTGTGCACATCTTTTAAACATATGATTATAACGTTTGTAGATTTTCTCATTATGATTTTTATTCGTTTTACATGTTCTAAATCTATACTAATATTATAAAGCTGAAGAGTTTGTTTGTTTGTTTGTTTGTTTGTTTGTTTGAACGCGCTAATCTCAGGAACTACTGGTTGGAATTGAAAAATTCTTTTTGTATTGGGTAGTCCATTTATCGAGGAAGGTTATAGGCTATATAACATCACGCTACGACCAATAGGAGCGGAGCATCAATGAAAAATGTTCCAAAAACGGGGAAAATTTATTCTTTTTGAGACGCAACGTATTTAGAGTAGGTGGGCTAGCTTGGTAGGTAGCCAGTTGACGGGAGCGAAGCCGCGTGGGACAGCTAGTTTTAAATAAAGCTGTCTTTTCGTTTTGCTGGATTTTTAAAGCCTTTTGTTATCCAGTTTTGTGTAACTGGTTTATTATTAACTTTAACCTTAATAACCGGAAAGCACAGATCGTAATATAAAGTGAATGTTTCATAAAACAAATTAAAGGCTTGTGTTAGAGTATCCGAGTTAAATGTTTCCGAAAATGAGAGAGAAGACATACACTCGCAAAATTTCTTAAGGTTTTCCGCGCAGTAGTCACGTTTTAATTCAGACCAACCAGATATTGTTTTATATTTACTAGTCTTTATAGTAACAGTTTGTGCTGTTTCGTGATCTGACAAGCTTAGTTGAAGAATTTCTGACTGAACACTCTGTATGTTACTGGCAATTTGGTCAATGCACGAGTTCGCCCGAATTGGTAATTTTATGTGTGCTTCAAAATTGTAGTTACTGAGTATACTTAAAAGTTCCTTTGTTATGGAATTATCCTTTAAAATATCTATATTCCAATCACCACATTTTTTTTTTTTTTTCTCTTGTATTGGTCCGTCAAGTTATTTAGCAAATGGTCAAGCTTATGAAGAAATACACCGGTTTGCGCCTTTCGTTGATCGGGTATTCTGTAGATATTAACAACTATCAGGCTCAAACCAATTACCTCTACGCCACAGCATTCAAAATAGAATTCCGTAGCTATACCAGAAGGCATACTTAATGTTTTTGTGTCAAATACCTTATTAGTCAGAATACACGCACCCTCTCTACATTTATCACGACTAAAAACTGCAGCCAATTTAAAATTATCGAGTTTGATGTTAGCTTCCGTACCTTTCTTAACAAAAGTTTCACTAAAACATAGAATATCCACCTCCTTGTTTTTTCCTACCAATTCAGATAAAGTTATTTCTATCATGGCTAGTTTGTTGCAGAGACCAGCTATATTTTGGTGAAGTATTCGTAGATTACTATGTCGGCAATCCCGTTTTGATTTACCATAATTAATGACGGGAACGGAAATTTTATTAACGGGGGACTTAGGAACGAAAAAATGTGTTATTGTTATTATCATTGCCATGAAGTGAATTTCGTGCAGCTAAAGCTAGTTTTGTAGTCTTTTCATATTGCATATAATCAATCTCTATATTAAGTTTGTAAGTAATTAATTCTAATTCTGAGAGCTTTTTATAATAATTTATATCTAACTAATTTACTTCAATAAACTTACAATTCTTAAAACTTTTTGTGAACTGTTTTATTTCATTATTACGTTTTTTAACATTAAGATACCTATTTTCTGTAACATTCAATAACAATATTGTACAATTGCTTAAACTACACAAAGTACTAGATTAGTTAACAACAAGTATGGATTTTTGTCATGTTTACCAACTGATAGTATAACAATGTCATTGTCTGCAGATAGGGTGCGTAATAGATTCTCTGGATTCCGGAGGATCTCGCATGAAGAAGCATATGGCTGAACTTTACCCTGGATGTTGTAATTGTCATTCCATTTACCAGTCTTGATGTGTATAAGTTGTGCTGATAGACCTCTTACTTTTGCATCCCCAATTATGTAAATATTACTTTTTGCTTTGGGCTTTAATTGGGTTTCATACTGTAAGTTTCCTTGTCGTTGTTCAATTGGAGAGTCCACCGATATCTTGTTATGAATGTCATTGTTGATTTTCTGATTTGTACCTTGTAGACTCTGCACGTCGTCTCTTGTTTGTGAGCATTGAGCGTTTGGACTAATTATTTGCTCTGAGAAGTCTAATTTTGTTTGGATGGGATCTTTGCTCCTTTTTTTCTGTGATGCTCTTTTTGGCGTCGATTTACAGATATCCTTTAGTTGGTTAATTTGAGTACCATACATAGACATTTGTTTTTTAAGATAACAGTTTTCCGATAATAAATTAGCAATTTCATTTACAGCAATTTCCAAGTTTTTCGCCAGTACAGTAACTTTCTTTTCCAATTCTTCAATTAGATCAAAGTTGTTGGATCTTAGATTCGGGCAGCTTCTAAATAGTTCTGGATTTCTTTTCATAGTATGAGATAAAACATCAATAAGTTCATCCAGTGGCAAAGATTCGAAGGAATTCTGCGTAAATATATTTGCCTCACATTTTGCCGGGGTAGCCGGTAAATTTTGTATGGGAATAATCGGTTGTTGAGGCGAAGATGGTTTATTTGAGGATTGTGGTTGTTTTCTGAGAGTGATATTTGAAGTAGCTACATCAGTGTCTGGTTTGTTTTTGTTGCATATTTTGCATTTCCATTTTTTTCTCTCTTCGATGTCCTTTAGGCGATAAGTTGCTTCTGGATAACCCACACAATCAAATTTGTATCTTTTTTTGCAAATTGAACATAATGCAGTGTTTTTTATGTGGACATATTTCTTACAGACATTACACGTGACTTGTGCTGATGTCTTACGGTCACTGCTTACTAACGTGTTCAAATTGGATGACATTTTTTTTTTTTTTAAATCTCAAAAAGAACTTGATATCTGGCTCGGGCTCGAACTTGCGACACTTGTCGAAGTTGTGAACTTTCAACCTGGTGTTGGAACCGCTCGACCAAATCGGCTATGAGTTACGCGATGAAATTGGTGATCTCAATGTTCTTTTCCTCGAACGACGCGATACATCGCCGTTACAATCGATTTTTAACCCCCGACGGAAAAAGAGGGGTGTTATAAGTTTGAGGTGTGTTGCTGTGTATCTGTGTATCTGTGTATCTGTGTGTCTGTGTATCTGTGTATCTGTGTGTCTGTCTGTGGCATCATAGCGCCTCAACGGATGAACCGATTTTGATTTAGTTTTTTTTGTTGGAAAGGTGATTGTGTCGAGAGTGTTCTTAGCTATGTTTAAAAAAAAACGGTTCAGCCGTTCAAAAGTTATGGGCGTTTTACTGTTTGAATCGGGATGTTTTTAACCCCCGACGGAAAAAGAGGGGTGTTATAAGTTTGAGGTGTGTTGCTGTGTATCTGTGTATATGTGTATCTGTGTGTCTGTGTATCTGTGTATCTGTGTATCTGTGTATCTGTGTATCTGTGTATCTGTGTATCTGTGTATCTGTGTGTCTGTCTGTGGCATCATAGCGCCTCAACGGATGAACCGATTTTGATTTAGTTTTTTTGTTGGAAAGGTGATTGTGTCGAGAGTGTTCTTAGCTATGTTTAAAAAAAACGGTTCAGCCGTTTAAAAGTTATGGGCGTTTTACTGTTTGAATCGGGATGTTTTCGCAAGATAAATGGGTCGGGGGTTTTTTAAATTTTTAAATTTTACTTGTCGCAAGATAAATGTGTCGGGGGTTTTTTAAATTTTACTTGTGATTATTTTACTTCCACCCTCACACATAAAGTTAAAGGTATTTTTTTTTTAGCTCACTTTTTAACCCCCGACGGAAAAAGAGGGGTGTTATAAGTTTGAGGTGTGTTACTGTGTATCTGTGTATCTGTGTATCTGTGTATCTGTGTATCTGTGTGTCTGTGTATCTGTGTATCTGTGTGTCTGTCTGTGGCATCATAGCGCCTCAACGGATGAACCGATTTTGATTTAGTTTTTTTTGTTTGAAAGGTGATTGTATCGAGAGTGTTCTTAGCTATGTTTGAATAAAATCGGTTCAGCGGTTCAAAAGTTATGCGCGTTTTACTGTTTAGATCGTGATGTTTTCGCAAGATAAATGTGTCGGGGGTTTTTTAAATTTTGAAATTTTACTTGTATTAATTTATTTTCACTAATTATTACAATTTATTTAGGTTCACTGGGGTTTTCGTGTGGAACAATTATTGATTATAGATAAACTATTTACACTATTTAAGTTTTTTATTCACAGTAGAAGTTTTTATGCACTATTAGCTATTTAATGTTATATTTTCACTTATCTCATGTATAATTCTGAGATAACACTCGTACTGGATTACTGGGCTATTTCATGAACACTTTCTCGTTGTTTATGGATTGAGAAGAGAATGCTGTGCAGTCGGAGGATACATATTCGCGAGCTGGTTGACCAAAACCAGATGTATCCTCCGACTGCACAGCATGATTTTCCTCTTGTTTACGTCTTTTTAGTTCGCTTTTTAAGCAGTCGGGTTTTTTGATTTTCTAATTAACTTTTTTTATTTACAACTTTTTAGTTATTTTTTTTATTAATTAGGTACATTTAAACATATAAGTGATATATATTTTTGAAATCACCTCTTAAAACCCTTTATTTTGATACCCCCACGATGGGTTAGGAAGAAAAAAAAAATTTACCCACACAAAATGGCGCCCAAAAGCCGCCATTTTTTTCTTTTCCAATTTTTATGTAGCCAGTGACACTCGCAGGGTTAAGACGAATCGATTGACGTAAGAATCATCAAAATCGGCCAACGCGTTTGGTCTCTAGAACGCCACATAGTAACAAACATACAATCTTTTCTGCGTAGGCTTTCCAATCGATTTTTCGACGTGGCGCTGGTGGCTTCTGGCGAGTCGGCATACCCGATAGTACGTACGCACTATATATTACGTATGTCAAGCACGTCAGGCATGTGAGTGTTCTTGTCTGGGTAGTGGGTAGGAGTCTCAGGGCCTGACACCGTGTACCCATGGGCTTCTGAGTCCGCGAAGAGTTGTCTACCTCCCTCGTTGGTGTAGCAGCTGTTCCACGGTGGGTTACGGCGAGGATAGTAGGCTTCTCTTTGCGCGTGAGGAGCCCCTTAGCTCACTCATGTCGAGTTTGTTTTTCGGCGGCTTATAGAAGGCATACACCTCTAGGTCCTCGCCGGCCATATGCAGCTGCACACCCAGCGCGTATGCTGATTGCATAGCTTCTATCACAGGCCTTAAGCGCGGGGACCGAATCCAGAAATTCCGTAACGAAAAAACCTCACGCTCCAATGGTGATCAATGTGGACCTTATGCTAATCAGAATAAGGGTCACTTTTGCTTGTCAAAGAAAAGCGACCTTATTTCAATGTGAATAATGGTATTTTTGTTTTGTTTTTAATAAGGTTTTTGAATTCTGTGGAATCTGAGGTGTGGCTTGAAGGCCGTGCATCGTCTAACGTCGTTTCAGTTCGGCAGTCTTCGACACCAGTCTGGCGAAACTCCTATACAAAATAACGATGTATGAAACGGACGTCCTTTTTAATTGCGGCTATAATCCGATATAATTACGAAGAACAATGAGAGCTCTGGGATTATATAGGCCTTGGTTCTTCAACAAATAGACGGATTACATCGACCGCCATTTTGACTGTCAGTCACTAGATTCCCTCTGGTCAGGCGTTTGACAGTTAGTTTGTTATGGTTTTCTAAAGTTATTCTAAAGTTATATTTTTGCGTTTATATTGATTATAAGTGTATTAATAATCATTTTTAACCCCCGACGGAAAAAGAGGGGTGTTATAAGTTTGAGGTGTGTTACTGTGTATCTGTGTATCTGTGTGTCTGTGTATCTGTGTATCTGTGTATCTGTGTATCTGTGTATCTGTGTGTCTGTGTATCTGTGTATCTGTGTATCTGTGTGTCTGTCTGTGGCATCATAGCGCCTCAACGGATGAACCGATTTTGATTTAGTTTTTTTTGTTTGAAAGGTGATTGTATCGAGAGTGTTCTTAGCTATGTTTGAATAAAATCGGTTCAGCGGTTCAAACGTTATGCGCGTTTTACTGTTTAGATCGTGATGTTTTCGCAAGATAAATGTGTCGGGGGTTTTTTAAATTTTTAAATTTTACTTGTGTTGGAAGATATTTGTTGTCATGAATGCCGCGCAGAGAAAGTATATATGATATTATATCTATATAAATGTACATCGCGCGAAATTCGATAATCACTTCTCAATATTGTTATTTTTTTATAAATGAATAATTTTGTTTTGGTGTGTCATTACACTATTTAACCCCCGACGGAACAAGTAAAATTTAAAAATTTAAAAAACCCCCGACACATTTATCTTGCGAAAACATCCCGATTCAAACAGTAAAACGCCCATAACTTTTAAACGGCTGAACCGTTTTTTTTAAACATAGCTAAGAACACTCTCGACACAATCACCTTTCCAACAAAAAAAACTAAATCAAAATCGGTTCATCCGTTGAGGCGCTATGATGCCACAGACAGACACACAGATACACAGATACACAGATACACAGACACACAGATACACATATACACAGCAACACACCTCAAACTTATAACACCCCTCTTTTTCCGTCGGGGGTTAAAAGAGGGGTGTTATAAGTTTGAGGTGTGTTGCTGTGTATCTGTGTGTCTGTCTGTGGCATCATAGTGCCTCAACGGATGAACCGATTTTGTTTTATGTTTTTTTGTTGGAAAGGTGATTGTGTCGAGAGTGTTCTTAGCTATGTTTAAAAAAAAACGGTTCAGCCGTTCAAAAGTTATGGGCGTTTTACTGTTTGAATCGGGATGTTTTAGCAAGATAAATGTGTCGGGGGTTTTTAAAATTTTTAAATTTTACTTGTTATACCTAATTATTAACCCCCGACGGAAAAAGAGGGGTGTTATAAGTTTGAGGTGTGTTGCTGTGTATCTGTGTATCTGTGTATCTGTGTGTCTGTGTATCTGTGTATCTGTGTGTCTGTCTGTGGCATCATAGCGCCTCAACGGATGAACCGATTTTGATTTAGTTTTTTTTGTTGGAAAGGTGATTGTGTCGAGAGTGTTCTTAGCTATGTTTAAAAAAAAACGGTACAGCCGTTCAAAAGTTATGGGCGTTTTACTGTTTGAATCGGGATGTTTTCGCAAGATAAATGTGTCGGAGGTTTTTTAAATTTTTAAATTTTACTTGTTTATACAAATGCTATGCAATAGCTTTACCGCGGCAGTCCCCGAGTGCCACACGTCTTTCTTTTTTTGTGTATGTTCACCGATTACTCCGTCAATTGTGGACCGATTTTGAAAATTCTTTTTTTGTTTGAAAAAGTATGTTCCGATATTGGTTCCATTTTAATTTGGTGAAGATCTGATGAAGAACTTCGGAGATATACAACAGAACTCTTCAATAAATAACAGCAAATCTCTCGGGATTGCTGCAATCGCATTTCTGTTTATTGTTTATACCATTTCATAACATAACATCACGCCAGTACGCTCTTAAGGGGTACGCAGATCTCTCATTTCACCGTATATGTTCAAGTTTCATGAAATCTATTTTGGCGTTAAAGTTACCTTACTAACTTGCCTATTAGGTACATACAACTAATAAACAAGTAAAATTTCAAAATTTAAAAAACCCCCGACACATTTATCTTGCGGAAACATCACGATCTAAACAGTAAAACGCGCATTACTTTTGAACGGCTGAACAGATTTTATTCAAACATAGCTAAGAACACTCTCGATACAATCACCTTTCAAACAAAAAAAACTAAATCAAAATCGGTTCATCCGTTGAGGCGCTATGATGCCACAGACAGACACACAGATACACAGATACACAGACACACAGATACACAGTAACACACCTCAAACTTATAACACCCCTCTTTTTCCGTCGGGGGTTAAAAAGTGAAAACTTTTTAACAAAAAATCAAACCGACTTCCTGAACAAAAAACTACAAACCAAACAAGTAAAATTTAAAAATTTAAAAAACCCCCGACACATTTATCTTGCGAAAACATCCCGATTCAAACAGTAAAACGCCCATAACTTTTGAACGGCTGAACCGTTTTTTTTTAAACATAGCTAAGAACACTCTCGACACAATCACCTTTCCAACAAAAAAAACTAAATCAAAATCGGTTCATCCGTTGAGGCGCTATGATGCCACAGACAGACACACAGATACACAGATACACAGATACACAGATACACAGATACACAGATACACAGATACACAGACACACAGATACACAGATACACAGATACACAGCAACACACCTCAAACTTATAACACCCCTCTTTTTCCGTCGGGGGTTAAAAATAACTTTCTTTTCCGAAGTCGGTGTCTTTGTACCCATTTTTTTTCAGTTTTTCGACACCGACTTCGGAAAAGAAAGTTATTTTTTGGTTTGTAGTTTTTTGTTCAGGAAGTCGGTTTGATTTTTGTTAAAAAGTTTTTTTTTCTCTTTTTAGTTTTGGTAGGTATATCCAATTAACATGATCATCATTTATGGCCAAAGTACATCTCATGACGATTCCAATAAGCCCAAGCACGACTAGGATACATTGTTTTATTTCAGAGTTCCAGTGCCTACCTTCCGGCTTCATCATCAGAACAGTTCAATGGTACCATTTTCATCAGTACCATTCATTTATAAGTATTTGCTTAATCATAGTCGGTTAACTATTCGAGATATTTTATACCCGTGACATACTTAGCATTAAGGAGTTTCAGTGGCCATCTGTGGTCTTCTTCATCAGTTCCACTTCACCAAATTATACTTTCTGAGTGCAAGTGATTGGATTGTTGGTGAAAATACCAAAATCACTATATAAATGCCTATAATATTTGAGGAGTTCCCTCGATTTCTCTAGGATCCCATCATCAGATCCTGACCTGATGACTATGGGACCAACAAGGAAGTATACCCTTCAAAACAAAAGAATTTTTTTTGAAATCGGTCCAGGCGTCTTTGTGTAATCGGGGAACATACATAAAAAAAAAAAAAAGATTCCGACGAATTGAGAACCTCCTCCTTATTTTGAAGTCGGTTAAAAATAAAAAAAACTTTTTGCAAAAAAATACTACCGACTTCCAAATACTAAACTACAAAGTGAACAAGTAAAATTTCAAAATTTAAAAAACCCCCGACACATTTATCTTGCGACAAGTAAAATTTCAAAATTTAAAAAACCCCCGACACATTTATCTTGCGAAAACATCACGATCTAAACAGTAAAACGCGCATAACTTTTGAACGGCTGAACCGATTTTATTCAAACATAGCTAAGAACACTCTCGATACAATCACCTTTAAAACAAAAAAAACTAAATCAAAATCGGTTCATCCGTTGAGGCGCTATGATGCCACAGACAGACACACAGATACACAGATACACAGATACACAGATACACAGATACACAGATACACAGATACACAGATACACAGACACACAGATACACAGATACACAGTAACACACCTCAAACTTATAACACCCCTCTTTTTCCGTCGGGGGTTAAAAACATCACGATCTAAACAGTAAAACGCGCATAACTTTTGAACGGCTGAACCGATTTTATTCAAACATAGCTAAGAACACTCTCGATACAAACACCTTTCAAACAAAAAAAAACTAAATCAAAATCGGTTCATCCGTTGAGGCGCTATGATGCCACAGACAGACACACAGATACACAGATACACAGATACATAGATACACAGATACACAGATACACAGATACACAGACACACAGATACACAGATACACAGTAACACACCTCAAACTTATAACACCCCTCTTTTTCCGTCGGGGGTTAAAAATAACTTAATTTTTTGAAGTCGGTGTCCATAACGCAAAAAAATGGTACCTACGAAAGACACCGACTTCAAAAAATTAAGTTATTTTTCACTTTGTAGTTTAGTATTTGGAAGTCAGTAGTATTTTTTTGCAAAAAGTTTATTTATTAAAAACATCATTTACATTGTCTCGATTTCGAAGTAATATTATAGGTACCTGGCTGTATGTTAAGAATGCCTTTGCTTGTGTTTTAGAATGTATGACGATTCGCATAATGTAATCCGATTTCGTTATGGGTATCATAATGAAACCGCTGTCAATTTTGTAATTCGAATATAACGAAACCGAAGTAGATAAAATATTAATTAAACGAATTTTTTGTTAAACTTTCTTTAATTTTTGAGAAAAGCATTATACAAGCCTCAACCAGTAAGAAAGCCATCCTGGCCAGGAAGGCTTACTTACTGGATTCTGCAGTAATGTACTAATGCAACATAGCGAAGTTGTGCCATGACAAAAAAGGGCTAAGTTTCGCAACCTGTTATATCATCCATCTGGTCATAAAGATATTTACAAGAAAAATGTGTATAATATGTGTATATTGATTTATAATAACATACCAAATGAATTAAAATTATTGCAGGGTAATGTTTTTAAAATCAAATTGATAGATTGGCTCCAAAATAGATGCTTCTATAGCCTTAAGGAATTTATAGAGCATAGACATCATTATTGTTAAAAACATAAATAATGTATTTATTAAATGAGTAATTGTAATAACATACATAAATATATCTTGATGAATTGTTAAATCAGCATTGTAAACAAACATTTTAATTTGATTGACATTTTAATTTCAGTTGTTGACATTTTAATCTATTTGATTGAAATTTTTAATTTTAATTTATGACATGTTAATTTATTTTATTGTAATTTTTATTTTATAACTAGTAATTTGCACGCTTGCTTGCAGGCAGAATACAATAACTTTTAGGCTTTAAGATATTTCCTTGTTAAACAATGTATTTTCTGGCAAATAAATATTTTGATTTAATTTGATTTGATTTGATATATACTCGGCAGAAGCTACCAGCGCCACGTCGAAAAATCGATTGGAAAGCCTACGCAGAAAAGATTGTATGTTTGTTCCTATGTGGCGTTCTAGAGACCAAACGCGTTGACCGATTTTGATGATTCTTACGTCTATCGATTCGTCTTAACCCTGCGAGTGTCTCTGGCTACATAAAAATTGAAAAAGAAAAAAATGGCGGCTTTTGGGCGCCATTTTGTGTGGGTAAAATTTTTTTTTCTTCCTATCCCATCGTGGGGGTATCAAAATAAAGGGTTTTAAGAGGTGATTTCAAAAATATGTATCACTTATATGTTCAAATGTAGCTAATTAATAAAAAAGTAACTAAAATTTGTAAATAATAAAAGTTAATTAGAAAAATGTAAAAAACCCGACTGCTTAAAAAGCGAACTAAAAAGACGTAAACAAGAGGAAAATCATGCTGGCAAGTCAGAGGATACATCTTGTAGAATTTAGCGCCTGCTTGGCTTAGCACTAAACTCTGAGTTGGTTGATTTGGTTGGTTTTATTAACCCCCGACGGAAAAAGCGGGGTGTTTTATATTTTTAGGTGTGTTGCTGTGTATCTGTGTATCTGTGTATCTGTGTGTCTGTGTATCTGTGTATCTGTGTGTCTGTCTGTGGCATCATAGCGCCTCAACGGATGAACCGATTTTGATTTAGTTTTTTTTGTTGGAAAGGTGATTGTGTCGAGAGTGTTCTTAGCTATGTTTAAAAAAAAACGGTTCAGCCGTTCAAAAGTTATGGGCGTTTTACTGTTTGAATCGGGATGTTTTCGCAAGATAAATGTGTCGGGGGTTTTTTAAATTTTGAAATTTTACTTGTATTAGAATGGTAATGGTTTGGTTATTGGTTTACGACCACTGGTTTAATGATACGCAATAATGGTTTTAAAAGTTATATTGAATACTAGTTAAAACAAGTAAAATTTAAAAATTTAAAAAACCCCCGACACATTTATCTTGCGAAAACATCCCGATTCAAACAGTAAAACGCCCATAACTTTTGAACGGCTGAACCGTTTTTTTTTAAACATAGCTAAGAACACTCTCGACACAATCACCTTTCCAACAAAAAAAACTAAATCAAAATCGGTTCATCCGTTGAGGCGCTATGATGCCACAGACAGACACACAGATACACAGATACACAGATACACAGATACACAGATACACAGATACACAGACACACAGATACACAGATACACAGATACACAGATACACAGCAACACACCTCAAACTTATAACACCCCTCTTTTTCCGTCGGGGGTTAATAATGGTAAATGATTAATCTAAGCAAAAGTAGCACTAAAATGGTTTGATTGGAGTTACGCGATTGGTATCCGAACACGCACTAACTGACGCTAGTTGTGATACATGCATTTATGGAAATGCACGCAGGCAATAGTGCTGAGCTGTTCGTTTGCAATTATTGCACCGAACATATGATAAGATAAGAAGAGGTTTTTTTTTTTTTGATTAGGTATGTTCCGAAATTGGTCCCATTTTAATTTGGTGAAGATCTGATGAAGAACTTCGGAGATATACAACAGAACTCTTCAATAAATAACGGCAAATCTCTCGGGATTGCTGCAATCGCATGTCTGTTTGTTGTTTATAACATTTCATAACATAACATCACGCCAGTTCGCTCTTAATGGGTAAGCAGATCTCTCATTTCACCGGTTATGTTCAAGTTTCATGAAATCTATTCTGGCAAAATAGTTCCCTTACTAACTTGCCTATTAGGTACGTACAACTAAAAAGTGAAAAATAAAAAAACTTTTTGCAAAAAAATACTACCGACTTACAAATACAAACTACAAAGTGTAAAATAACTTAATTTTTTGAAGTCGGTGTCCATAACGCAAAAAAATGGTACCTACGAAAGACACCAACTTCAAAAAATTAAGTTATTTTACACTTTGTAGTTTTGTATTTGGAAGTCGGTAGTATTTTTTTGCAAAAAGTTTTTTTATTCACCTTTGGTTTATTGGGTTAGTTTCGCAAAAGTTTTCGTCATTTTTAACCGACTTCCCAAAAAGGAGGAGGTTCTATGTTCGACTTCAAGTTTTTTTTTTGTTTATGTTCACCGATTACTCCGTCAATTGTGGACCGATTTTGAAAATTATTTTTTTGTTTGAAAAAGTATGTTCCGAAATTGGTCCCATTTTAATTTGGTGAAGATCTGATGAAGAACTTTGGATATATACAACAGAACTCTTCAATAAATAACGGCAAATCTCTCGGGATTGCTGCGATCGCATTTCTGTTTATTGTTTATACCATTTCATAACATAACATCACGCCAGTACGCTCTTAAGGGTACGCAGATCTCTCATTTCACCGGATATGTTCAAGTTTCATGAAATCTATTTTGGCGTTAAGGTTACCTTACTAACTTGCCTATTAGGTACGTACAACTAAAAAGCGAAAAATAAAAAAACTTTTTCTAAACTACAAAGTGAAAAATAAATTAATTTTTTGAAGTCGGTGTCCATAACGCAAAAAAATGGTACCTACGAAAGACACCGAATTCAAAAAAATTTTTTTTTTCACTTTGTAGTTTAGTATTTGGAAGTCGGTAGTATTTTTTTGCAAAAAGTTTTTTTATAGATTACGGTGCACAAGTTCAACTTTCGTCTAATACTCCGAACAATGAGTTTGCAATTGAGCCGACAGCGTTGATAAGGCCGCGTCGTGTTCGTAAACGCTCACCGTAATGCTGACTAAGCAACAGCTGGTTGTAGTATTGCAATTCGTTGTAATCGTGACGTATTTGTTGGAGTATCATATGACAGTGACTTGATTCCATAATTGGTTCGCATGTTCTTTCGAGGTAGCTTGTGAAATCCTTGATGGCTTTGTCTCCTTGCCAGTATGGAGACATGTCAAAATATGTGACTAGTTTCCACTTGTCCCGAATTAATTGTACTTTACCCACAGTGTCAAAGTACAACGTTTTGTTAATATCGAATTGCGTATTATTATATGTAGCTGTGGTTGGTAATATTATACCTAAGAACAATAACAGTGCTAGTGAAATGTTTAATATCTTGGGATAGGTACTGTACGTTCTGTTGTTTGGTTGCGGGCGATTACGTGGTTCCTTTTCAGATCTAGTACTTTGATGTAGTGGTTGTTCTTCTGGTATGTTTGGTTCCTTTTGACCTTTAGGTAGAACTGATAAATTAACTACGGTCATAAGTAATTTATTTCATAACAATATATACATTGTGTCGAAATTTGTAATACATAGCAATTTAAAAAAACCACAAATATATTATTACAATAACTTTCAATAATAATAATTCGTAATAATATACACCGGTAAATATCCGGAAACAAATACTAATTCCAAAACAGAAACAGGAAATAAAAAAATAAAATAAAAAAAAAACTTTTTGCAAAAAAATACTACCGACTTCCAAATACAAAACTACAAAGTGCAAAATAACTTAATTTTTTGAAGTCGGTGTTTTTCGTAGGTACCATTTTTTTGTGTTATGGACACCGACTTCAAAAAATTAAGTTATTTTGCACTTTGTAGTTTTGTATTTGGAAGTCGGTAGTATTTTTTTGCAAAAAGTTTTTTTATTTTTCACTTTTTAGTTGTACGTACCTAATAGGCAAGTTACTAAGGGAACTATTTCGCCAGAATAGATTTCATGAAACTTGAACATAACCGGTGAAATGAGAGATCTGCTTACCCCTTAAGAGCGAACTGGTGTGATGTTATGTTATGAAATGTTATAAACAACAAACAGACATGCGATTGCAGCAATCCCGAGAGATTTGCCGTTATTTATTGAAGAGTTCTGTTATATATCTCCGAAGTTCTTCATCAGATCTTCACCAAATTAAAATGGGACCAATTTCGGAACATACTTTGTACGGCTCAGAGGTAGCCGGTTACTTACAGTTGAGTTGTTTGATGTGAGTTGACGAAAACCACAGATTACACCACAGTAAAGTTTATTCGTAAAAGTTACACGAAAGTTAGGTTGGATGCTAATCCGCGATTATAGCGCTACGGCAGCTATTGGTCAACTAACTAAATATAAATACTATAATAATAAAATAAATAAAAACGAGTAGTTAAAAGTAGGTCGCGGCGTAAGCAATTTGCCTGTACGTGAACCGTACATGCTCCCGAGGGAAAAGTGGGATGAGCATCCATTACAAAGCAAATAATAATATAATTAAAGTGAAAAGTAGTTATTTAAAGTTAAATAGTAAACAATAGTTAATGTGTCCTGGTAAAAGATGTAAAAATATAGGTATAGGTTATAACACTCAATTTAGTCAAAGTGAAATGCTTTCATCGGCTGTCTTGCTTCGCTGTAAACGGGCTCCGCTGCTGTCGAATGCATTTCTTGTAGCTCGATGTCCCTTCCAAAGTTATCCCTTCCTCTAGGTGTCACTCCTCTTTCGGCAGAGAGTGTTTTGACGTCTTCCTTTGTTTTCGTTTTCAAACATCGTTTAATAATAATATAGAGGGCAAGCGCAGCGATTCCTCCCAACATCAAAGAAGTAACCGAGTAGAGATAAATGTCGTGACTTGACATGTGAGACGCCTTCGGTAATATTTCTCTGCTTTTCTGGTATTCCAACTGCTGGTCTACTTTTCTTATTTCTACTGCAGTTGGCGTTTCTTGTTCAGTTATATTTAATTTTGCATTCTGCCAGCCGAGGTCAAAGATGTGGTTAATAGTCGAATTAATAGTTGGTATTTCTATCTCTGGTTCCATGTTAAAAGTACTTCCCAGCTGATTGTGTGTAAATATTGTGGCGTCCTTTTTCTGTAGTAAGCACTTTGATTTCAAGGAAATCACTCCAGTCCCGTCAATGACCGCTGGCGTAACTTGATCGTTACATATGACGCGCATCAGCTGTTTCCCGCACAATGTAAATAGCCACATATTCGATTTGTGAAGCTTTGTCCAGGTTTCTTTGCATGTTACATCATTGAGGACGCATGATAAAGACTCTTGTTGGTTGAAGACGTGGGCCTCACATGGGGCGTCTTTATAGTGCATGTTGTAGACTGGATTACGTGAGACACAAGTGAATTCGTCTTCTCCGTATGAAGTACATTGGCGCATGTCTTGGTTTTCCATTGTTATGTAAGAGTTTTTTACAAAGTTGATTGCGATGAAGCTTGAACTTGGTTGTACGAGTTTTAAATGTCCTTGTCTAAGGAACGGTATTGGTATGACTCGATATATCTTGTAGTCTTCATCGCTCAGCAAGGGGATGTGTATTTCAAATAGCATGTAGTTGTTTGTTATTCGAGCCTTCACATGGATCAGGTCATAGATATTTTTCAAATCCCTTTGAGTGCCCTTTACAGGTAACGATAATCCCTGTGGCAACCTTCCGGATATTATGTTTAGCTGTTCGATCAGTTGATTAGCAGGAAATAGATGGGTATCTAAATGCCCTCTGTAAATGTTGGCGAGAGTGTTTATCAGCATTTCCAATATTCGGTTTAGATCACTTATAATCAGAGTTGACGTCACGGCAGCGGAATTTATGTCATTCATTGTGAATAGCATTTGCGCCCTGTTCACTATTTTTGTGATTTCGCTGCAAGTTTGGTTCATGTAGATGCGCAATGTTTTGAATTGTTCATCCATAAAGGCAGTGTTCTTTTTTATAACGTTGTTTTCAGCCTCTACAATTAATGTTTGGTTTTTCATAAGTTGTAGTAGGTAGTCATCATTTGATTGTAGATTCTGTATGTCTCTTTCGTACTTTTCGGCAAAGTCTGCGTCGAGCACTCCGAAAAGAGTTCTTGCTAATTTCCCAACTCCATCAAAGTAACCTCGTTTTGGTCTTGAGTGTTGAGTGAGCAGCATAGAGTTGTAGTCGGCTAGGTGACTCAGTTCATGACGTAGGTGGCCGACAATTGTTTCGCAAGGCGAGTACTCATGTGATATTCTTTGGCATAGTTTATCTATTTGGTTCACATAATCATTGATCTGACCAGTTGCTTGCCAGTATGAGGTTAAGTTGTAGTAAACCAATAGGGTCCATTCGTCATGTATTAGTTTCATTTGCCCAGCTTCATCGAAGTAAATCGGATGATTGCTTGATATAGGTGTAACCTTCAAGTTCAAGTTATTCGTTGGCGCTGATTGTGCAAGCCCCGTCATTGCTAGCATGGCTAGGAGAACTAGTGATAGCCAATTGTTCTTATTTTTTGCTGTGCCTCCCCGTTTTGTAGTTTCCGGAGTAGGTCTCCTTTGCTCTTCCTCTTCGTTTACCCTAGGTTCTTCGGGTTTAAGTGGTAATGGTGCTAGCTTCGTTATTGGTCGCTTAAGTGACCCTTTCCTTGTTTTTAAGGTAACAACCCGTACTCGACCATCAGCGCCTGGATGTAGTTCCTGGACTCTTCCTATAGCCCAGCGGCCAGGAGGTAAGTGCTCATCTTTGACTAATACTAGGGTTCCTAGTTTCAGGTTTTCTTTTGGTTGCTGCCATTTGCTTCGGGTTTGCAGTTGATGTAGATATTCGTTCGACCAGCGCTTCCAGATGTGTACGTTCATTTGTTCAACAAGCCTCCATCTGTTTCTTAGATCGTGCTCAGCAAAATCTTGTTCTTCTTGTGGTAGTGACAGTAGGGGGCCACCAATGAGGAAGTGGCCGGGAGTTAGATATTCCAGGTCTTCGACATCCTCTGTTAATGGGCACAGCGGACGAGAGTTAAGACAGGCTTCAATTTGATTTAGTAAAGTAGTAAATTGTTCGAAAGTAAGCTTCTGTTCCCCCAGTACTCGATGTAGGTGATATTTCATGGCTTTGACAGCAGCCTCCCACAGGCCTCCAGCTGTTGGCCAAAGTGGTGCATTGAAATGCCACTCAATTTGTAAGTGGCTCATCTCATCGAAGAATTCTGAATTCTTAAACGTATTGTGTTTTTCAAATTCCTGTTGAAGTAGTTTTGCTGCGCCCACAAAATTCGTTCCGTTGTCGGAGAATACGTGTCTGGGTGTACCCCTGCGGGCACACATCCTTTTGAATGCGGCGAGGAACGTTTGCGTAGTCAGGTCCGACACCAATTCCAAATGCACAGCTTTGGTCACCATGCATATGAAGATTGCTATGTAAGCCTTGCAAGTTTTAACGCCTCTTCCTTTGTTGATTTTCACATCAACATGCCCAGTATAGTCTACGCCTGTGTTTGTGAATGGTCTTGATGGAGTTACACGCTCCTTTGGCAAGTCTGCCATCAGTTGTACGTTTCGGTTTGGTTTGAAACGATGACATCGGACGCATTGTCGTAGCTCCTTCTTGACTGTTCTGCTACCTCCAATGACTCATAATGTTTGACGTAAATGGGCCAAAGTGAGTCGGGCGCCTCCGTGGAGAGTGTTGCGATGAGCCTCTTGAATAATAAGCTCCGTTAATCTTCCTGTAGCCGGAAGAATAATAGTATGTTTAGCTTCGGGAGATAAAGTTGAGTAGCCTAGTCGGCCCTTCACGCGCAGTATTCCACGGTCGTCAAGGATTGGGGTTAACTTCAGCAAGCTGCTTTTTGTTGATATTGGTCGATTTTTCTTTAAACATTCAATTTCGTCGCCATAGTTTTCATTTTGAACATTTTTGATGAGCAATTCTGTTGCTCCCATAATGTCTTGTGGTGACAAACACATAACCTCCTTTTTGTTACCGCAGTCGGTTAACTTATTGGTTGAGTTTAGTGTGCGTTTTTGCTTACGAATATTGCTTATTCGTACAATCCATCCAAGCACTCGTATTACGCGTTTATAATTACTGTTTTTATTAAGTAATGTATCAATTATTTCACAATGCTTGTATGTGACTGCGCAGCAGTTTATTTCCTGCAACTCAGTGTTTGTTGTGTAGGTCAGGTGATTGTCCTGATGAATTTTTGGCATGTTTGTTTTTAACCAATGTGGTCCATTCCACCAAAGTTTAAAATCTAGGAGTTGAAAAGGTGTAAGCCCTCGAGTTGCACAGTCAGCAGGATTTTCTTCTGACTTCACATAGTTCCAGCAGTTTGCTGAGATAATGCTGTTTATTTGTTTTACTCTGTTAGCTACATATTTCTCCCATCGGTTTATATCGCCCTGCAGCCAGGCTAAAACGACCTTGGAGTCGCTCCAGCACCTTAAATGTAGATTTTTAGTGCTGAGGGTGTTCCGAACCTTTTCTAGCAGTTTGGCTAGTAAAACGGCCCCGCAAAGTTCCATTCTAGGTACAGTTATCCTGTTGCTGATTGGTGCAACCTTTGTTTTTGCAGTAATTAGTGTAGTCTTGTATTCCTTGCAAAACCCGTGTATCTCTAGATTGTTTTCTTGACATTGTAACCATCGTGGTATGGAAAGTTTGTTTAGCAACGGGATATCTTTTCTAATTGTTTCCCATTCTGTAGCGAGATCGTCGGTTAAGCGTTCATCCCAGTTGGTTTTGCTTATCCAGATTTTTTGGAACAGAAGTTTGGTTTTTATTGTAAGTGGCGATAGTAATCCAAGTGGGTCGTATAGCTTGCTTATTTCGCTCAGTAGCACGCGTTTTGTCAGTATTTTCTTGATTGGTAGATCCCATTGGTATGTGAAGCTATCGTTGTCTTGATTCCACCTCATGCCCAACATTTTTAAATTAGTTGTTTGTTCTGGGCTAAAGTCGATGTTCGTATTGCGGCTCTTTTGATCCTCTCGCAAGTCTTCCAAGATACTCGGTTCGTTAGTTTTCCATTTTCTCAAGTTAAATCCTCCTTTTTTCAGCAACTCAATTAGCTGTGTGACCAGTGTCTTCGATGCGTCGACAGTATCCTGTCCGTAAACCAAATCGTCCATGTAGAAGTAGTTTTTCAGGACGTTTCCAGCTTCCGGATAGGTATCTTTTTCATCTTCTGCGAGTTTATGTAGAGTGCGCATTGCCAGATAAGGTGCACTTTTTGTTCCGTAAGTTACTGTGCCCAACTGCCAATCTTGTAGAGGTTCCTTAGGGGAAGATCTCCAGATTATAGTTTGCAGATGTTGTTGATTTTCGTTTAGCCAGATGAACCGATAAAGTTTTTCTACATCCGCCGTAAAGACGTATCTGTACGTTCTCCAATTAATTAGTAGTGTCAGTATGTCCTTTTGTAAGTTCGGACCGCAGTACATGTGATCATTGAGACTGCTGCTGTCTCCTTTTGTCTTGTACGAGGCGTTGAACACTACTCTTAGTTTTGTTGTAGTGGACTCAGCTCTCATCACGCCGTGGTGAGGTAGGTAAACTCGGCCCCTACTTTCTTCTGTGACTGGTTTCATGTGTCCCATAGCGATGTATTCGTTCATAAAACGCGTGTACTCGTAACTGAGTTCTTTGTTTTTTAGCATTTTCCTTTCCAGTTGAAGGAACTGTGCTAATGCTTGTGACCTTGCATTGTTTAAGTTTGATTCGTAGTTAGGCTTCATAGGCATTTGTACCACATATTGTCCGTTTGCCAATCTTGTGGTAGTTGCGTTGTAATAATCTTCACAGTGTTGTTCCTCACTAGTTGATGATGACTTGTCTGGAATTTCCTCGGTTTCCCAAAATCTTGCCATGTTTTCGAAATCGTTTAGTGTCACCAAGCAGTTGAATGTCTTTACATTCCCGCATAGAATCCAGCCTACTTTCGTTTGTTGAGCTACGGGGTATCTCTCACTCCTGATGACGCCGTTTAGGATAAGTTCTGAGTAGATGTCCGCGCCCAAGAGTAGATCGATCGGGCCCGACAGATTGAACTGTGGATCCGCTAGTTTTAAGTTTTCTAAATAGTCCCAGTTGCTGATTGGGAACGATGCGGTAGGTAAGTTGCTTATGAGTTTTTTCATAATTAATGCTTCAAAGTTTAGTCTGTAGTCTGAATGTATTGACTGGCATTCTAAGTTCATTGCCCCTTTGCAGTTGCCGCTAAGGGTTCCGACACCCGATACAACAGCGCTCACTTTACGTCGCTGTAATCGGAGGCGTTGTGCCGCGTTTTCCGTTATTAGGCTCACTTGAGAGCCTTGGTCTAGTAGGCCTCTCAAGTTGATGAAGTTTCCATCAATTGTTTTGACTTTCAGAAGTACAGTTGTCAACAACACTTCCCTTTGTTCGTTCGTTATGTTGTTGACCCCATAGGAAGTCGAAAGGGTCGACGATGGGTTTTCCTCCCTTGTTGCTTGTTTTTTGCTAGATAGTTCAGTTACATCTTCATGCATAAGTGTATGGTGTGCCTTATGACACAATTTACACGTCTTTCGTGATTTGCATTGTTTTTCTCCGTGGTTGAATAGGCAGTTTTTACAAATATGCAAGTTGCGAATTGCGTCATTCCGTTTGTTTGTGTCCATAGCCAAGAATTGTTCGCAATTCATCAATACGTGATTAGTTTTGCATATTGGGCATGTTTTTGCTGTCGTGAAGAAGGTTTTTGGTGAGTTTTGTGACTTGTTAAAGTACGATGACCCCTGCGTTTTATTCTTGTAGTTGTAATTTCGGTTTTCTGATCCCTTATGAGGCTGCTTTTCCGATTTCCATGGTTTGTTTGATGACGAGAATTTTTGGCTACTTCCCTGCAGAGCTTCCAGTGACATGAACTTTGATTCTAAAAACTCGGCGAACTCTTCCAGTTCGGGAAATTCCCTGGGATGTTTGATCTCCTTTATATATTCGTTATACGTAACGCTATCTAGTTTTTGAATCAATAGGTGGACCACGATCGGATCCCAGTTGGTGATGTCTAGCCCGATGTTTTTGAGCCCGTTCAAGCACTCCATCATGACGTCATGAAGCTTCCGTATGCTTGCTGCGGTTGGTTGCTGAATACTAGGTTGATTCAGGAGTGTATTCATGTATGATGTAAATAACAGCCGTTTGTTATCGTAGCGGTGGGTCAGCATGTCCCAGCAAGATGCATAGTTTTCAGCACTGATGCCAAGATGCTGAACCAGTTTCTCTGCTTCACCCTTCAGTTTTGTTTTCAAGTGTTGCATTTTTTGAGCCTTCGAAAGTGTCGGATTGTTGTGTTCACTTTCGAGGTAGAGGTCTCTAAAAGTCAACCACTGGTTATAGTTGCCATGGAAATCGGGTATTTGAATTTTTGGCGTGGATTTCTCATAATGTGCATTGTTCCAGATGTTGTGTTGTAGTTTCCTTTTCAGGTCATCATAGAAGTTTTCTGCTGTATTGTATTTCTGTTGATAAATTGAGTCCTCGTCTTGTAGTAGGTACTCTAGTTCCCAATTTGCCTTTTCGATTTGCTCCCATTTAGTTTTCAGGGTGCTTAAGTTGTCTTCTAATTCCCATTTTTCCATCGGTACTGCCAATGCTATGTTTACCTTTTCCACAGTGCGTTCAAACGCTCTAAAGTTGCAGTATTGTTGACGCAAAAGAACTTGTTGCTTTTCCGCCGACTCGCTTGCTTCCCGAGGAGGTACGTGGAATTGGATATCGTCGAAAGTAAATTTCGATTGTCCCTTACCTTGCTTAGGCGTAGCAGGTGGTTGATCCGTCTTACCAGCAGGTGCAGACGGCAATTCCGATTTACGTTTCAACATGTCTTGCAGCACTTCTTCATACATCTTCTTCGTACAGTTGAAAATGTCGTCGTTGAAGTATTGAAGGTCTGTTGCTCCAGACACTTCCAGTAGATGATGGTTGTGAACAAACTTCTCCCAGTTATTGTTCAGCCGAGAAAGACGCTCCTCCAGGTACGCCAAGTTCTTCCTGGTGGGACTGTCCTTCTTGTAGTTGGTGCAAATAAGCTTCAAGTCTCTGAAGGTTGTTTCTTGATGGCTTATCAGTTCCGTTACGCTCTGAACCATGGTTATTAGTTATTGGCTTGACCGTTGGTGGAGTAGAGTTGTATCACCGCAGGTACTAGTTCACCAAAGTTGCGAAGTTTCCGCAAGTTTTGGATATCAAGTGCGTTAGCGCCCCACTAACGCGATCCGCTCTTCTGGGACTCCAGCTAGACAGATTCGCTAACGTTAACAGAGAGAATACGCACCTGTTACATCCGGCTCGAAGGACCAGTTTTATGTACGGCTCAGAGGTAGCCGGTTACTTACAGTTGAGTTGTTTGATGTGAGTTGACGAAAACCACAGATTACACCACAGTAAAGTTTATTCGTAAAAGTTACACGAAAGTTAGGTTGGATGCTAATCCGCGATTATAGCGCTACGGCAGCTATTGGTCAACTAACTAAATATAATAATAAAATAAATAAAAACGAGTAGTTAAAAGTAGGTCGCGGCGTAAGCAATTTGCCTGTACGTGAACCGTACATACTTTTTCAAACAAAAAAAGAATTTTCAAATTCGGTCCAAAAATTGACGGAGTAATCGGTGAACATACAAAACAAACATGAAGTCGAACATAGAACCTCCTCCTTTTTGGGAAGTCGGTTAAAAATCATCAGGTAGTGGTTATAATAGATTAACAAATAATGATAATCCGAAACAAAAAATACAAGTCAATTAAAAATTCAATGAAAAAGATAAAATTATAAAAAGTTCAATAATATGTCACAAGTTCTAAAATAATAACCAAAAAAATAATAAAATAATTCTAGTCAATTAAAAATTCAATGTCAAAGAAAAAAAATAAAAATGTCAAAATATGTCACAAATACCATTACAATTTTAAAATAATAGTCCATACAATAATAATTCTAGCCAAATTAAAATTCAATCTATACTAATACTAATACTAATACTAATATAATATTATAAAGCTAAAGAGTTTGTTTGTTTGTTTGTTTGTTTGTTTGTTTAAACGCGCTAATCTCAGGAACTACTGGTTGGAATTGAAAAATTCTTTTTGTGTTGGGTAGACCATTTATCGAGGAAGGTTATAGGCTATATAACATCACGCTACGACCAATAGGAGCGGAGCATCAATGAAAAATGTTCCAAAAACAGGGAAAATTTATTCTTTTTGAGACGCAACGTATTTAGAGTAGGTGGGCTAGCTTGGTAGGTAGCCAGTTGACGGGAGCGAAGCCGCGTGGGACAGCTAGTGTTAAAGATAAAATTATAAAAAGTTCAATAATATGTCACAAATTCAAATGTCACAATATGTTCACAGATACCATTACAATTTTAAAATAATAATCCATATAAAAATAATTATAATCTTATAGTGGTTGTCATTTGTCATCCAGGAACTCATCGACACTGTAGTAGCCCTTCCTCAATAAATATGTTTTGAGTTTGTTTTTAAATAAGTTAGCGCTATTTATCCGTTTAAATTCTAAGGGTAACTTGTTGAATAGAAAAACTGATTGGTATCTGGGACTGTGAAGAACCACGTTCAACTTTGGTTGTATTGTGTTAGGCAGGTCTTTCCGTCGAGTTTTATATCTAGCTCGTCTTTGCTCATACGTTTAGAAATTGTGCAAATTCTTATGAAAATTGGTAAGCAATACTAGAATATAGAGGCATGGCACCGTCAAAATTTTAAGTCTGTTAAAATAGTCCCTGCACGATTCTATCTGTCTCAAGCGGAGCATAGTCCTTAAGGCTCGTTTCTGAATGACAAACGCTGAGTGGACGTTGTACCTGTAACTATTGCCCCAAAACTCAATGCTATATCTGAGTTTAGACTCAACCAGAGCAAAGTACACCATCCTAAGCTGGGCCAAAGTTAGTTCGTCCCTCAGGCTTCTGATTGCATAGCATTCGGAGCTTATAGCTTTTGTTACAGACAATGTCTCAGCCTTCCAGCTTAGCAACGAATCAATGTACACACCCAGGAATTTGACGTGTTCCACCACTTCAACTCTGTTACCACAAGACAAAACCTTAAGGCCAGCATTTTTTCGAACGTTTGACTTGAATAACACACACTTAGTTTTATTAACAATCGGTTTTAAATTATTTGTGCCAAACCAGTGTTCAAAAGTTTTAAACATGTTATTAATTTTTAATTCTAAATTATTCATGTTATCTGCAGACACAATTGCATTAGTGTCGTCTGCAAAAATAATAAGACTCGTGTCCGCTATACGCTTTTTCATATACTCAATTAGATCATTCAGAAATATAATGAAAAAGATTGGCCCCAAAACTGATACCTGAGGGACGCCACGAGATAATGTCATTAGGATCTTCTCCTCTCCATCCACTACCGACTTTATCTCTATGAATTGACGTCTGTTGTGTAGATAAGATCTAAATAGCTTTAGGACATTCTCCCGTATACCGTAATGATCCAGTTTGGCCAACAAAATATCATGGTCCACCGTGTCGAAGGCAGAACTGAGGTCGAGAAAAATACCCGCTACCTTATGCCTGTCGTTCAGGTTGCAGACGACCTCATCGATCAATGCCTCAACAGCATCGGCGGTTCCCAAAGATTCTTGATAGCCAAACTGTTGAGGATTTAAGACTATGCATTCGGACGTGTTTCATAAGCCTATCCTTCATAATTTTTTCAAAGATTTTTGATAATATAGGCAATAGGGAAATCGGCCTGTAGTTGCCAGGATCGGTTTTTGAGCCTTTCTTAAAAATTGGAAGAATTCGTGCAATTTTAAACTGATCAGGGAACAGGCCCTCCTCAATACAATCATTATAAAATGATGCTAGTGGAGTTGCCAGTATGTCAATATTGTCTTTAATAACAGTTAGGGGAATTTCGTCATATCCAGTAGAAGATTTATTGACCATTTTTTTTACTATGTTGAAAATTTCTAGGGGTGTGGCTGCCTCGAAACTCATATTAGAATCTACTCTGCTGACACTTTCAGTCAGATATGTGATTGTTAATGTTTGATCACACGCACTTAGGCGGACGCTGTTATCGAACCTTTTTGATAATATGTTGGCCACGTCTAAAGCATTGTTAATAATAGTGTTGTCAATCTTAAGAAGAATTTGGTCATGGTCAAGGTTTTTAGCCGCATTGCGTTGTCGATTAACTATTTTCCAAATCATCCTACTAGAATCTGATGCCATTTCTATTTGTTTTCTTACGCTATTTCTTTTTGCACAACTTACCACTTTCCTATATGTTCTAATATACTTGTTTCTATATTCAAGCACCGAACTGTCACCTTGCGTCTTATCAACTGTGTTTAGAAAACGTTTTACTTTGCTAGCTATTTTTATTCCGTTTGTGATCCATTTGGAACGTTTAGTTCTATTAACTTTTACTCTTACTTTGTGCTTTTTAAAGATTGAAGAGTGCATATCTTTGAATTTACCAATAAAAGTGTTGATACCAGTGCTCCAGTCAGTCTCTAATACCTGTTTCCTAAAATTGCGTATGTTGGCGTCATTATATTTTCTTCTACAAAGACGAATAAAATTTGTCTGCTTCTTGTACTCGACTCTTTCTAGGCGTACTGTGCAGAATAAACCCGCGTGTCCGTCTGATAATCCGTTATGATCTACATCTGTGCAGTCTATGCAATTGTCAGGCAAGTTAGTTAGAAAATTATCTATACAAGATTCTGATTTGTTTCTTTTGAATGTGGGCGAATTAATAAGATACCTGAAATTGTAGCACTTTATTTATTTATTTTTATTTATTTATTTATTTAATAATTTTTGTACACACACATATTACAAGGACAAGAAGAAGGAAAAGAAAAAAGGTACAGAGGTGATGCTTATTTCTAATGAAATCTCTTCCAGCATACCTGCGAAAGGAATATGATAAAAAAGAGATGTAGACATTGTGTGTGGAGGGAAAAATATAGACATAAAACAATTCAGAGTTATGTAATTTACAATATAACAAATAAAATATACTGACATACCTATACATACATATAAGAATACATATCATAACAATTAAAACTTAATAAATATAAAAAGATAAATATACATATTTTATGCAACTATGACGGAATGGAAAGATAGTGTTCTTTCACTCTACTTTTGAAAACTGCAAGAGTTTGGCAGTCCCTAATGTCAGGCGGCAGGAAGTTCCACAAACGCACCGCGTGCACAGTAAAGGAGTAGGAATAGAAGTCGGTTGTGTGGGAAGGGGTATCAAGGAGATTTTTAAGATGCGACCTGCAAGGTGCATCCGCAGGACGGGAGTAGGAGAAGCGTTCACGGAGGTAGGATGGCGTTTTAGGATTATGAAGGATGTTAAATAGCAGACACAAAATCCGAGAGTTCCTGCGAAGTCGAATTGGGAGCCACTTGAGTATCTTGCGAAAGCCAGAAACATGGTCATACTTTTTAAGATTGAAAACAAATCGAATACATATATTTTGCAAACGCTCAAGTTTATTTAAAAGGTCCTCGGTGGCATCCAAATAACAGGCATCGGCATAGTCGATGATGGGCTGAATGAGAGTTTGAGCTAGGGAAATTTTGGTGTTCAAGGGCAAAATGCTCTGGAGGCATTTCAGCGAGTGAAACGTGTAGTGCACTTTGCGACCTACTTCAGCGACTTGAGCAGTCCACGACAAATAGGAGTCCAAGATTACTCCCAGGTTTTTAGGAGTCCCCAAGTATTCGATCTGAAATCCATTCAACCAGAGTGGAGACAGCGACGCAACATCAAGCCTGTTCCGCATGTGCCTGCCGCCGATAACCATGGCCTGAGACTTCTTAGGGTTGATTTGCAGCCCAAAAGACCGCGACCACTCCCCAATCAACTCCAGGTCACTGTTTACGGCGGCCACAGCGGCTTCCGCGTCTAGGCTCTTAAAATGATGGTAAAGCTGCAGGTCGTCAGCATAGAGATGGAAGTTACAAGAGATAACTCTAGAAACAGAGTTAATGAAAATAGAAAAGAGAAGAGGAGAGAGAACGCCACCCTGGGGCACACCTGCAGTAAGAGAGCACCAATCCGAGGAAGACTCGTTAAGGCGTACCCGCTGCGAGCGGCCCCTGAGATATGAGTTGAACCAATCAATAGTGGCAGAGGAGAAATTAAAAGATTTAAGGATCCCAAGAAGGATATCGAAGTCAACAGAGTTGAAGGCACTGCTGAAGTCAAGAAGCACAAGTAACGTGAGAGATTTGTGGTCCATGGCCCAGCGGATGTCATCAGTCACCTATAAAAGAGCTGTGACAGTACTGTGATAACGATAAAAAAGAATTATGTCTCAGATCATCTTTTAGCACATTAATATTGAAGTCACCACAAATTATACATAGTTTATTGAGGAAATGCTGTAACAGTTTTTCAAGCCTATCCATGAAGTCAAAATTATTGTTTGTAGGAGTCCTATAACAACAAACAACACATAAATTAGTCTCAATACCTTTGATCCCACATACTTCGAAACAATCTATTTTGTATAATTGTTTACATACTTGAAGTTCATCTACGTTCCTGTCGTTAAGTGTTAAGATCATTGAACCTCCCTTATTCTTTTTGAGTCTAGTAATGTAAGAGCCCATTTTGTAATTAATAAGGTTAAATTGTTTTGCTAGAGTTTCATTTAAAAAAATTTTCAGTTATACACAATAAAAAAACTTTTTGCAAAAAAATACTACCGACTTCCAAATACAAAACTACAAAGTGAAAAATAACTTAATTTTTTGAAGTCGGTGTCTTTCGTAGGTACCATTTTTTTGCGTTATGGACACCGACTTCAAAAAATTAAGTTATTTTTCACTTTGTAGTTTTGTATTTGGAAGTCGGTAGTATTTTTTTGCAAAAAGTTTTTTTATTTTTCACTTTTTAGTTGTACGTACCTAATAGGCAAGTTAGTAAGGGTACTGTTTCGCCAGAATAGATTTCATGAAACTTGAACATAACCGGTGAAATGAGAGGTCTGCTTACCCATTAAGAGCGAACTAGCGTGATGTTATGTTATGAAATGTTATAAACAACAAACAGACATGCGATTGCAGCAATCCCAAGAGATTTGCCGTTATTTATTGAAGAGTTCTGTTGTATATCTCCGAAGTCCTTCATCAGACCTTCACCAAATTAAAATGGGACCAATTTCGGAACATACTTTTTCAAACAAAAAAAGAATTTTCAAAATCGGTCCACAATTGACGGAGTAATCGGTGAACATAAACAAAAAAAAAACAAACATGAAGTCGAACATTGAACCTCGTCCTTTTTGGGAAGTCGGTTAAAAAGTTAAGTATTTTCCATGATTCACCCACAAATATCTCAAGATCATCTTTTTTTTTACTAATTCCACATAGATTTTGGTGAAATATATTGAGTATTGAATATTGTTTGGCACCTTCGTTCACGAAAAAAAATTGGATAATCATTGTCGTGGAGTTCCTGATTCATCACATAATATTTTAAATTATCAAATATGTTCATCATGCCGTAATAATTAATTTTTCCATTTTGCTTAAACATTGTGCGATCAAATTTCAAGTCTAGGTTAGAGTCAAACAGTATAGCATATTCATGAGTATAAATGTCAAGATATAATAAGTTGTTAAAAGTTTCAATTCGTGAGTTATATTATGGTAGAAGGGTCATTTTTGTAATTCGGTAGGCACATTATAACGTTAGTATGTTGAACATTCAGTAATGTCTCTCTAATGTAAATAGTAAGATCAAGATAATTATTTGTTTGTCCAAAATCTTCGTCTCCGTTGAAAATTATGCAGTAGTCGTCACTTGAATAGTCGGCTAATTTCACAGTGATGTTGCTCAACAGATGCGGGGCGCTTCGTGTAGCCGTTTTTAGTTTTTAGAGTGACTACTCTGACAAGTTTATATTTTCCTGGATGGACTTCTATCACACGACCCATTGGCCATTTTCCTGCGGGCAAGTTGTCGTCATGTATTATTACTAAATCACCCACGTTGACATTCTTCTGGTGTTTCGTCCATTTGTTTCTGGTTGATAATTGAGTCAAGTACTCTGTTTCCATCTCTTCCATAAATTTTCGAATAGTTTTGACACTAGATGCCACCTGGTTCTGGCGTCGTCTGCCGTGTCAATTATGGTTAAACCTGGTCGTGCTGTTAGGAAATGGGCTGGTTTGAGGCAATTTAAATCCTCCGGGTCATCTGATAGCGCACAAAGTGGTCGTGAGTTCAGGCAAGCTTCCAGTTTTGATAACAGTGTGGTGTATTCTTCAAACGTAAGTTTTTGTTGTCCAATCACGCGTTTGAGGTGGTGTTTGAGGATTCGCACGGCTCTTTCCCAAAGTCCTCCCGCATGAGGCCAAGAAGGTGCATTGAAATGGCATTAAATTTGTAGCTCTGTTATCTCTCTAAAGAATGAGTCATTGAAAAGTTTTTGTAGTTGATCGTAATCTTCTTGCATTGTTTTTTTTTTCATTGCAATTCGTTCCATTGTCACTATAGATATGACGTGGAGCTCCGCGTCGTGCTGCCATTCTGTTTATTGCGGCTATGAATGCTGAGCTGGTTAAATCTGAGACGAGTTCTAGATGCACAGCCTTCGTCACCATACATACAAAAATCGCTATGTAGCCTTTGTTAGTTTTTATCCCGCACCCTTTGTTTGCTTTCACTTCCACAAAGCCTATGTAGTCGACGCCACAATGATAGAAAGCGCTTTCAGGGTTCACTCTTGATGATGCTGATATTGTTGGATGGGCTCTTGCTTCTTGCATGTAACGCACTGACGTATGACTTTCTTTGTAGCCGAATATCCGCTGATTATCCAATAATTTTGTCGAATGTTTGACAAAGTAAGGCGCGCTCCACCGTGGTAGTAGTATTATTAGCGTGGCAAGTCGATGGTGTGGTAAAATGATTGGGTGTTTCATCTCTGAACTTATTTGTGTAGCGATAGCTTATTGAGTAGCGGTTCTGTGCTGGCAACACTGGCGACAGGTCGTCAAAAAACGGCCTCGTAACTAATTTATTTTAAAATTATTGTTTTATTGTGTTTAGTTTGTTAAAAATCCTTTATTTATATTAGAATCAACGTATAAAGTGACACACGTAGTGTTTGTGACCAGTTTTTATTGTGATAACTCAATAACAATTGATATTTCACTAAGTCATGTACCGGCTGTCAACGTTTGAACTGTGGATTTGAATTCTTCGAACCGGGGGAGTATTCTGTTTTGATTTACGTATTTATAGCTGTATTATTTACATAGGTAATATACACCTCTCATACACTGCTCAGGGCTCTGAGCGACGTCCAGTACACACCGGCTACGTTTAGGTCTCATTTTTAACCGACTTCAAAAAAAGGAGGAGGTTCTCAATTCGTCGGAATCTTTTTTTTTTTTTTTTATGTATGTTCCCCGATTACTCAAAGACGCCTGGACTGATTTGGAAAATTCTGCTTTTGTTTGAAAGGGTATACTTTCCAGGTGGTCCCATGGTCGTCAGGTCAGGATCTGATGATGGGATCCCGGAGAAATCGAGGGAACTCCTCAAATATTGTAGGCATACATATATTGATTTTGGTATTTTCATCAACAAAGCAATCATTTGCGTCCAGAAAGTATAATTTAGTGGATTGGAACTGATGAAGAAGACCATATATGGCCACTGGAACTCCTTAATGCTAAAGATGTCACAGGTATTAGATATCTCGAATATTTAACCGACTATGATGATGCAAATACTTATAAATAAATGGTACTGATGTAAATGGTACCATCGAACTGTTCTGATGATTAAGCCGGCAGGTAGGCACTGGAACTCCAAATTTAAACAATGTATCCCAGTCGTGTTTGGGCTTATTGGAATCGTCATGAAATGCCAGTGGCTATAAATGATTTTCGTGGTAATTAACCGACATAAAAAAAGGAGGATTTTTATGTAGGTATGTTCCCCGATTACTCAAAGACGACTGGACCGATTGCATTTTTTTTTCTTTTAATGGGTATACTTTCCTTTCCATAGTCATCAAATCAGGATCTGATGATGGGATCTTGGAGAAATCGAGGGAATTCTTCAAATTTATAGGCACCCCGGAACCGATTTGCGTATTTTTTATAGTGATTCGTGCCTTTAGAAAGTACAATGTGGTGAAGTAAAACTGATGATGAAGACCATAGATGGCCTACGTAGTGGCAATACGATTTCTTTAATAGTTACACGTGAAACATTTTCAAAACTGGCAGACCGTTTTCTTGGCCTACTGTCACAGTACAATACATTTTATTTATAATTATTTTGGTACAATGGTACCGGTCTACCTTTAGTCAAAAATGAGATTTCTCAATCGTTGCATTTCTGCTAATGCTCGTTCATCGTGGGGTTTGGTTAACAGTTTAGAAGGTTCTAAATCAGATAGAGCTATTCCTTTTAGAGTCTTGACTCTGCTGAGAGCTACGTAGACTTGTCCTTTCGCAAAGTTCTTTTTTCCTAAATCTAAGACAGCTCTATCGAGTGTTGTACCCTGTAGTTTATGCACGGTTACAGCCCAGCATAAAATAAGAGGTAACATCCGACGCTCAACGTTACCATAGCCTCTAGTTGCTTGGAACGTAGCACACATTGGCGGAATGGAAACGAATCCATTAGCATCTTTTAGTCTGCTACCTATTGTCACGTCATCAAAGTTAATGAGAACTGCGTCTGGCATTTCACCTTCTGTACGGGTCTACCACCGTACAGTACGTTTACCTGGGTCAGCATTATTACGCCACCCGCTCAGTATGTTTCCATCATTTATATTATTGCACTTACACAGCAATAGTTTAGTACGTAATTCGGCAGCATACCGTGCGCGTGACTCATAATCCCATATCATTCACCTTAGTATAAATTAGGCTTAATTTCTTAATTGTGTCCAGACAATACAGTGAATTTATTAACCCTATACTGACTTTCATCTTTTACCTCATCCATTATCTCAATCTTATCCCAACCCCGAACATTGGTCCTTCGAGCACGTTAGCAAGACCGAAACGCGTGTGCAAAATTTTGTGTTTTTGTGTGTGTGTTTTACCGGTTTCGTTATACGCAATTAGAAACCTTGGAATATACAGTGTGTTTCATCTCGTGATCCCGGTGCCTTGGAAGGCGCCTCTTTGCATCATATCGTGATCCTGTTCAATCCTGGTGCCTAGGAAGGCACCAATTTGTTTCATCTCGTGATCCCGGTGCCTAGGAAGGCGCCACCTTGACTCATCTCGTGATCCTGGTAAATCCCGGTGCCTAGGAAAGCGCCACTTTGTCTCATCTCGCGATCTTATTCGCCCCCGAAGAAACCCTACAAGTAAGGTATCTTTCTTCTAACTTTTACTATGGCTACAATGGAAAGCATCTTAGCTACTCAACAGCAAATCATTGAAGACATAGATAGGCTTTACTCCAACTTCAAGAAAGATGGAGCAGAGCGGAAGAACTCCGACTACCTACGTCGGCGATTAGAAAGCCTAGAGCAATATTTTACTGTGTTTCATAACAATCATATGAATTTGTTATCCTTTGGTGATCGATCTCATGCGTATTTCACTACCGATCAGTATGATCAAATGAAGGTGAAATACAGCAATATTAAAACAGCCATTCAGAATTATAAACCTTCCACAGATAGACCTCAAACCCCTGTTTTGAAACCCCCTACTTTTCAACCATCTTCAATATCTCAAACCTCGGATCTCTCATCTCAGAATAATCCTCCTAAGAATAGCGTTAATATAGAAGACCTCTTGAAGAAACAGGCTACTAATTTTAGGGCATTTTCAAGAGAAGCTGCTGACATTGATCTCAATCTTATCTCTGAAAAGTGGGAGTTTGAAGACATCCTGAAAACTTTAAAAACACGTTGGACAGCTATTGACACCCTACACTGGGAACTGGACAACGAGCTCAACGGCTCCAACGCCCAGTACGACGAGCAATTCTCGAACTACGAGAAATATTATAAAACGTTGAAAAGGGATATTAACCGAAAGATGTGGTCGGTGGCTCATATTGAGAAATCGACCCCAAAAATGGAAATAGCTACCTTTGAAGGAAGTTATACGTCCTGGATATCCTTCAAAGATCTTTTTACAGAAACTGTACACAATAATCCATCGTTATCGAATGCCCAAAAGATGCAGTTCCTGAAAAGTAAGACCAAGGGCGAGCCAGAAAAATTAATCCAACATCTTCAAATAAGTTCAGATAACTACCCGGTTTGTTGGAATATCCTTACGCATCGCTATGACAATAAGCGTCGCATTTTTATATCTCATCTCAAAAACCTCCTAAATATCCCGCCATCTCAGCAAAAATCAGTGAGTCACCTCAAACGGATCCACGATACAACGTACGAAAGCGTGAACGCTATGAAAAATCTCGGCATTGATGTATCTACTTGGGATCCCTTCCTCGTATGTATCCTAGCGGAGAAGTTAGACCCTGAAACCAACGAAGACTATATAGATTCGTTGAAAGCTCCAAAGGAGTTGCCAGTATTGGAAGAATTTCTTCGGTTTTTGGAGAATAAGTTTACGTCGCTGGAAGCTTCACGGAAGAAACAAGAACCCTTCATTCAAAGGTCATCTCAATCCCAACAAGCATCTTCATCATCTAAAGGCTATCTTAATAATCAACAATCTCATTCAAATGGATTTAGTTCTCGTTTCAAACAAAAGAACAACACCACAAAGCATGCCTATTCGACAAACCAGGTCATTTCGCAATCGTCAAAGTCCAATTGGAAAAATAACGAAAGACGTAAGCAATGTGGTATTTGCGATGCAAGCGATCATCGCATACAAAATTGCCAAAAGCTGGCAAAAATGCATCCATCGGCTCGTAGAAACGCAATCGCAAATTTGAACCTTTGTGTCAACTGTTTGCACTATCACGAAGGTAGAAAATGCCTTTCGGAAGTAAAGTGTAAAGAGTGCAATAAAGACCACAATACGATCCTACATGAATGTTTTACGTCAGTAAATGCTAATTCGGATGCGTCGCGATCGGGGCCGAACACTGCCACTATTACGAAATCTCCACCTCAGCAAGATATGAACACCTTAGTATCTATGCAAAATGATCCTACAGAAATACTCCTCGCGACAGCAATTATCAAGGTTCAAGCAGCTGACGGATCTTACGAAAGAATGAGAGCTCTTCTAGATCAGGGATCTCAGACCTCAATCATTACTACAGGTTCTACCTAGTTCAGGCAAATTATACATCAGCACTTTTTAGAACATAAGCAAATTATTGTAAATTTTGTACTTTAAGAAATAAATAAACGATTTTTTTTTTTTTTTTTTTTTTTTTTTTTTTTTTTATTACTGAACGAGCTGCACAGCTCCTAAACCTACGTCGGCAAAAATGCACTGGACTTATCTCTGGAATCGGAAACAATGAAAATAGCTGTAAGGGCATGATCTCTATTAAGTGCATGTCAGCAATTAATGACTTCACTTTCGAATCCGATGTATTTATAATGAAAAGACTAGTCAAGAACTTGCCTAGTCATACCTTCACTAAACCCAACTGGCCAACTCTTAACCAAATAATCCTAGCTGATCCTGAATTCAACAAAAGTAGGCCAGTTGATATCTTATTCGGCGCTGACGTTTATTCCCAAATCCTATTGGATGGTATCTGCCGTTCCGAGGGAATATTACCCATTGCCCAGCAAACACAGCTGGGATGGATCCTAAGCGGTAACTGTAAAACATTTCAGTGCAATGTGATCCTAAACAATCTCACCGATATCCAACAGTTCTGGGAAATGGAGGATATTCGCGAACCCTTATCAATATCTCAAGAAGATCAAGCTTGCATTGACTTCTTTCAATCCTCAACCTCAAGGCGCGAAGACGGCAGCTATGTCGTGAAAATACCTTTTAAAGAAAATTTTGAAGAACAGTTGGGTGAATCTAAAAATAAATCCATTGCACAATTCTTTCAAATAGAAAGAAAATTAATTAAGCAACCAGACTTGGCACGTGATTATAATTTGTTTATGTCCGAGTATTTAGAGCTCGGACACATGATCCCCGTTGCGACACATGTCAACGTAACTCCAGATTGCTACCTTTCCCATCATGGCGTATTTAGAGCTGAGTCATTAACTACAAAATTACGAGTTGTTTTTAATGCCTCTGCAAAAACCTCTACGGGTCACAGCCTCAACGATCTTATGTGCAGGGGGCCGAACCTGCAGCAGGATCTCTTAAGTCTCATCCTAAAATGGAGACAGTTTAAATACGCATTCACGGCTGATATTGAAAAGATGTTCCGTAACATTTGGCTACATCCTGATCAACAAAAGTTCCAGAAAATTATTTGGAGAAATCATCAATCCCAACCTTTGCAAGAATATCAGCTAGCGACTGTCACCTACGGTACAAAAGCCGCACCCTTCCTGGCCATGATGACACTGAAACAACTTGCCATCGATGAAAGGCCAAATTATCCCAATAGCAGCGCTCCTGATATATTAGAAACCTCTTTTTACATGGATGATCTCATGCATGGAGCTCATACCGAGACAGCCGCCAAAAATCTCAAAGCAGATATGACAAACCTTCTTAAGTCAGGCGGCCTCAATCTTAGAAAATGGCGCTCGAACTTGCCGGAACTTTTAGACGATCATATTAATCCTCAAGATGAAGAATTTCATTTTAAACAGCCAGAATCTACAAAAGCTTTAGGCCTTCGCTGGAATCCAAAAGAAGACTATTTTATCTTTCATCCAATAGAAATGACCACAGAAGGTATCCCAACAAAACGACAATTCTTGTCTGAAATCTCAAAAATCTTTGACCCCTTGGGCTGGGTGTCACCAGTCACAATAAAACTCAAAATATTATTTCAAGAAACATGGAAAACGGAATTAGGTTGGGATCAACCGATTCCTCATAATATTGCCCTGGAATGGAATAAAATAAAGGCTGACTTACCTTATATATCCCAATTTAAAATACCTCGATGGATACAAACCATGGAGAATGATATAATTGAGCTTCATGGGTTTTGTGATGCTAGCACAAAGGCCTACGCTTGCGTTGTTTATTGTAAAATTACAAGAAAACACAAGACATACATAACTCTTGTTGCTGGAAAATCCAAAGTGGTACCTCTGAAAAAATCTCAATCTATACCTCGCTTGGAGCTTAGTGGAGCTCTTTTATTATCAAAACTTATGACCAAAATAATCTCATCTCTATCTGATCTCAAAATCCAAGCTTATGGCTGGGTAGATTCCATGGCAGTACTAGGATGGATAAGTGGTGAACCAGAAAAATGGAAACCCTTTGTTGCCAATCGAGTAAAAATGATTTGCGAAATTATCCCAAAAAATAGGTGGCGGTATGTGAAATCCCACAGATTGCGCTAGCCGTAGTCTGACCGCATCCCATTTAGCAAATCATTCACTTTGGTGGCACGGACCCGATTGGTTACCTCAATACAATCCTGAAAAGAATCCAGAACCCATCTTATATAAAACAACTGAAGATCTTAGAAAGAAAAAGCTAGTAAACACTATTACTGCTGACTCTAGCAATTCCGTTATAAAACAGTTATTAGAGAAATACAGCAGTTACAAGAAAATTATACGAGTTCTAGCCTATGTAAACAAATTCAACGACATCTTGATTTACAAAAAGAAGCGTGAAAACTATCTTACTCTGCATGACCTCAAACGAGCGACGGAAATGATAATAAAATATGTGCAACAAGAATACTTTTTCGAGGAAATATCTCAACTTGAAAAAGGTGAACCTTTAAACAGAAAAAGCCAGATCTTGAATCTCAATCCTGTCTTAGACACCCACGGAGTACTCCGTGTCGGTGGATGGCTAAAACATTCAAGTTTAGACCCCGAAATGAAGCATCCCATTATCATCCCAAATAAAACTAAATTAGCTGACCTTATAATAGACGAATCCCATAGATTTGTATTCCATGGTGGAGTCAAAATGACGAGTGGATTTATACGACAAAAATATTGGATAATTGGAGGAAACCGCGCTACAAAAAAACTATTAAGAACGTGCGTAAAGTGTAGGAGACACGATCCCATTCTAAAACATCAACTCATGGGTGACCTGCCTTCATCCAGAGTAAATCCTAGTCGACCCTTTTATCATACCGGTATTGATTACACTGGACATGTTTTGGTGAAAGCGAACAAAGGTCGCGGCATCAAAACAGATAAAGGATACGTTGCAGTATTCATATGTATGGTTACAAAGGCCATACATTTAGAACTCGTATCTGATCTCACAGCGTCGGCTTTTATTGCAGCGCTCAGACGTATGTCAGCCAGAAGAGGAGTTCCCGGGCACATCTACAGTGATCAAGGAACTAACTTCATTGGAGCTAACAAGATTCTAAAACAAGAAATCTTAGAAATCTCAGAAATATTATCAAGCCAAGAAACATTATCTATCGTCGCAGAAATGAACATTGAGTGGCATTTTAATGCTCCGTCATGGCCTTCTGCTGGCGGACTTTGGGAAGCTGCGGTGAAGAGTTTAAAACACCATCTTAGGCGTGTTGTTGGTGAGCAAAAACTCACCTACGAAGAATATAGTACCCTCCTGTCTCAACTCGAGGGTTGTTTAAACTCTCGACCACTTTGTCCTTTGAAGGAGGATCCCGAGGACATAGACTTCTTAACCCCAGCACACTTTCTTGCAAGTGGGCCTACCTTAACGATCTTTGAAACAGAAAATGATCTAAGGACGCGGTGGCACTTGGTACAAAAAAATTATAGACATATTTGGGCCCAGTGGAAAAATGAATATCTCTCACAGTTATCCATTAGAGCAAAATGGAGACAATCCCAAAGGAATCTCAGTCTCAACGATATTGTTATCATCAAAGATGAAAATCTTCCACCTGGAAAGTGGGCTCTAGGGCGTATAGTAGAACTGCATCCTGGTTCTGACGGACACGTCAGAGTCGTTACCCTTAAAACCAAAAATGGTTTCCTAAAACGGCCTGTTGTTAAGCTATCTTTATTACCAGCGGACAGAGACAATAATCCTCCTAGTGACACGAAGATAAAGGATGAAGCACCAAGGAAGAAAAATCCCAAGCGTATCTCCTTGTCGACTATAGCTCTGTCATTAACGCTATTCTTATTGTCACTAATAAACTTATCTCAAGCATCTTATAGCTCTACCCCTTTGAGCAACAACAGCGTTTATTTCGATAAAATCTCCAACATGCATCTTATTAGAGACGATTGGCGTTTAATTGTTTATTATGACACATATCCCTACAAAGAAGGCACGTCGGCACTCGAGAAGTATATCAATTATCTTGAAACATTATGCTCAACTATTAAAGAACACACACCTTGCGCCGGTATCATCTTACAACTCGGGCACGAGTTCGAAGAAATTAAACATTACGATAGTATGTTGACAATGAATGAATCATTTGTAACTGGATATGAGCGGCGGCGCCGGCGTCGTGGACTAATAGACGGAGTAGGCTACGTCGCAAACAGCTTGTTTGGCGTACTAGATCAGCGTTTTGCGGAGAAATACGCACAAGACATCGACCTTTTGAAAGAAAACGATAAACATTTGTATAACCTCTGGAAAAACCAAACCTCAATCGTGGAAGCCGAGTTTAATCTTATGAAAAGAATGGAGAAAGCTGCGAACAAACATCATAAATCGATAAATCAAAAGTTTAATTACCTTAAAGAATCCTATCAAGATCTTCAACGCCATGTACAGAACATGACTTTAGTTACCGATTTCTTAGCATCTGCTATGACGGCGAATAACTTACTGTATAGCCTCAGGAAAATACAAGACTCCATTCTTGATACGATAACTAATATTTACAATGGAAAATTGGACTTCCATCTTATATCTCCTAAACAGCTGAGAACGGAATTAAGTTCTATATCAGCACATATCCCCAAAGACATGGCACTTCCTGTCGACCATTTGAATCTCAAGGATCTCTACAACTTGATAAACGTGCGGACTAAGTACTATAGTAAGTACTTGATCATTGAAATAAGAATACCCCTCATCGAAAGAGACCTTTACGAAATCTTTAATCTCATTCCAGTCCCACGATTATTGAACCATGACATGATACATGTGAAAGCTATCTCAAGTTTTGCTGCCATTAACCTCAGAAAAGACTCATACGTAACCCTTACTGATGCTGATCTCCAGTCTTGTATAAGACAAAATCCTGGGATGATTTTATGTCACACAAAAAACCCTATAAATATCTTAAAAGATGATCACAGCTTGTGTGAAACGATCCCACACACAAGAACCTGTGAAACTATTAGAACCCCTTGTAAAAACATTTGGAAAGAATTAACAGTGGATAATAAATATTATTATTTTTGTTGTAATGAATGCAACTTTAAACTTCTCTGTGACGGCGAAATTACCGCCATTAAAATAATGAACGCAGGTCTGTTGAATGTGGAGGAAGGCTGTATGATAAAGACGGACAATTTCGTTGTCCATACTACTAAAAGGCTGTCTAGCAAAATGAGTATTGGTCCAAGAATGATTGCGCCACAAATATCACCTATTAATCATATATTCAACATATCTACCCCTGAATCTCCTGAAATTAATCCTAATAATTCTGAAATATTACGACAATTTGAAGATATACAGAAAAAGATTGAGATCATGAAACAAACTGAAACATGGAGTGATAAAATATCCTATCACGACGTACATCTTTATAGCGTCTTGTATGCTCTAATCCTTGGAATCCTGATAACTGCAGCGGTATACTGTTGGCGGCGTCTCAGGCGGTCAACACGTCGAGAACCCTCGGTGCCTGCTGGAGAGGCACCTACTGCTACTGCGATCTCTTCACATCCCGGAAATGAGAGTGTTATAAGTGAGTGTAGTGCGGTTAGGGAAAAAGGGCAATCTTTAATCAAAGTGAAAAGGGCAGTGAGTGAGTGTTGTGATCTTAGGGAAAAGGGGCAATTTAGTCAATCTGTGAAAAGTGTTCCCAAAAATCTTATTAAATCTAGCGATTGTTTACAAACAGAAGATAGGGCGTCGTCCCCGGTTTTTTGCGTATTTTCCCTTCCCGATCTAAGATAAGTAGTTGCTCTAGACTACTTGTAATTGTTCGAAATATTGTTAATCTCTCACTACTAATCCCTATCCCTGTCATATAGCTGATAAGTTGAATATTGTTTATCATCTTGTAAATCTCATCTCCATCTTTATCCTACTAACCCCTATCTTTGCCCCCGGGAGCATGTACGGGTCTACCACCGTACAGTACGTTTACCTGGGTCAGCATTATTACGCCACCCGCTCAGTATGTTTCCATCATTTATATTATTGCACTTACACAGCAATAGTTTAGTACGTAATTCGGCAGCATACCGTGCGCGTGACTCATAATCCCATATCATTCACCTTAGTATAAATTAGGCTTAATTTCTTAATTGTGTCCAGACAATACAGTGAATTTATTAACCCTATACTGACTTTCATCTTTTACCTCATCCATTATCTCAATCTTATCCCAACCCCGAACACCTTCTTCTAACTGATCTCTGCGTATCGCTGGCCATTTGAACCCTTTTACAACACCCATAGCTCCATTCACGAGCCCATCCGAAACGGCTATATTTCGTCTTAACATAACGCGAGAATCGACAGCTAAAAGTATCGTCGGCAAAAGACCACCGCAGTTATTAACGTCGCTGGGAATAACATTATCCGGAGGTTTTCTGCCGTAGGTTGCTGCTTCACGTGATTCGTCAGTTGCGTGTATCTTGTATATCCGGTTTAATGCTGCATTGGCAGCGGTCATTTTACTGTTATATTCATCAACTTGTTTAACGGTGGGATAGATGCGAACCACGACACCATCCGCAAAGTCACTCGTTAAAGGGATCCTTCGTCTTTCACACAACAGCTCTAATTCTGCAGTTGTCAGCTCTCCAAATCGTAAATGATTGAGAAGATCTATAAAATCCTGATCATTTCGCTGTCGCATGTTTATTTGCAATTCGCAGAAACAAAATTGGTGCCATAAGTTGACTTCTGCCGAACACCATCCTGGTTGCATGAAACACCAATTCCCTTTCACAGGTGGCAGCTGCATTATGTCACCAAAGAGCAGTATGTTCAATCCTCCGAATAAGAGAATATTATTCTTAAACTCTTGCAGTCTAAGGTGTATCATACGAAGGTTCTCGTACGAGACCATAGACACTTCGTCGATAACTAACCAATGAATGTGGCGCCACTTTATTCTTTCTTGTTCCAATTTGTGACCAGTCATGCGATTATATGCCCTAGCATTTCCCTTTTCAATTGGCAAATAAAAAACGGCATGCAGGGTCTTACCAAATATTTGACGAGCGGCAACTCCAGTCAATGATGCTACTTCCACGAAAGTTGGTTTAAGCAATGAGTCCACAGTAGGAGCATAACATCGCTTGATATGCTCTACCAGCAATTTCAGAACGAAAGACTTGCCGCTTCCTGCTCCACCGGTAATAAATATTAATAATCGTTCGTCATTGCCGTTCAGATCGTTTTGGATGGCTTGTGTAATTTTTTGGAATAAATTGTTTTGCTGGACATTCAACCCGCGTATATTGCCAAAAAATGCATCATCTGTCATTACTGCTCGTTGATCGAGGTTATCGCAGTAGTCATCATGGTCATGTATTAAATGTTCGTCAGCACACATAACCGGCGCATTTCGGGTACCATCGGTATGCGTATTATGGACGGCATTCAATGCGGCTGCTTGAGCAAGTGCTTGCTGTATTACTTGCTCTGCATGAGCAAATTCTTCAGAGCTAACGTCGTTCAGCAGTGGTCTCAACTCGCCCTGTCGCCTTAAAAAACATTTTTCCGCAGATTCTTCTTCTAATAAAAGTTCATTCTCATTTTTGAACAGAATATGGCAAACAAGTAGGTTATAATAATAAGCCTCTTTGTCACTGTTGAGAGTATAATACCGCGTGCGTAATACTGCCGGTTTGTTGCGGATCCGCATTCGCGAATTGTCTCTCAATTTAATGTACTTTAACGGTTGGTTTTCAACATGTCTCATCTCTATATCACCGTCATCATCAGCCCATGTTGAAGAAGACACAGTCTCATAGCGGACGGCAAATTCAGCGAGACTTATGTTCTCTAACTCATCAGGCCTGAGCACGTAACGGTCGAAAATATTGTTGTAAATTGCTGTTTCATCTCCATCAAAACGCAGCAGCCGGAATCGTTCTTCTGGTTTACAGCTATTAACAAATACTGCTTTGCGGCTACTCATTTTAAGTGGAAGATGGCAAAGACGGTATGCACATTCGGGCGCGCTGACCAACCGCTGTGAAAGAATAGCCATTGAGACGGAAAACAACTGTTTCCATACGTCGCCACCGCTTCTCTTTGCTTTCGTAATTGCTTCCCGAACTGCTTCTCCCGTATCATGTGGCTCACATTTACTAGCATACTTCGCCACATAATATGCGACAGCCGTAACGTTGCCACATGGCTGTATATCCATGTTGCCCTCCCACAGAGAAAGGAGTTCAGGGTTGTAATTATTAACCATGGTCTCAGAGGGCGTTCATTTCAGAATACAAAATCGGCCGTTATTGGACAGAGCTTCATCAGGACCTAAACACGTTGTCATGTCTGCTGGTGCTTTAGGAAAGCCAAATCGGCAGCAACTGTCATTACGGTCTTTGTGACAAGTGGCTGTGTGTTTGTGTATTTGTACATTTTCAACCAAACTGCACAGCAACGGATCGTCAGGGTTTAAAGAGCACGATACAATTTTTTCAATTGCTGCTATTCCTTCCGTGGTTGAAAAATCTGGAACCCCGCCACACCATAACAGCATATGTAAATGCGGACTTCCCCTATTCTGGAATTCTATCCGATACCAATAGTCCTGAACAAGACCTCCCAAGCAGGTGTTATTATTTCTTAAATAACGCATTAGAGCATTTACTCGTACACTGAACTGGCGTGCTACTACCACTGGATATTTCTGCACCAATGCCAAACGATCTGGAAATGACAATGCTTCAGCGTTACACAAATCACCGCCGTCAGCAATAAGTAACGCTTTGGTCATGTCTGGCCAATTTAAATCATTACAAGACAAAGTCATAAACCAAGTAGGAGCTCCGAGACTCCTAATCATCGCAATCAATTCAGAACAACACCGTCTCCAATAGGACGCAGAACCTCTTATATTCCTCATAGTTAGGTGCATGTTCTCCACTAGTCCTTGAGGTGTTCGATCCCCGTAACCTTGTCGCATTCTACAGGACACAGAAACGCTGGATTTGGCACGAAAGTATTCTACAACCGACAAAGCAAAAAAAAGGTAGTCGTTTCTCTGGAATCGTACTTCTGAACCCATTATTCTTGCTTGGAAATAGTCCAAAGCCGTAATTGAAATATCTCTTTCTTCTCCAAAGCCGTTTTTTCCATCAGGAAACAAAAAATACCAACCCAATTCCTCCATTCTTCGCTCCCGCTCTAAATTTAAAGGAGGAGCTGTTTTACGGGTGATTTCTGCCAACCTCACATCAGTTTCTACATCATGGTCATTGACAGAAACAACGTTACTTAAATCAGGAACCCCTTCGTCAATAGTGTGAAGCGTGCTGGTTGTAAACACATATCGAGTCTCTGTGTTAGTTCTTTCGATATGACTTTGGGGCAAGATTGGGTTAACACCTTGGAATTGGTTTGGATGACCAGAAAGCAGCATATGATCTTGAATACTTCGGGCCGAATCCTCAATACTTGGCTGTCCGTCTGGCTGATTTTCCAACTGTTCTAATTCTGGTGATATCATTAGAGGGGTCAATGAATACACGTTTAACATAATGGAATTCGTAGAACTGTTTTTATTAGGAATATATAAATTTCGTCTTAAAATGGCATACAACTTTTCTACACTGCTAAATCGCATGCAGCAAGCCGTACCCCTTGATGGAGCTTTACAACCTTTAGCACCACGGGCATGGGAATCGAATAACCAATATGAAGACATTTCCGATTCATTTCTGCAATACACTGCAACTGTAACAGCATTGCTAGTTAATATTCCGGCTTTGTTAGCATTTCCCTCGAAAAATTGCAGTAAAGCATTTTTTAAGTTAGGGAAACCTTCGATACTGTTGTCGTTATCAATATGACCATTAAATGCTGCTTCATAATTAACGCAAATATTCACAGCCCGCCTGTCAAAAATAATTCGTGGTAGCAACTCTGTCACAGCTAAGTACTCATGATTTACTTCACGATCGTCTGGGTTAACTCGAGCAACAATACACTCATGATAGTACTTATCTCCCAATATAACAATATAATCGATGTCACTTTTACACCACGTATTGGGAACGAGAGTGTTAAAAGCGGTGCAGGCGACTGTTGCAATGGCTGTACATTGCTTACCGCGTGATTCTGGGCTAAATCTTTCATTTCCTTGATGAAAAGATCCTTGCAATATAGATACATTTTCATCGATGTTAGTATACGTGTTTAATTGTCTTGGTTCTACTATTGACTCTGTTTGAATATATACAGGTACCTCGGCAATTTGTGTTATTGCAGAGAGATCTATTATATTAGAAAATGACGGACGAACATCTCTGTAAAGCGCATTATTAACCAACAACCATTGCAATGCTTGATTCAATTTTGCCATATCAATCTGAAATACCCTTGATCGCTGTAAGTTTGCCAGGTTTTCTGTGACTATAACTAACCCAGCTTGTTGTGGTTGAAGCGGCAGTTGCTCAGCCAATTCGATAATATCTTTGGCGAAAAGTACAACTTGCCCCTTACACCAATACTGACTGTAGCGGTTTTGTACCCGAATAATTTGTAAGAACGGCACAATTCTCAACAAAAATCTCTTTTCAATTTCTGTCAAATTGGCTATTTCTTCAGGAATATCTGAAACGGTCATTTTGTTCCAGTATACCTGAGAAGGAATTTTTCGTTTTTTAATATTGTTTGAACAACGAGTACAGGTCACGATATTACCTAAATTGATTAAATCAGCTGGAAGTAAATTGTCTAGATTACTTATACATATACTTGGCCTTGGCACCGACTCCAACAATTGTTAATTTTTATTATATGTTAAAGATAAGTTAGGTTATATAGGTTAATTATTCAAGAATTGATTTATTCGACTTAATATTAAAAAGGTGATTAAAAATTAAGAAGTTTTATATAATTAGGTAGGTATTAAAGTAGTTTATCGTATATTATTTAAAATCAATGTTTATTTTATAATTGGGTGTTTAGTTTAGTTGATTTTTGCACTGTTATTGTAAAATAAATTTGATTTATAGGTTTGGGTAGGAAATCATATGTAAATTTAACCCATTATTTTTTTGCTTTTTAGTTCCAGGGTATTTTTTTTTGAAGGCGGTTTATTTTGTTTGACAAATTGTGGAAGCAAAATCGAGGACGAAAACACTTGCCCCAGACATAACATTCACTGCAAACCTTACTTCACACATAATATATCTTTAATATAGTGTAAATATTATAGGTAAACCCCATAGTTCATAAGCATTGTAAATACTTTGTTTACACTAAAACTAATGTTCTTAGCAATAATCCTTATAAAAAATCTAATCGAGCAATAAACGCCAATGTTTAATAAAGCCTTTCCTTAAAGTATTACCTGTAATTAAGTCTGAGAATATTAATTCAAATAGCTTTTCTTTGTTCTTTTTTTTTTTTTCTTCCTTCATATATTTTATAATCTTTTTTTTACCCCTAACCCCTACTTTAAACCCCTACTTCTTTCTCAAGTTTTCAACTAACATAGTATTCTCTTAGCATACTCAGCTGTTTCCTGTCACATTACAGGTGTCGCTTAAGGAAAACATTCAATATACCCGGGCAGCTACCGTTCGTGACATGAGTATCAAACCGAAAGCAGTGCTGAGGGAGCTGGATTCATCTAGAAATAAGTGCAGCAAGCTACTGCGGGAACGAGAAGAAAGTGAAGTAGAAATTGAGTTAATAGTGAACAAAAACACTCTACTCAAGAACCAGCTTGCAGAACTACACTCCCAGCATATGGATATACTGGACCAGCATCACTATCTCCGTCAACTGGTGTCAGATTATCAGCAGTGCCATGACACTCATGACCAGGCACTGAAGCGTATATCTGTACTAGAAGCAGAATTGTGCAAGGCTCATAACACCATTACCTCCATCGACTCGCTGAAAGTCAGAGAAGAGGTTTCTAACACCAGTAACCTGTACAATGAGCTGATGGATGCATCCAAACTGGAGTGTGAGCCGCCCACCATTACCATAGACCTTACAGGGGATGATACCTTTGCTAAATGTCCAATTCTAAGTAGTCATAATAAAATTAAGAAATATATTAAAATCAATAAAAGTATTAAGAAATATAAGAAACTTATAAAAACTCAAAGTGTTTGCAAATATAATTTTAACCTTAGGAAAGATTTAAGACTCTTAAAAAAACAATTAAATATATGTAATAGTAAATTAGAAACTAGTACACAAATGTATGATGTTGAAATTTAGAACCTTGAAAGGGAATTATTGAGTAGGGAAAATACACTTACGGAAATATTTTGTAAATATGAATGTAGTCAACAGATGTTTAGTGAACGCATGCAGGAGGCCTGTGAGTTGGTGGACCTGGTGAAGTATAATGCAGAGAGGTGCGAATCATTGACTAACAACCTCACCTGTAGTTGTGCTGCCGCTCTGCCACCTCTCATGTCACAACATGTTGCTACTACAACTTTACCCATTGATCATACTGCAAAAACTTTGAACCCCACCAAAAGTAATGTCTTAGTATTTTCTTACAGATTAGGAACAGGTTTTGGATCTTTGTTAAATAACCGTTCTAAACATACAATAGTGAACCATTGTATGAACCTTGAACATCGTCGCCGAGTTGCCAGCTTGTCGGTATTTAATCGGTTACATTTCGGGGAGTGTGCGATGGAATTGCATGTTTTAATTCCGCCCAGCCCGTTCCATCATCGGACAACCAGACGCACGGTGATGCGTCATCGGTACATGGTGGACATCCCACCCATACGCACAAAACGTTTTGGGGACACTTTTATTATGCGTACAGCTAAGGAGTGGAATTCCCTGCCGGAGTCTGTGTTTCCCGATAGCTACAATCTAGGGGTCTTTAAGTCAAGAGTGAATGGGTTTTTTCTAGGCAAGCGTGCTTCACCGTCGACCACATCATCGCTTTCCTTCAGGTGAGATAGTGGTCAAGCGCGAGCCAATTGACAATAAAAAAAAATAAAAAAATTGTTATCATAAACTGAACTTAATGAGCTTATTCATAAAATTCAACAGACACAATTAAATGAGCAAACTACTGTAGTACTTCTTATTGGAAATAGCCTTAGTATAACAAAAAGGGACATAGTTAATGGTATCGACACCCTACTTAAGTTGAGATTAGGCAAATTAATATTATGTGCATTGCCCTATTCTGGCAAGTTACTTGTTCATGAAAATGAATACATAAAAAATGCATCAGGTTATTCAAACTAGAAGTTTGAATAACCTGATGCATATTTTATCTTGTCGTCATAGTGACCGTTTATTGTTTTTTGACACCAACAATTTTGTTAGTGATTTTGTTTTGATTGGGAACCATATGTTTCTTCCCAAAAATAGTCGACATTTATTAGCTACTTTGTTAGCTTTTAATATACACGCAGTTATTGATAATTTAATTGAGACTAGGTTTAGTGATTTAACAGTATTATCCAGTTTTTCTGATAATACTTTAAACGATGATTCTTTAAACGATTAGAGCCGACAAAAGAGAAGTCGAATAGTAATATTTTACTATATCATCAAAATATAAAACGCTTCTCCGGCAAAATTTTAGACGTGGAAATGTTATTAGATAAATACCACATGGATATCTTATGTTTTTGTGAAACTTGGTTAAAACCAGATAGGATGTTGTTTAATGTAAATAATTTCTCAGTTGCCAGCGCGTACAACAGATCCACAGTGGGTGGTGGTACCCTGATACTTTGTAATAGTCATCTCAAATTTAAGGAAAGGAAGGATATCACTGCTTACTCTGTTGATCGCTTGTGTGAGGTAGCATGTGCAGAGGTCGAGGGGCATACTGTCTTGTGCGTTTACAGACCACCAGCATCAAACTTGTCATTGTTTTTGATTACAATGGAAAATTATTAAGTAAACTTTTCAGAGATAATAAATTAGTTTTTGTTTGTGGTGACTTAAATATAGATCTGTTAGTCAAATCGCCTGAAAAATGTAAGCTCATTTCATTATTTAAATCATTTAACCTAAAATATTTATTTAATGAACCAACAAGAATAACAGCAACTTCAGCTTCTTGCATAGATAATGTATTCACTAATTGTAAAGTAAAAGATTCGTTTTTAATTAGTGGCGTTAGGTCAGACCATACTGGTCAACTAGTATCTTTTGAGTCAGATAAAAAAATTAACCTAGCTAAATCAATTCGATTTAGACCACTTACTAAAAATAAATTAAATTCTTTTAATAATAATGTTTTTAGCAACCTTTGTAACGCCAGTTTTGATTCAAACGACCCCAATATAAATTACGGCACTTTGTTTTCTACAGTTTGCCAAGAATTCAATAAAACATGTCCTGTAAAAACAGTTAAAGTCAACAATTCCAAATCGAAATTTAGTGAATGGGCCACTGTGGGCATAAGAAAAAGCCGAGATATCTTATATAATTTATATTACGAAAAATATTTGACTTCCGATCCAGTTTTTCACACTTATGTTAGAAACTATTCCAAAATATTCAAAAGAGTCTGCGCTCAAGCATAATCTCAAATAATTATTAACAAAATTGGTGATTCTAATAATAAAATAAAAACTGTGTGGCAATTAATTATTAGAGAAACTGGAAAGATACAACAACGCGATCAGAATGAGTTGTCTCTGAAAATAACTAATCAAACCATTTCTGATAAGCAAGAAGTCGCTGAGGCATTAGAAAATTTCTTTACCGACATTCCGTTAGAGGTAACGAAGTCTCTTCCTTCCTCATCTAAATTAGCTGAAGCTCTCCTTAAAGAAAACTTTACTAAAGACATAACAACCTTTAAATTTAAACCAATATGTATTGTATGTGGCGGATATAATTCTATTTGCTGATGATACTTCGCAAATTTTTAAAAAAAACTTTTTGCAAAAAAATACTACCGACTTCCAACTACAAAGTGAAAAATAACTTAATTTTTTGAAGTCGGTGTCTTTCGTAGGTACCATTTTTTTGCGTTATGGACACCGACTTCAAAAAATTAAGTTATTTTTCACTTTGTAGTTGGAAGTCGGTAGTATTTTTTTGCAAAAAGTTTTTTTATTTTTCACTTTTTAGTTGTACGTACCTAATAGACAAGTTAGTAAGGGAACTATTTCGCCAGAATAGATTTCATGAAACTTGAATATAACCGGTGAAATTAGAGGTCTGCTTACCCCTTAAGAGCGAACTGGCGTGATGTTATGTTATGAAATGTTATAAACAACAAACAGACATGCGATTGCAGCAATCCCGAGAGATTTGCCGTTATTTATTGAAGAGTTCTGTTGTATATCTCCGAAGTTCTTCATCAGATCTTCACCAAATTAAAATGGGACCAATTTCGGAACATACTTTTTCAAACAAAAAAAGAATTTTCAAAATCGGTCCACAATTGACGGAGTAATCGGTGAACACACACAAAAAAAAAAAAAAAAAAAAACAATCTTGAAGTCGAACATAGAACCTCCTCCTTTTTGGAAAGTCGGTTAAAAATAGATAGGCAAGATACGGATGTCTTAAATGTCAACGAAAGTCTAATTGTTCTCTCTAAATGGTTTGCAGCTAACAATCTTTTACTGAATGCGAAAAAACAAAATGTCTAAAGTTTTCTTTATCAAATGTAACACAACATGACCTAAACTTAAATCTTGACGGCAAAAATCTTGAAGTTATAACGGAAACTGTATTCTTAGGGATTACTATCGATTCAAAATTGCAGTGGGGCGCGCACATTAGAACTCTTTCGGGTAGGTTAAGTTCGGCTGCATATGCAGTAAGGAAAATAAGGCAGCTAACCGATGTAGCTACAGCTAGGTTAGTATACTATGCTTATTTCCACAGTATTATGTCTTATGGCATTCTGCTGTGGGGATCAGCAGCAGTCGTTGACTCAATTTTCATTCTACAAAAAAAAACTTTTTACAAAAAATACAACCGACTTCCAAATAAAAAAACAAAAAAGTGATATTTAACTTCAATTTCGGAAGTCGGTGTTCTTGTTTTATTTTCTTCGTTTTTTGACACCGACTTCCGAAATTGAAGTTAAATTTCACTTTTTTGTTTTTTTTTTGGAAGTCGGTTGTATTTTTTGTAAAAAGTTTTTTTTATTTTCACTTTTTAGTTGTGCTACACAATTTATATAGATTAGGTACCAATAATGCCCAAAGTGAAACCAGAATAGATTTACCCAATAACATGAAACTTAAACAAATTCGGTCGAATAAGGGTATACCAAGGTGAACTGTTTACACCTGCGTACCCCTTTAGAGCATACTAGTGTGATGTTATGTTATGAAATGGTGTAAAAAATAAACATAAATGCGATTGCAGCTATCCCGAGTGATTTGCCGTCATTTATTGAAGAGTTCTGATGTGTATCTCCGAAGTTCTTTATCAGATCTTGATAAAAATTAAATGGGACCACATGACAAACACCAACTTTCAAATAAAAAAAGAATCATCAAAATCGGTTCACCCAGTAACAAGTTCTGAGGTAACACACATAAAAAAAAAAAACAGTCGAATTGAGAACCTCCCCCTTTTTTGAAGTCGGTTAAAAAGAGGGCAATCCGCGCAATCTATAAAATGGGTCCTCGCGAGTCCCTCAGAGAAAAATTTAAAGAGATCGATATACTGACTCTACCTTCACTTTATATTTTGGAATGTATTTTTCTCAAAAATGGTATGTAATATTGCCATAACATCTCTAAAAAGTCTCCAGAAAGTGAATTCTACCGGAGACTTATTCACAACTGTCCAGTAAGTAAGTATGTAATTTACTTACTGGACAGTAGTAGGGATAGGTCCGATATATCAAAACGTAACTTATATCGGATATGTGTTAGATATCATATCATATCTATATCAATATCAAAATAACCGATATTACAAAAACTATATCTAATACTAGCTGACCCTCGGGGCTTCGCTCCCGTCAACTGCCTACCTACCCTGGCTACCCTGCCTACCCTGCCTACCTTGCCTATCCTGCCTACCATGCCTACCCTGCCTACCCTGCCTACCCTGCCTTTCCTGCCTACCCTGCCTATCTTGCCTACCCTGCCTATCTTGCCTACCCTGCCTACCCCGCCTACTCTGCTTACCCTGCCTACCCTGCCTAACCTGCCTTTCCTGCCTATCCTGTCTACCCTGCCTACCCTGCCTACCCTGCCTACCCTGCCTACCCTGCCTACCCTGCCTACCCTGCCTACCCTGCCTACCCTGCCTACTCTGCTTACCATGCCTATCCTGCCTACCCTGCCTACTCTGCTTACCCTGCCTACTCTGCTTACCCTGCCTACCCTGCCTACTCTGCCTACCCTGCCTAACCTGCCTATCCTACCTACCCTACCTACTAATTTGTATCTATCATCAATAGTTTTCTCAGCGCACGCCAAATAATGTATTTTACAGACAACATTTTGCTACCTTGGGTTACATTATTGCAATTTTCATAAGGATCTCTATTTTTTTCTGAAAATATTTTATAGCCTATGACACTCAGGAATAATGTAGCTTTCTACCGGTGCAAGAATTTTCAAAATCGGTTCAGTAGATCCAGAGATTACCCCTTACAACGTCACAAACTCACAAACTTCACCTCTTTATTAACCCCCGACGGAAAAAGAGGGGTGTTATAAGTTTGAGGTGTGTTGCTGTGTATCTGTGTATCTGTGTATCTGTGTATCTGTGTATCTGTGTGTCTGTGTATCTGTGTATCTGTGTGTCTGTCTGTGGCATCATAGCGCCTCAACGGATGAACCGATTTTGATTTAGTTTTTTTTGTTGGAAAGGTGATTGTGTCGAGAGTGTTCTTAGCTATGTTTAAAAAAAAACGGTTCAGCCGTTCAAAAGTTATGGGCGTTTTACTGTTTGAATCGGGATGTTTTCGCAAGATAAATGTGTCGGGGGTTTTTTAAATTTTACTTGTAATATTAGTATAGATAACTGTACTACTAATACCGATATCTGAAACCGAACCAAACCATTTACTTTTCAAAATCAATGACGAACAACGAACAAAAATAATTATGCCCGCGTTAGGTTAGGTTAGCAATTTTTCGCTCATTCTGCGGCCTATGGAATTGAATGAAGCTGCACGCATTGCGGTAAAAACTACATAAATCCGCGCAAATAAAATCGCAGTGCCTGCTAAGCCTTAAAGTGTTCATTTGTTATTTTTTTTCAATAAACAGCTTCCTATTAGCAAGCCAGTTCTAAATTAAAAAAAAACCTTTGATAAGTTACCTTTTTGGTTGCCATGTTTCGGTGAAAAAGATCGTTCCATTTTTAAATTACACGACAGATATGAGTTTACTATGTACTTTATTTGGCCGCTACACACGGCAGATATGGATTTTCATACAACTTTTGCCGGCCGCTGCTCTCATGTATTTGGTCTGTACTGCAATTTCGATTTTTCTTGAAGAAGGTTGTCAAAATAATTCTCAAATTTCCAAGCATGTTTGAGAAAATATAAATAAATGCCCCCGGTAAATCGATCACAATATCTATCAGTAATTGCCCTAATATGAATGTAACCTAAAATATTAATTAAACGAATTTGTTGTTAAACTTTCATTCATTTTTGAGAAAAGCATTATACAAGCCTCAACCAGTAAGAAAGACATCCTGGCCTCGTATATAACCGGACCTCACCTGCGGTTCGGTCCGTTTAACTCATACTTGGCCAGGAAGTCTTACTTACTGGATTCTGCAGTAATGTACTATTGTATGTCCGTAAAAATCGAGGGCTTTTCAAAACTAGAAGCAACTTCCATAATTTAAATACACGCAGTAAGCACGAAATTGTAATACCCAAATTCAGATTAACGAAAATTAGCAAGTCGTTGGCCTTAGCTCCTTCTGCGCATGCAGCTTCCCTGGTAACTTGTAAACGGCACAAATATGTGGATGTCTCTAACTATTCTCAATCTCATTTATTCTTTCCTTCTTTTAATTAGACTTTTTACAATGGTTTTCAATCATCTTTATAGCCCTTTGCTAAGAATAGTTACAGCACTGATAACAAAATTTGTGCCACATATTAAATTTAGTCTTGTTATACTTATTTTATTTATTTTTTACCTTTGTATAGATTCTTTTACCGATTGTTTTGTGAATGTGTGAACATTGTAGGCCTTCTAGATGCTAGTTAACATTTGTTAACTTTTTGTATATAATATATAATCATTTTATTTTTTTAGTTTCTTACGACTTATTGTCATAAGTCGGGCCTACGTTGTCCCTCCATATCTAAGTACTAATGCTGTAACATGGAAATATTGTAAAACCAAACCATTTTTAAAAGAGTAACCATGGAGTTTCTTGCCGGTTCTTCTCCATAGGAAACGACCAACCCGAACCGTGCACCTTTTGTCGACGTTTTATAAGTGCCCATGTAGGCCTACGTGAAATAAAAAAAAATGATTTTGATTTTGTGCATTTCTTAATCTGCCCCCTACTCGCAGAGTACCATCTTGGTCTATGATAGGGTGTAATTCTAAAAGTTTACTTTTTGAATGCACGATTCCATTCTTAAGTAAGTGACTAATGTCACTGGAAAACTCCATATGTTGCACACCTTTAATAATCATCAGTTTTGCGCGACGGAGTTCCTGTAATGTGAGATAAGATTGACGGCCTGCCTTTGCAGTAGGTATTCGCAGTATCCATGCAAAAACACGTACAGTTTTTGCGAAGGAATTAAATTTGTTTAGTAAATGGTGGATAATGTTTGGTATGGTCATGGTTATTTTCTGGTGTTTTTCCGCAACTACTGCATTAGACCGTTTTATCTCTAAGCTGGTTTCATAGGCGGATTGAGGTATGTCATGGTTTTGGAATGGTTGGATCCATGATGGCCCTTGCCACCACAGATCGTGGTTTTTTAATTGTTTGGTTCTCAACCCACGGCTGGCACAGTCAGCTGGATTTTCAATGGTTTTGACATAACTCCATTTTTCCTTTGGTATTATTTTGGTGATAGCTTTAACGCGATTTGAGACGAATGGTTTCCATCTCGCTGGATCTCCTTGAATCCATCCCAACACTGCTGTTGAATCACTCCAGCAATATATCTCCTGGTTATAAGACTCCAAGCAAGTCTGTACTTTTTGCATCAGCTGTGATAATAGTTGGGCACCCATTAACTCCAACCTTGGTATTGATACATCTTTACTAACAGGCACTAATCTTGCTTTTGCTGCAACCAAAGTTACCTCCTTCGCTTTGTTTTGGTGCCTGACTTTGCAATATATAACTGCGGCATACGCCTTGTTCGACGCATCACAAAATCCGTGTAGTTGCAAGCTATGGTTTTCCTTTATTCCTAACCATCGTTTTACTTTTATGGTGTTGATGTCTTTTAATTCTTCCCTTAAGCTTAGCCACTTGATCTTGATATCTTCTGGTATCCCAGTTAGGATTTGATGACCAGACACTTTTGAATAGCATTTTCATGGTGATGGTTAATGGTGTGAGCCAGCCTAATGGGTCGAACATATTCGACATCTCAAAAATATTCGACCCATTGGAGAGAAGCGACCTTTTAGTTGGTTTTGGTAGTAATAATGGCTCCAGTTTCGAGTCAAAGATGAATTTGTCCTGTTGCGGATTTCATCCTAGCCCCAATGTCTTCGTTGAGTCTGACTGTTTAAACTCGTAGATTTGCTGGTTCCACAAATCTTTTTCTAAATCAGCTAGTAATTTTTGTTCATTTGTGGCCCATTTTCGTAAATTAAAGTTGTTGAGTAGTTTTATTAGATCTGATTTAAACAGTTTGGCTTGTTCCATAGTATTTGCACCGCCACAGTAGTCATCCATATAGAAGCACCCTTCTAATGCTTTTGCTGCATTGGGGAAATTTTGTTTTTCCTCGGCAGCTAGTTATTTTAAGCACATCATAGCAAAAAATGGTGCAGGCTTTGTGCCGTAAGTTATGGTTGTAAGTTGGTATGTTTGAATAGGCTGGTATGGTGAGTCTCTCCATAATATCTTCTGGTACGACTGATCTTCAAGATGTACCATTATCTGTCGATACATTTTTTTGATATCAGCAGTGTAAACGAACTGATATTGTCTCCATTTTAAAATCAGCTCCTGCAGATCTTGCTGTAGGTTGGGTCCTCGGTACATGACGTTATTCAAGCTATGTCCTGATGATGATCTAGCAGACGCGTTGAACACAAAACGCAATTTTGTAGTGGTTGACTCAGCACGAGTGACGCAGTGGTGTGGTAGGTAGCACTCGGGTTTCGTACTTGTTGCTGACGGCATCATATGGTTTAGGTTTTGATACTCATTCATAAACTTGGTGTATCCTGTTTTCAATTCTGGATCTTTTTGTAATTTTCTCTCTAAGTTGCGAAATTGTGCTAATGCTAATGGTTTAGTAGACCCTAGCTGATCTTTATTTGCTGATTTTAATGGCAGTCGGACTTGGTATCTCACATTTTCTAGCCTCTCTGTTGTTGACAGGAAATATTGCAGACATTCATGATCTTCGGTGGACATTTCAGTCTCCTGGTTGATGTCTTCAATTTCCCAAAATCTACGTAAATCGTCCGTCTTGTTAAGTACGACGTTACACCTGTAGCGTGGTGTCATTGTCCCACAAAGCAACCATCCTAATTGCGTTTGTTGGGCTATTGGCTGATCCTCACTGTCGCCCCTCAAAAGGCCACCTAAAGCTATCTTGCAGTATACATCTGCCCCCAGCTGTAGGTCCACTGGTCGGCTGGTATTAAATTCTGGGTCTGCCAGATTAATGTTCTGTACGTGAGGCCAAGTTGGTTTTATAAATGATTTATTTGGTAAACTTTTGATAAGATTATTCATTATAAGGACCTCTCCTTCTAAGGCAAACTTACTATAAATTGATTTAATTCGGATGTTCATTACTCCCTTGCAGCTGTTTTTTTTTCTCCTATGCCAAATACGGTTCCTTTGCAAGAGTGTCTTCGTAGTTTCAAAACTTACGCTGCCTTCTCACTTATTAAAGAAATCGGAGAACCCTGGTCAATCAAAGCTCTCATGTTATGGTATGTGCCATTGTGTCCTGGGACTACCACTAAAGCTGTAGTTAAGAGTGTGTCGGACACGTCATCCCAAGATACATGGGTTGAAGCTGCTGTTTGTTCATCGTAGGTGACGCATGATGTCGCAAGTGTATGCGCAGCCTTATGGTTTGGTTTTGTTGATGTGTTTGGACGGTTTTTGGTTGAAATTGCGTCATGCAATAACGAATTATGTTTAGCGTTGCATTTGCGACATGTTTTATTAGATAAACAAGGTTTATTTAATTGGTTGTATAGGCAATTTGCGCAACAGTTTAGATGGTTGACAGTTTTTAGTTTTTACTCATCCGACATTTGCAAAAATTGGGTACACATCCATAATCCGTGTTCAGCGTTACACAATGCGCAGATGATTGACCGCGACAAATGTAACGATTTCGTATGGTTTTTCATGTTGCTTGGACAATTTTTGTTTGATGACTGCTGGTTAATATATGTACTATAATATTTCTTCTGGTTTGCTTGACAATTTTGGTTTTGTGGTTGGGTGTTGGTTATTCGATTCTTGTTTACGTCTTGATGCTTCTAAGGTGGTAAACTTGTTTTCCAAGAAATCTAGAAATTCTTGAAGGACTGGTAATGCCCTGGGATTCTTCACCGACTCAATGTATTCAGTGAATGACTCACTGTCAAGTTTCTGTGCTAATAATAGTACCAACAGCGGATCCCAGGTGGTGATATCTACTCCTAGGTTCTGTATTGCGTGGAGACATTCTTTGGTCATGTCATGCAATTTTTTAATCGCACCGATGGATTGTTGCTGCATGCTAGGGATGTTCAGTAATATGTTGACGTGAGACGTGAAAATTAGTCTACTGTTGCCATATCTGTGGTTCAATATTTCCCAGCATACCTCGTAATTCTCTGTGCTAATCTGAAGATAGTGGATCAGACGCTCAACTGCTCCTGATACTTTAATCTTTAAGAACTGCATTTTTTGTGCGTTGCATAACGATGGATTTTTGTGAATGGTTTCTGTGAACAATTCTTTAAACGACGTCCATTGGTGGTAGTTGCCTTGGAATGTTGGAATATCCATCTGTGGAGTAGATTTGTTGCGATGAGATACAGACCACATTTTTGAGTTGATGGTTTTCTTCAAATCGTTATACATTTTCTCATATCTGTTGAACTCTTCTTGGTACCAGACATCCTGATCTCCGTTTTCACCTTCTATATCCCAGTGCAGGTTGTCTATAATAGCCCAACGACTTTGAAGAGACTTTAATGCATCGTCGAACTCCCACTTGTTCTGCAGTTGATCGATTTCTATGGTAGCTACAGTTCTCATGAAAGCCCTAAAGTGGATAGTCTGCTTTTTCATCATTCCTTCTAGCGTACTCTCTTCACGCGTCTCCTTACTGCTGTTGCGGTGCCTGTGAATGAGACGAATATCCTGCTTGCTTCGATGTCCCCGCTGCTAACGGCGGCGGCGGCTGGTGAGCTTCTTGCTGTTTTGACAACAAGTGCTCCATAGTGTTGGTTATTAGCTGCTTGATTGACAGATATACTTCCTCCGCCTTATCAAAACAATTTTTAGTGAAATACACATGGTTAAATTCAGCAAGTTCACAGCACGTCCTATGGTTACGTTGATATTCTCTACAATAGTTTTCTAATATCTCCATCTTCCGCTTGCAGTAATCTATGGTTTTTCGTTCAGCCCCGTCTTTCTTGATATTAGTTAGAAGTATAACCAAGGAGTCGTAAATCTCCGCTTGGCTGACTGCTAATTGCTCCATTCATCTCACGGTCAATTAAATAGGCAAATCAAAATAAAATGTATTAAATTTTTGGGGGTAGGTGGAACAGGGTGTAAAGTCCCACAAACCTCCATAGAAAAGGGAGGATCCTCCGACCAGACGGGTGTTGTGTCTGGTCCGGGCAACTGCCCGACGGTTGTTGTCGGACTGTTGTATGTGTTCTTATCGCGCCGAAAACTTTACTTGCGCGATGCAGGATTTGTGTGACGTCATGTCATTAGTTCGTAAGTGGTGGCGTTGGTGCCGCTACATCACTCCCCTCCGGAGACCGGAGGTCGATAGCAGGTTGAGTCGTCCGTACATCTCGTGATGTGTGCCTGGCCAGTGGAAGGTTGGTTCCCGTGAGTCGGAACCGGAAGTCGCAGAGTTCGCGGTGAGTCGGAACTGTATGCGGTTGGTTGTGCCCCAGTGAGTCCGGGGTGATGAAATCCCAGTGAGTCGGGAAAGTGTTGCTGGCTCCAGTAGTTCGGAGCGGTGATGATGTCCCAGTGAGTCGGGACAGAGCTGCTGGCTCCAGTGGGTCGGAGCGGTGATGAAAGAAGCTGGGGGTGATGACCAGGAATGCGCGTCCGCTGCATGCTGGTGGTCAGGATACCCCCGTAGATGCCGTGGGTAGTGGCTGGCTGTGTGACTCGCTGCTCGAAAGCTTGAGAAAGTGATGATGACGTCGCGACGAAGGAGCTCTGCACGAAGGCTGCGCTGACGTTCATACTCGGGGTCACCAGTTTGGGGGTAGGTGGAACAGGGTGTAAAGTCCCACAAACCTCCATAGAAAAGGGAGGATCCTCCGACCAGACGGGTGTTGTGTCTGGTCCGGGCAACTGCCCGACGGTTGTTGTCGGACTGTTGTATGTGTTCTTATCGCGCCGAAAACTTTACTTGCGCGATGCAGGATTTGTGTGACGTCATGTCATTAGTTCGTAAGTGGCGGCGTTGGTGCCGCTACAAATTGTTTGGTCTGACCTTATATTCTCCTTACGCAGCTGCCCAATTTCTTCAATTTGATGTCACTGCCTACCTACTCTCTCTATCTACTGGTAAAAAATAAACACTGGTTGCGAGGTCCCGGCGCAAAATCACTTCACTGTACTTCGCGAACCGAGTCCCCTAATTCTCGAAGGACCTTCTCCTCGGTCAACCAGCTCGCGAATATGTATCCTCCGACTGCACAGCATGATTTTCCTCTTGTTAACATCTTTTTAGTTCGCTTTTTAAGCAGTCGGGTTTTTTTATTTTTCTAATTAACTTTTTTTATTTGCCGCTGTTTCTGAATTTTTATTCCCGGAGGTGGCCGGGTTGGGGGCTGTTTCTGTGTTGGGGGTAGGTGTTGTTTTCGCTACCCTCCATTAGTAGTCGAAAAGTTACCAAACTGGGCCACTCACTTTAGGGCACTAGCCGACATACTAAAGCGGCCACCGAACGCCCGACCATATCGACAGGGGGTTCGATTCTCCCCGGAGAGTGAGGATGAGTACAGGGTGGTACAGAGATATTTGACCGCCCTGGAAAAAGTAACGGGTATCAGCTGGTTCTCGTACAGCCTGCCAGCTGACAAGAAATTGAAAGTAGCCATAAGGGTGCTGCCGGCGGACACAGACCTCCAGGAGATCGAGAAGGAGCTCCGCAACAAAGGTAACGAGCTGGAGTAACGGCATATCAATGCCCGTCAAGGAAGACCCGGCTGCGTATTCCACACCGTGCTGGCTAAGACAGAGAATGTCAGAGTCATATACGACACCTCCGTGTTCATGCTTGTTGAGATTAGGGTCACGACGACTAAATAATTAGGCGAGTCTACTCAAATTAGTTTACTCAACAACAATTTACTGTTATAATTATACAGTTTGGTAGCGAGCGACGCGAGACGCGATACTTGTTGCGCGTACACACGCGCTCTCTTCTAGTGACCCGAGCAGACTGCGCTGGCGTGTGGCGGGCGGTGAATCGGCGACACGACGCGCCGAGCGGCACTCCTCCCCCGCGTCCCGCGGGCTCCTCGCGCCTTTAACATTGTGTGCGTGTGCGCGTTAACAGCCTTCCAGACCTTGATAGCTCAGCTATCTAGCTTGGTTTTGTTGCAGTCCTTGTCATCGACATCAGGGATAATACAGAACTTATGGACTGCTCTCTTGATTGTTCCTCTCGAAGTGTAGACATAAGCGACTCTGCTGACACCATCTCTGCCCGGATATAGGGTTGTTATGCGGCCTAGACGCCAACATAATGGAGGTAGGTGATCGTCCTTGAGTATAATTAAATCGCCTACTTTGGGTTCATATTGTGGTTTCCGCCACTTGGTCCTTTGTTGTAGTTCGGCCAGGTACTCTCGACGCCATCTCTCCCAAAATTGCTGGCGCAGTTGTTCTATCCTCTCGTATCTGTTGGGTCTCGTTTTATCAATGGTTAGAGACGGCACTGAATTCTCGGAATTTCCTGACGTGATCACGCAAGGAAATTCCGAGCATAGCAAAGGGCAATGGAGAGCCATTGCCCTTTGGGTGACTTTGAGCTTTCTGATAAGGCCCATTGTGAGCGACCACGTCTCGGTCCCATAGGTGATCACTGGCAACACACACTGGTCATAGACTTTTGTCTTGAGACACTGCGGTAAATTGGACGAGAAGATACCACGCAACTTCCCGAACGCCGCCCAGCCGAGTCGGATTCGACGGTTGACCTCTTTCTCGAAATTGGACCTACCCAACTGGACCGTTTGTCCCAGGTAGACATAATCGTCTACAACTTCGAGAGTAGAGTCTCCGACCTTGATAGGAGTGGGTGTTACATGGGCATTCACCATGATCTTGGTTTTGTCCATGTTCATTTTAAGACCCACTCTTTCGGAAGCTCTACTGAGGTCATCGAGCATTTTACTGAGGCTCTCCATGGTCTCAGCCATGACCACGATGTCGTCGGCAAACCGAAGGTGAGTAATGTACTCGCCATTAACGTTGATGCCCAGCCCCCTCCAGTCCAGAACCTTGAAGACATCCTCCAGCGCAGCAGTGAACAGTTTCGGAGAAATGACGTCTCCCTGTCTCACGCCGCGCTGGAGAAGGATTGGTTTCGAGGTCTGATCCTGAAGACGGACTGACATGGTGGCGTTTTTGTACAAACACTTCAACACCTCAATATACCGGTAGTCGATCTGGCACCGTTGGAGAGACTGCAGTACAGCCCAAGTCTCGATCGAATCGAAGGCTTTCTCGTAGTCCACAAACGCTAAACAGAGAGGCAGATTATATTCTTCGGTCTTCTGTATAACCTGCCGCAGCGTATGTATGTGGTCTACGGTGCTAAAGCCTTTTCGGAATCCGGCTTGTTCGGGGGGCTGGAAATCGTCAAACCTGCGCGCGAGACGATTCGTGATGACTCTTGAAAACAACTTGTAGACATGGCTAAGAAGTGAGATGGGCCTATAGTTCTTCAACCGGGCATTGTCGCCCTTCTTGAAGAAGAGTACCACCACACCCCTGCACCATGCCTGTGGCGTTTTGCCCTCGAGTATGACGGAATCAAACAGCTTCTGAAGGGCCCTAAGGACCGGTTTTCCACCCGCCTTCAGGAGTTCGGCCGTAATTCCGTCATCACCGGGTGTTTTTCAGCTTTTTCAGAGCCATCCTAATCTCGTACAGGCTGACGTCCGGGATATCTTCGGTATAGTGTCGGGTCAATCTAGCTCTTGGGTCGTTTGCTAGACTCGCAACGGGCTTGCTGATCGAAGTGTACAACTGCCCATAGAATCTCTCGATCTCCCTGAGAAGCTCCGGTTTGGCGGATACGATCCTGCCATCGTCGGTCTTCAGTTTCGTGAGTTGGCTCTGCCCAATAGCCAGATCCCTTGAGAACACCTTGGAGCCTTTATTACGCTCGATAGCGTCTTTAATACGCTCGGTATTGAAGCGGCGGAGGTCTCTTTTCAAGGATTTAGAGATCTGTCTATTGAGCTGCCGGTATTTGCACGCCTCATCTGAAGACTGCAGGATCATCTCACGCCTCTCCTTCATAAGCTTGAGGGTGTGATCAGAGAGCTTTTTGTTTCTATCTGTACGACGGGTCTTGAAAAACTTAGACCCGACCGTGTGGACATCTTCCACGAACCCGTTGCTGTATTCATCCACGGAGCTCCCTAGGCATTCGAAACGATTCTTGAGTTCGAGCTGAAAGCTCTCGGGGTTTTGGACCTGGATCTGCGCTGGCCGGAGCGTGGACTTCATCAGTCGAGACCTTTCAAGCTTAATATTAATGTTCAATGTGCCTCTTACCATGCGGTGATCGCTCCCGGTTTTTACCGAATTGATCACAGAGACATCATTGAACATTTGCTTCTTGGTTGACATGATGAAGTCGATCTCATTTTTTGTTGGACCATCGGGGCTCTGCCAGGTCCACTTCCTGTGTTCACGCTTTTTGAAGAAGGAGTTCATCATATAGAGGCCCTCCTTCTCCATAAAACTGGCCAGTAGGTGACCCCGGTGGTTCCGTTGTCCAACTCCAAATTGCCCCACTTGCAGCTCATCCTCGTCCCGTTTGCCCAGTTTCGCGTTGAAGTCCCCCATGACAACGGTGAAGTGAGTTTTGAAACCATGCATGGCTCTGGAGATATCCTCATACATGGTCTCTACCTCATCGTCGGGGTGTGCCGAGGTTGGGGCGTAGACCTGTATGACCTTCAGCGAATATCTTGAGGATATTCTGAGTATAAGGTACGCCACCCTGGTCGACACACTCTCGATCTTCACCACGTTGTTCACAAGGGACTTGTGGACGATAAACCCGACACCACCCTGGGACTGCCGGTCACCTTCTCGGAAATAGAGCAGGTTACCGGATTTGAGGATTATCGAGTCCTCCCCCTCTCTTCGGACTTCAGATAACCCTATAATACTCCATCGCAACCTGCTCAATTACTCCTCGAGTTCGGTGACCTTCTCGTCGGTCCGAAGTGTGCGCGTGTTGTACGTTGCCAGGTCCAGTCGTCGGTGATTGTTGGGGTAGCCGGATCTCGTCCGGAGATTCTTAGCACCCCTTGCCATGCCGTAGCCTCGACCGCTACCGTAGTCGAGGGTAGGCAAGCTGCCGGGTACCAGGGGCCATTTTTTATTTGTGCTATTCATTGGGGGGGTTTTGCCATAATCGCCACGCTTGGCAGGCGGGTTGGCGATCGCAGTATGGTTGTTATAGAAGCACAGAGAACGCTGCTGCCCATTCTCTGGTTTGTCCCTTAGTCGCCTCTTACGACACCCACGGGAAGACATGGGATGGTGAAATTCTTTACGTCCGGCACCATACGGAACGATATCTTCCGTATGGTGCCGGACGTAAACGATAGATTATTATATCATTGACATATTAAATCCCAAGCTAATTTGTAATTGTTCGATGTAAACTCTATAGACTTTATTACTACTAAAGCTCCTCCTTCTAAGGATGATCTTAAATAATGAAACTTGTTTATATTTGGGATTGCATCGTTAGAATTTATCAAGGAATCAAAAGTATCCCGATACTCTAACCATTTTAAAAAATGATGGCAATTTTATAGTAGGTAACTTCACTGAATTTAAAACAGACAGACTCGTGTAAGGAGTATTTTAGTAAACATAGAATTTTAACGGTACCGTGTCTTTGTGTGCACCATGGAACACTTTTAAACAAACTGTACAGTTATGGAATAAGGGGCAACGTCCATAAACTTCTAGAATCTTATCTAAATGACAGATATCAAGTAGTAGAAATAAATAATATTAATCTTTTAAATAATACCGAACAAAAAAATGAGTCCATGCCCAAAAAAGTACTATATGGAGTGCCTCAAGGTAGCGTGTTAGGTCCACCGCTATTCTTGATCTACATTAATGATCTGCCCAAAGTTTCACAGCATCCCTTGATCCTTTTTGCTGATGACAGCACAGCCATCTTTACAGGTCAAAATATTGAAAATGACATAAATTCCACTCTTCGAAATATAATTAAGTGGCTGACGATTAATAACTTAACTATCAATCTAGGAAAAACTAACTTAGTCAATTTCGGGCGAAACAATAAAAATAATAAAATCAATGTTCATTATAATGGGACGAAAATTGAACAAGTCAGCTGCGTTAAATTTCTGGGGCTGTGGATAGATACTGATCTGACTTGGCAAACACACATTGACACAATATGCAACAAACTTAATCAGTACTCATATGCTTTATATAAATTATCCAAAATTGTTGACCAATCAGTTCTTTTGACCGCATACCATGCTTATGTTTCGTCTACACTGAGGTATGCAGTCATATACTGGGGCAATGCCACTAATAGAGATTTAGTGTTTAAAGCGCAAAAAAGGTGTATACGTGCGATTGCTGGTATCCGTGTTCCTGACTCATGTGAACCACATTTCAGAGAACTAAAAATATTGACCTTTCCTGCAATCTATATATATGAAGTAGCCGTATTTATAAAGACAAATGAAAATCTATTTGGTAAACTCAAATCGAAAAGACACATGTTTAAAATTTCTAATCTACCACATAAGACGGCTCTGTTTAACAAAAGCTTCTTTGGCATGGCATCAAAAATATTCAACAAAATACCTATTGACATTCTGAGCACTAGGGAAGTTCCACTATTTAAAAATAAACTTCGTAACTTTTTAATTGATAAAGCATACTACACGATCCAAGATTTCTTGAATTATTGATTGTATTTTTGACCATGTATTAATTTGACTGTATATTGATATTTTGACATTTATAATAACTAAATTTGACATGTAAAACAATTTCAAATGTAATTCCACTAGGTACATAATTATTGTATGCCTATTAGGCAGGACATATTGGAACTCTAATTTATTCTTAAGACCTGTAATTACTAACATATGCCCACAATAAAATATTTTGAATTTGAATTTGAATTTGAATTTGAATTTATATTTTAGTTCTCCTTACTCATTTAAACAAAAACTTAAAACAGTTTGAAACAGACGAAGAAAGAAAAACTAGAGTGGATACTCGCAGAAAAGATCTTCCTACTATTCTGCAGGCAAAGCTTAATGTTGTCAAACACTCGTCACGCGTGCAGTCTGTCAATCTCGTCGTTTAACAAATTACCAGCGGAATTAAAGAATATTCAGAATGTGAACATGTTTAAATGTAAACTTAGGGCTTTGTTAATTAATAAAGCTTATTATAGCATTGACGAATTTTGTAATGACAAAGACCTTAAAACTAGTTTATTAGATCTTTTTTGACTTTGTTTTAAGTGTGTTTTTTTTTTGTTTTGTACTTAATATTTGACATTGAATGTATTTTTGTAGATTTTTGCAAGGGACTTTGCTCTGTATTGATATGAATATTAATGTTTGTAAGGTTAGTATATTTTTATTTATTTTTTTGATTTGGATATATGTTCTAACTTCGATGATGGGTGAGGAACGAGGTTGCTTGTGTTGTATTTTTTCTTATGTTGCTTCTTTTTATGTACCTACTGTGCTAATATTTCGACACAAATGTAATTTTTGTTATGAAATAAATAACTTGAACTTAACTTGAACTTGAATTAAACTTATCATGAGTACAATGACTATTATTATTAGAACTGCAGTCAGATCCTTCTGACCTTTGTTGATCAGTTTTAGTCACATTGGCTGATTCGAGTAACTCTTGAGCTAATGATATACACGCAAAGAACTGATCCTCAATTACCAATCTTTCACTTAATTGCTCATCCAAATCGAGACATTTCATATCAATATTATTTTGTAACATATCAAAAGTACTCAGTAAAGCTTGAAATTTTTCTATTTTCAATGCAATTTCTTTGGCTTACAAGCTACTGAGTGGACTACACTTTGAAATTTGATGTAAATTATCTTTAAATTTAGTAAGTTGACCTTTGATAGCACTACGTTTTCTTAGTAAACCTTTAAATACTTGTTGGTCAACTTCACTCATTTCTTGTTTATTTAACTCACTATCCATCTTAATATATTTAAATAGATACTTATGTAGTTATAGTACATTACTGCAGAATCCAGTAAGTAAGACTTCCTGGCCAAGTATGAGTTAACTGGACCGAACCGCAGGTGAGGTCCGGTTATATACGAGGCCAGGATGTCTTTCTTACTGGTTGAGGCTTGTATAATGCTTTTCTCAAAAATGAAAGAAAGTTTAACAACAAATTTGTTTAATTAATATTTTAGGTTACATTCATATTAAGGCAATTACTAATAGATATTGTGATCGATTTACCGGGGGCATTTATTTATATTTTCTCAAACGTGCTTGGAAATTTGAGAATTATTTTGACAAACTTCTTCGAGAAAAATCGAAATTGCAGTACAGACCAAATACATGAGAGAAGCGGCCGGCAAAAGTTGTATGAAAATCCATATCTGCCGTGTGTAGCGGCCAAATAAAGTACATAGTAAACTCATATCTGTCGTGTAATTTAAAAATGGAACGATCTTTTTCACCGAAACATGCAACCAAGGAGGTAACTTATCAAAGGTTTTATTTAAATTTCGAACTGGCTTGCTGAAAGCTGTTTATTGAAAAAAAAAACAAATTAACACTTTAAGGCTTAGCAGGCACTGCGATTTTATTTGCGCGGATTTATGTAGTTTTTTACCGCAATGCGTGCAGCTTCATACAATTCCATAGGCCGCAGAATGAGCGAAAAATCGCGCGAATAAAAAGGCCTAACGCGGGCATAATTATTTTTGTTCGTTGTTCGTCATTGATTTTGAAAAGTAAATGGTTTGGTTCGGTTTTCAGATATCGGTATTAGTAGTACAGTTATATTAGATATAGTTTTTGTAATATCGGTTATTTTGATATTGATATCGATATGATATGATATCTAACACATATCCGATATAAGTTACGTTTTGATATATCGGACCTATCCCTACTACTGTCCAGTAAGTAAATTACATACTTACTTACTGGACAGTTGTGAATAAGTCTCCGGTAGAATTCACTTTCTGGAGACTTTTTAGAGATGTTATGGCAATATTACATACCATTTTTGAGGAAAATCTATAATCTTACCACTAAATAAGTAGGTAGGCAACAATGAATTGGGTAAGTGAATAAGTCAATAGGTTGTACCTCTAAAAACCGCTTAATCACGGTATGTACACAGAAGCTGTGACAACACGAAGTATGCAACCCTCACCAGGCGCCTGTACTGCAACGCGTAGACATGCAGGTAGCTAGCAAGCGCGAAGTTCAGTTCATGCCATGCACACTCACCGCACCAGGAATAGTCGCCAAGCATTGGTGAAATAACTGTCACTGGGTTGTACTATAAAGAAAATTAGATATTTCGTTAGTTAGGCACCTATATAGAGGCAATACGCGTAAACTCCTAGTCCCAAGTAAGATATTAGGCAGATAACACAATCGTCTGCAAAAATGTAGTTAGGCTCCTAGGAATTTACGTTATAGCGTGCACGTGATATTGGGTGTACCCACAATAGTTTAGGTGCAAAAGGTTCATAAATAGGCTTGCTTTGGCTCTTAAATAGGCTATTTCGGCATCCACCAAACAAACAGAAATACAGAATAGGCGCGCCAAACATGCACACACAAGAAGAAAAATGGACTTGCCCACCACGTGTAGCAAAATTAGGTATATCGTATTTCGGATATAGGTAGCTGACCAAACTCGTTCGAGCGAAACCAACTAGGCTATTCACACAAATAGAAACAAGTAGATAGGTATGTGGAATAGGTAGGAATACGGGCTTACTTCCCTCGGGTTAGACCTCTGGTGCAGGCGTCGAAAAATGTTGCCGTTTGCGTAGTCCGGAGGCCCCGTGATTGCTGAAGAACACCATACGCGCCAATCTTGTCCTTGCTTGATACCCGTGTCCGGTCTCCACGTGTTCCGTTCGTGATTGTTTTTAGGTTCGACAAATATTATCATAGACGGTCGCCAATATTGTTGAGATTAGAGTCACGACGACTAAATAATTAGGCGAGTCTACTCAAATTAGTTTACTCAACAACAATTTACAGTTATAATTATACAGTTTGGTAGCGAGCGACGCGAGACGCGATGCTTGTTGCGCGTACACACGCGCTCTCTTCTAGTGACCCGAGCAGACTGCGCTGGCGTGTAGCGGGCGGTGAATCGGCGACACGACGCGCCGAGCGGCACTCCTCCCCCGCGTCCCGCGGGCTCCTCGCGCCGTTAACATTGTGTGCGTGTGCGCGTTAACAATGCTAATGCGGGGGTCAAGATCGAAGCATGGCGTGGAAAACGTGGGCCCGCCCAGTGCCACCGGTGCCAGCTCTTCAGACACAGCTCGCACCAGTGTCACCGCCCTCTCGCCTGTGTAAGATGTGGAGAAGGACACGGCACGTGACTGCCCACGTCCAAGAACAGAGCCGGCCACCTGCGCAAACTGCAAAGGTGCGCACCCGGCTAACAACATTAAATGCCCAGTGTTCCAGCGCGAGATAAAACACAGGCGGGCGGGCACTATCGCCATCACGACCGCCACATCACGCCAGCCACAGAGAGTGGCATCAACAGAAGCGCAGCCAACAGAAGAGGCCCAAGGCGAATCGTTGATGGCAGCAGCGAATGGGCCCACTCAACGCGGAGACGCTACCTCCTCTGGGCGGAGGAAGAAGCTGAGGGGGGGGGGGGGAAGGAAAGAGGCAAAACCCCCCTGCGACCCAAGAACCTAATACGGAGGCCAACCCTGCACACAAAATAGCGCAGGCAGTCAAAAACAATTAACACACAAACAAACATACAGAAAGCTGCAACATTGAAGGAGGTCAACAGTCGGTTAAACAAGCGAGTGACCACGTGATGTCAACAAACGCCGGCAGAAAGCTACAAGAGCGCTCCCTGCCGGCCGATAAAGGAACTGAAAAATGTGTCGGAAAGGCGGCACAAAGTAGGAGAAACATAAACCGAGAGGCCTCACAAAACTGGAGTAATAAAATACTCAGAACAAAAACTTCACTGCCTGCGCTATCCAGTTGCTGATGGACCTGATAAGGCCTTCAGGCAAGGACACGATGTGGAGCAGGTTATCCTTGACGGCTTAGCCGCGCTGCTAACACTATACCATAATGAGTAGCAAGCCGTTAAGGATGCTACATTGGAACGCCCGCGGCCTCCAAAATAAGGTCGCGCTCCTCCGCCATCTCCTGCAGGAACAAAATATCGACGTGGCGCTCATCAATGAGACACTCCTGGGACCTGAAGATAGGTGCGAGATCCCAGGATACCACGTCTACAGGAAGGACGAGCGGTCGGCATACGGAATCCGATACCGTGGCATGGCCGTTTTAGTAAAGAGGAGAGTCGTACACCAAGAACTCCTACTGCCAACTCTGCAATCAGCATACGCGCTTGGTGTGCAGCGGCATATGGCCGGCAAGGACCTAGAGGCCTTCTATAAGCCGCCGAAACACAAACACGACATGAGTGAGCTAAGGGCGCTCCTCACACGCACAGAGAACCCTACTATCCTCGCCGGTGACTTTAATTCCAAGCACCCACCGTGGAACAGCTGCTACACCAACGAGGGAGGTAGACGACTCTTCGCGGACTCAGAAGCCCATGGGTACACGGTGTCAGGCCCTGAGACTCCTACCCACTACCCAGACAAGAACACTCACATGCCTGACGTGCTTGACATCGTAGTACACCTGGGCCTACACTGCCAAGTCACTCAGCAGGTGTTAGACGTTGAACTGCAGTCGGACCACCACCCTGTACTCGTCGTACTATCGGGTATGCCGACTCGCCAGAAGCCACTAGCGCCACGTCGAAAAATCGATTGGAAAGCCTACGCAGATAAAAAAACTTTTTGCAATAAAAAAACTTTTTGCAAAAAAATACTACCGACTTCCAAATACAAAACTACAAAGTGAAAAATAACTTAATTTTTTGAAGTCGGTGTCTTTCGTAGGTGCCATTTTTTTGCGTTTTGGACACCGACTTCAAAAAATTAAGTTATTTTTCACTTTGTAGTTTTGTATTTGGAAGTCGGTAGTATTTTTTTGCAAAAAGTTTTTTTATTTTTCCCTTTTTAGTTGTACGTACCTAATAGGCAAATTAGTAAGGGAACTATTTCGCCAGAAAAGATTTCATGAAACTTGAACATAACCGGTGAAATGAGAGGTCTGCTTACCCCTTAAGAGCGAACTGGCGTCATGTTATGTTATGAAATGTTATAAACAACAAACAGACATGCGATTGCAGCAATCCCGAGAGATTTGCCGTTATTTATTGAAGAGTTCTGTTGTATATCTCCGAAGTTCTTCATCAGATCTTCACCAAACTAAAATGGGACCAATTTCGGAACATACTTTTTCAAACAAAAAAAGAATTTTCAAAATCGGTCCACAATTGACGGAGTAATCGGTGAACATACACAAAAAAAAAAAAAAAAAAAAAAAAAAAAAAACAAACATGAAGTCGAACATAGAACCTCCTCCTTTTTGGAAAGTCGGTTAAAAACATACTACCGACTTCCAAATACAAAACTACAAAGTGAAAAATAACTTAATCTTTTGAAGTCGGCGTCTTTCGTAGGTACCATTTTTTTGCGATATGGACACCGACTTCAAAAAATTAAGTTAATTTTCACTTTGTAGTTTTGTATTTGGAAGTCGGTAGTATTTTTTTGCAAAAAGTTTTTTTTATTTTTCACTTTTTTGTTGTACGTACATAACCATTCGTATGTCTAGCTAACTCCTGACACCCCCTATCTGTCAAGGTCCGCGCGGGCGATTTCGCGGTATCTGCGCGGCGTTTTTAAACGCCGATTTCTCGGAAGTTTTGTATGGGACCCATGTATGAAACTTATGTTGTTAGAATCGCTATGAAATAGGCTATCATATTTCAAAGGGATTTATCCACTTTTACCTTGTAATTTATTTGTAAATATTGTGTAAATTCAGTGTAAGGAAAATTTTCTCAGGTTTGTGTACACAAATAAAAAAATAAACCATTATTTCACAAAGTTTTTATTTTATTTACAGCAATACACCCTATTACACAATAATCAATAAAAATATCACACCTCCCCATACATTTTTTTCATCCCAAAAGCTTTACAAAATCACGCCCGAAAAAAAATGACCCGGCCGGCGGCACCACGACACAAAAACTCGGGGTCGATCGGTATTGTTTTTAACCCCCGACGGAAAAAGAGGGGTGTTATAAGTTTGAGGTGTGTTGCTGTGTATCTGTGTATCTGTGTATCTGTGTATCTGTGTATCTGTGTATCTGTGTGTCTGTGTATCTGTGTATCTGTGTATCTGTGTATCTGTGTGTCTGTCTGTGGCATCATAGCGCCTCAACGGATGAACCGATTTTGATTTAGTTTTTTTTGTTGGAAAGGTGATTGTGTCGAGAGTGTTCTTAGCTATGTTTAAAAAAAAACGGTTCAGCCGTTCAAAAGTTATGGGCGTTTTACTGTTTGAATCGGGATGTTTTCGCAAGATAAATGTGTCGGGGGTTTTTTAAATTTTTAAATTTTACTTGTTAATTAAAATCGAACTAAATGCATTGTTTATATTCTGGATTAGCGTAAAATTGGTAATAACGGCAGTTTGATGAGTATTAGCAGAATTAATATTCACAAACAAAGAAAAAAATAATCACAACGAAAGAATGCCGGCAGCTCTTTGCAGAAATACGAATTTCTGCTGGAATTTACACCAAATACAAAAGAAAACTTTTAAAAACAGTTCAACACTTACCGATTCATGTTTTCCAACACCACACTACAAAAATCACCTTGAATTTAATTAATAAAATTTCAAAATTTAAAAAACCCCCGACACATTTATCTTGCGAAAACATCCCGATTCAAACAGTAAAACGCCCATAACTTTTGAACGGCTGAACCGTTTTTTTTTAAACATAGCTAAGAACACTCTCGACACAATCACCTTTCCAACAAAAAAAACTAAATCAAAATCGGTTCATCCGTTGAGGCGCTATGATGCCACAGACAGACACACAGATACACAGATACACAGATACACAGATACACAGATACACAGATACACAGATACACAGATACACAGATACACAGATACACAGATACACAGCAACACACCTCAAACTTATAACACCCCTCTTTTTCCGTCGGGGGTTAAAAACAATATTTAACGAAAAAAAACAAAACATTTACGCGAACTAAATGGCGACCGTAGTAACACTATTTTCCGAAATAAATATGACGCTCCCGACAGGATCCAAGGACCACCGGAGTGTTTTTTTTTCAAGCTTGTCTATTAAACTAAAAGGTGAAATAGGGATGCACCACTACAACACAGTTTAGTAACAAAAATATGGAAAAAGTAAGTACCGGCAAAATATACCCGAATGGGTATGGGTGCAGATACCAACACAAAAAAATACCCGTTTGGGCATTTTGGCAGACAACAAGTTTTTTTTATTTTTCACTTTTTTGTTGTACGTACCTAATAGGCAAGTTAGTAAGGGAACTATTTCGGCAAAATAGATTTCATGAAACTTGAACATAACCGGTGAAATGAGAGATCTGCTTACCCCTTAAGAGTGAACTGGCGTGATGTTATGTTATGAAATGTTATAAACAACAAACAGAGATGCGATTGCAGCAATCCCGGGAGATTTGACGTTATTTATTGAAGAGTTCTGTTATATATCTCCGAAGTTCTTCATCAGATCTTCACCAAATTAAAATGGGACCAATTTTGGAACATACTTTTTCAAACAAAAAAAGAATTTTCAAAATCGGTCCACAATTGACGGAGTAATCGGTGAACAAAAACAAAAAAAAAAAAAAAAACAAGCTTGAAGTCGAACATAGAACCTCCTCCTTTTTGGAAAGTCGGTTAAAAAGATTGTATGTTTGTTCCTATTCTATTCTATTCTATATTTTTATATGGCAAGCAAAGCCGATGTCGACTATTCTGCCAATGTCTAAAGTTAAATGGAAGGGCAAGTATGTTTTAATAATAAAAAAATAAATAAAAAAAAACCCAGGAACTGTAGACAAAAACTAAGTTCTTCGCTTAATACTGTTGACACTTGTTGGGTTAGTACGGGACTGAAACAAACAAAAAGATAAAAATACATATATAGTATAAATGTTAACACACTAAAGATACGTTGTATACCACATACAAATAGACGGAGGTTTGGGGATTTAGCAGGATTCATAATTTTATATTATTATGACGGATGAAAATCATCAGCGCCACAAGGAGTTCAGGAGAGGGAAAAGTCAGAAGAGAGGGAAAGTTTATTGGGAGGGGAATCTTAAGCTTAGGGAGACGGCGGTATAAATCTAATGAGGTGACATTATTTGAACATTCGAAAAAAATGTGATCCAAGGTACCCTCGCCTAATCCGCACTCGCAAAGAGAGGAGTCACGTATGCGGATTTTGTGAAGAAAGACGGGAGTGCAGCAGAAACCTAAGCGTATTCTACAAATGACAGATATAGCAGTTTTGGAAACCTTTCTGAAACCGAAGAACCATGGTTTTGGGGTTATGACAGGTTGGACAGCATGGAAAAATTTCCCTTTTTTCCTGCTGGACATGTTCCAATGCTCCTGCCATGAATTCTGGAGCTTCAATTTGGGAAGGGACAACAAGTCATAGCTCAGGTGAGTATTGTGTGATAGATCAGCCGTTACAGCAGAACAGGCCTCTTTGGCCAATACATCAGCACATTCATTACCTTTAATACCACAATGACTAGGTATCCAAACTAACTGAACTTCCCTTTGACTGCTAGCACACGCCAGTAAAGACTTTTTGATTTTTAAAATAAGAGGGCTATGTAATTTACTTTTAAACGGATTTTGAGCTAGAGCCTGCAAACAGCTAAGTGAGTCTGTAAAAATCACGGCTTTCTCAATGTTCGTGTGTGACTCTACAAAAAGACAAGCTTCCAATATAGCCACACACTCACCAGTGAATACAGACGACTCTTTAGGGCATTTGTATTGCAAAATTATTCTGGAGCTTTGGTAGTAAACAGCGGCACCGGTGTTTTCCATGCCGTTTAATTTTGATGCGTCCGTAAAAAATAATTGGAACCCATCCCAACGTTCGCCCACCACCGCATTGAAGGCCAAATTTGCTGATGGGGAATTTTTACGTATACCAATGTCAAATAAAATTTTGGGAATGAAACATATAACTTCATATGCGAAGTTAAAAAGGGGAAGTCTAGGATACTGAATAATCGGACACGTTAAATTTTGCAGAATTCGGAAGGCTTTAAGGGTTAAAGGGATTTCCTTGTTTCTCCAGAAACTTGAGCTTCTACATAAGGCATCTAACTCATTCAGTTTCGCCAAAAGGGGATGGGACGATCTAGAGATTACCCTAGTAAGAAAACGGGAGGCAAGATATTGCCGTCTCAGGTCAAGGGGAGGTTCAGCGCACTCGACCTGCAAAGCGTTAATGGGAGAGGACTTCATGCAGCCTGAGATGATCCGAAGGCATTTGGACTGAATCCTATCTAGCCCTGCCAAAGCGCCTTTGTTGCAAGGGATCAGGTGGAAAGTTCCGTAATCCAAAACACTTCGAACTAAGGCGTTGTAAACTAGCTTCATGGTGTAGGGGTGAGCACCCCACCAAACACCAGCTAAAACTTTTAAAATAGAAATAGTCCTTTCACATTTTTGGATAAGGAAATTCACGTGGTACTTACCCGTTAACTTTGGATCCAAAAAGACGCCCAAGAATTTAGCCTTTTGAACTACGGGAATATTATGCCCAGAAATATTCACTGTGACCCGAGGGATCTGTCTTTTTCGAGAGAATATTACTGCCGAGCTTTTAGGAGCGGAGAGGGAAAGGCCATGGCTTAAAAGCCACTGGTTCAAAGAGTCCAAAGACAAGGACAAGGATGAAGCCGCGTCGGCGATCGAATGATCTGTCACGTACAAAGCAATGTCATCGGCGTATTGGAGAATTTGGCAATCATTGTTTAAACAAGATTTAATGTCAGCCGTATATAAATTATATAGAAGGGGACTGAGGACAAAGCCCTGCGGGAGACCCTTCCACGTCTGTCTCTCATCAAATTCCTCTCCCTGAACTCTCAGAACCAGTGACCGGGACATAAGGAGTCCACATATGCATTGTATCATCTTAGCCGGGAGACTCAGCTGTTGCAATTTTTGCCTGAGTACGGGAAGAAGAACGTTATCATATGCGGAAGAGATGTCGAGGAAGGCGGCAACAACGGATTGGTTTTTCGAAAAGGCCAGGCGTACGTCCGTAACTAGAACACCGATACTGTCCATTGTACTAAGCCCTTTTCTGAAACCAAATTGGAAACCCGGCAGTAGGTCTCGCGACTCAACTATCCACTCTAAACGATTTTTAATTAGGTGTTCCAATAGTTTGGCTAGGACCGAGGACAAAGCGATTGGCCGAAGACCATTCGGATCATCTGGATGTTTGCCAGGTTTCAGTAAGGGAATTATAATCTGGAGCTTCCATTGGTCTGGTACCCAACCATGACTATAGCAAAAGTTAATTATATTGAGAAAGTAGGTTTTAGCCTTGTCACCAGCGTGGGAAATAAAGGAATATGGCACACCGTCAATACCAGGAGCTGAGTCCCGGACATGTTGAAGTACCACATTCAGTTCTTCCAAAGTAAATGGTGGGTCGAAGGGATCCACTTCTAGATTGGGGAAATTAGGTAAATTCGTATATTCAGATAAGAGGGGGACATATGGTGGTGCTATTTTGTCAAAGAAAAGTTCAGCTGTTCCCCTAGTTATAGGCAAAGAGGTAGAGGGGGAACATCCACGCCTAAATCTTTTGATGTTTTTCCAGACTGCTGAGACTGGAGTAGATGGAGAAAGGGAGGTGCAGAATTTCACCCAGCCAGCACGTTTCTTCTTGCGAAGCAGGCGTTTGGCTCTAGCATTATTCTGAAGGTATTCCAAGAGATTACTGGTGCACATATTTGCATTGTAGCGCCTCTCGGCCTCATTCCTTGCTTTAACTGCAGAAGTGCATTCTGGATCCCACCACGGAGGTGAAGGGATTTTATTTCTTGCACTATTTCTCAGCGGAAAAGAGGAATCCGCAGACGTGGCAATAGCTGAGACAAAACCCTCATAACAGCTTTTAGCATGGCAGTGACCAGAAGGGTCAGGTAAACATGAATCTAAGTTAGGAAGAGAATCAATTTTATCCTCCAATAATGAGACAAACCTATTCCAATCTGGTTTGGACAAATTATATTTCAAAAGTGGAGGAGAAGTTTTTTCTAAATAAGTTTTATTAATTAAAGAAATGAAAATAGGGTAATGGTCACTGCCATGCGACAAGGACGTACATTCCCAGTGAGTTGATGCAGCCAATTCCACTGAACAAAAGGTTAGGTCTACACAACTCTTTTGTTGACCAGGAAGGGAACGACGAGTCGGACAGCCATTATTTAGAATGCATAGATCTAAATCATCTAAAATCTCAACCAGTGCTACACCAAAGGCATCACACCGTTCAGAACCCCATCTATAATGATGGCAATTAAAGTCACCCATGACCATCAATGGACCTTGCACATTGGAAAAAATGTTTCTTAAAATAGGCAGAAAATCAGGGTGAGTGTGTGCAATATATATGGAGAATACTGTGATGCCCTCAACCCTTCCTGCTACAATACTCAAATTGCCCTCAAGGGGAGGCAATGATAAGGGGGAAATTGGGACCCGGCTGTTTACGAAGAGAGCTGACCCTCCGTACCCATCGGATCTATCACACCTAAGAATATTGAAATGCGGCATACGGAAGCTAAGACTTGGGGTGAGCCACGTCTCAGCTATGGAACAAGCCAGAGGCTTGTATTTATTCAAGAGGAATATGAGGTCGTGCTTTTTATGCCACACGCTCCTCACATTCCACTGAAGAAAAGTTTGGTGGGACTCCATTTTTGATGTTTAATAAGAGAGAGATAAGTTGGTCGGCAACGTTGGACGGTAATTGATTGTTAATAGAAGATGATGAAATAAGTGAAGGTAAAAGTTTTAAAAGAAGTTCAATGACTGAAATGGTATTATTGCTAGAGACATTACTATTAAGTACACAGCCATTAGACTGTGAAGATTGGGGGGAGTTTACAATTTGTTGATGAGCAGCTTTATCATATGATTGGGAAAGTGGGGCATGGGTCCTGGGCTTGAGTGTGACGGTTTTACGATAAGACTGCGTTTTGGTGGCATTGGCATAGTTGCGAGAAACTGCTGGAATAGCTTTGCTAGCCTCAACATATGGAATCGATTTCTCGGCCATGATCGTCTTAATAGCCTTCTGCCTACCAAGCTCGGGGCAAGACTTGCTATTGGCAAAGTGGTTTCCCGAGCAAAGCACACAGAAGGCCTCGCCCTCAGAAATGTTGCAACCATCACCAGGGTGATCGTGGCCACATTTACTGCAGCGTGGATTTGATCTGCAAACGTTTGCAACATGTCCAAAACGACAGCACTTACGACATTGGATGGTAGGATAAATGTATTGCTCCACAGGAAGGGAAGTGTAACAACAATATACCCGCTTTGGTAAGGACTGGCCATCGAAAGTAAGTACACAGGTTTCTGTGGGCTTCCACTCCACTCTCCCTTCAATCTGGACTTTTCGGTTAATTCTACGCACTTTAAGTATTTGCCCACAACCTGAGGGCACAGACAAGTAAGTTAATGCCTCCTCTTCATTAATGTCTGAGGGAACCCCTGTAACAACTCCCATTCTAGTTATATTAAACGTCGGGATTGAAGCGGTGTATCCGTGTTTTGCCAACAAGGCGTTAACCAAAAAAGCATTTGCATCTTGAGGAGATGCAAACTCAACAGAAACCCTATTTCTACCCACTTTGTTCACTCCGTCACGTATAATATTTGCGATTTTATTTAAAATTAGGAACTTACCGAAGTTTACGGGGTGAAGAGTGGTGCCAGAATTAACATGAGCTTCGACGCGAGAAACGTGAACTATATAAGGACCTTTATCCACAGCTGAGTATCTCACCCGGCCGATTTGACTCTTGGGCTGTTTGTTGGGAGATGTCGGAGTAGGTAGCTCTGCATTACTAGGGCGTTTTCGCGAAGTTTGTGGGATTTCCATGGCAGACACGCTGCAGACTACTTCTGCAAACTGCGATAGGGGATTCGGTGAGGAAGGGAGGGGAGTTAAGGAGGTTGGAATATCAGGCGGGTCAGGATCGGGTGGCTTGTTTCTGTCCATTATGGGTGGAACTGAGACAAAAGGAAGACAAACACAATACAAACCTGTTTACAAACAGGGACAACACAGTTAAAATTACACACAAGTCACAAAAGTACTAAAAACTGAATTATAACCACAAGAAACTAAAAACAACGTGCGTTCCAAGAAACCCGTGGCGAGAATCTCGTATGTTTGTTCCTATGTGGCGTTCTAGAGACCAAACGCGTTGGCCGATTTTGATGATTCTTACGTCAATCGATTCGTCTTAACCCTGCGAGTGTCACTGGCTACATGAAAATTGGAAAAGAAACAAGTAAAATTTCAAAATATAAAAAACCCCCGACACATTTATCTTGAGAAAACATCCCGATTCAAACAGTAAAACGCCCATAACTTTTGAAAGGCTGAACCGTTTTTTTTTTAACCCCATACAATCACCTTTCCAACAAAAAAAAAAAACTAAATCAAAATCGGTTCATCCGTTGAGGCGCTATGATGCCACAGACAGACACACAGATACACAGATACACAGACACACAGATAAACAGATACACAGATACACAGATACACAGCAACACACCTCAAACTTATAACACCCCTCTTTTTCCGTCGGGGGTTAAAAAATAACAATATTGAGAAGTGATTATCGAATTTCGCGCGATGTACATTTATACGTATATCATATATACTTTCTCTGCGCGGCATTCATGACAACAAATTTCTTCCAACAAAATGATTATTAATACACTTATAATCAATATAAACGCAAAAATATAACTTTAGAATAACTTTACACAAGTAAAATTTCAAAATTTAAAAAACCCCCGACACATTTATCTTGCGAAAACATCCCGATTCAAACAGTAAAACGCCCATAACTTTTGAACGGCCGAACCGTATTTTTTTAAACATAGCTAAGAACACTCTCGACACAATCACCTTTCCAACAAAAAAAACTAAATTAAAATCGGTTCATCCGTTGAGGCGCTATGATGCCACAGACAGACACACAGATACACAGATACACAGACACACAGATACACAGATACACAGACACACAGATACACAGATACACACCTCAAACTTATAACACCCCTCTTTTTCCGTCGGGGGTTAATTAAAAACCATAACAAACTAACTGTCAAACGCCTGACCAGAGGGAATCTAGTGACTGACAGTCAAAATGGCGGTCGATGTAATCCGTCTATTTGTTGAAGAGTCAAGGCCTATATAATCCCAGAGCTCTCATTGTTCTTCGTAATTATATCGGATTATAGCCGCCATTAAAAAGGACGTCCGTTTCATACATCGTTATTTTGTATAGGAGTTTCGCCAGACTGGTGTCGAAGACTGCCGAACTGAAACGACGCGCGACGTTAGACGATGCACGGCCTTCAAGCCACACCTCAGATTCCACAGAATTCAAAAACCTTATTAAAAACAAACCAAAAATACTCTTATTCACATTGAAATAAGGTCGCTTTTTCTTTGACAAGCAAAAGTGAACCTTATTCTCATTAGCATAAGGTCCACATTGATCACCATTGGAGCGTGAGGTTTTTCGTTACGGAATTTCTGGATTCGGTCCCCGCACTCAAGGCCTGCGATAGAAGCTATGCAATAGCTTAAAAACAAAACAAAAATACCCTTATTCACATTGAAATAAGGTCGCTTTTCTTTGACAAGCAAAAGTGACCCTTATTCTCATTCGCATAAGGTCCACATTGATCACCATTGTCACAGAAACAGCTCAGAGAGACCGATAAAAGGCAAAAAAAAAGTCGTGTGGCACTCGGGGACTGCCGCGGTAAAGCAATTGCATAGCATTTATTCTAGATCCAGTCCTGGAAAATGCGTCAAAAAAATTAAAAACGTTAAAAACTCGAAAACGTAGCGAGCCAAACCCGCATTTATTTCTGCTGTTTGCCGATGACAAATGATGATTTCTAAAAAACAAAACAAAAATACCCTTATTCACATTGAAATAAGGTCACTTTTCTTTGACAAGCAAAAGTGACTCTTATTCTCATTATCATAAGGTCCACATTGATCACCATTGTCACAGAAACAGCTCAGAGAGACCGATAAAAGGCAAAAAAATTACGACCAACAAAAATTTTAAAACCCTCATATCTCAGAAACGGTTGGAGTTAGCGCATTTCTGACAAAAAATTTGCCCCCCTGCCCTCCGCTACTTCATCCAGGAGAACAAGATAGGATTTACCCCCCCTCCCCCTTAACCGTTTACCTCCCCCCGCAAAAAAATTTTTCATTCTAAAAATACCAACACGGAAATCGAAAACACGTGCAACAAACCTCCCCCCCCCCGCCACCCTGCCCCTCACCACTCAGATTCCACAGAATTCAAAAACCTTATTAAAAGTCAAAGTATCACCGCCGTGCCCGTCGGAGTGGGGAGCGTGAGGTTTTTCGTTACGGAATTTCTGGATTCGGTCCCAATAAAAAATTTCAAATTCGGCGCTCAAGGCCCGCGATAGAAGTTATGCAATAGCTTAAAAGTTAATTAGAAAAATATAAAAAACCCGACTGCTTAAAAAGCGAACTAAAAGGTCGCGCTCCTCCGCCATCTCCTGCAGGAACAAAATATCGATGTGGCCCTCATCAATGAGACACTCCTGGGACCTGAAGATAGGTGCAAGATCCCAGGATACCACGTCTACAGGAAGGACGAGCGGTCGGTATACGGAATCCGATACCGTGGCCTGGCCGTTTTAGTAAAGAGGAGAGTCATACACCAAGAACCCCCACTGCCAACTCTGCAATCTGCATACGCGCTGGGTGTGCAGCTGCATATGGCCGGCGAGGACCTAGAGGTGTAGGCCTTCTATAAGCCGCCGAAAAACACGACATGAGTGAGCTAAGGGCGCTCCTCACGCGCACAGAGAACCCTACTATCCTCGCCGGTGACTTTAATTCCAAGCACCCACCGTGGAACAGCTGCTACACCAACGAGGGAGGTAGACGACTCTTCGCAGACTCAGAAGCCCATGGGTACACGGTGTCAGGCCCTGAGACTCTCTCGATTATGGAGTACGAGGACCGGTTTTAAACTTATATAATTCTTACCTGGAAAATCGTAAGCAATACGTAGAGATTAAAGTAGAAGAAGAAAACTGTGAAAAAATTTACAAATCGGGATTTAAACTAATAAAACAAGGAGTTCCACAAGGTTCTATACTAGGGCCAATCTTGTTCATTTTGTTTGTTAATGATTTGATTAACTTTATGTTAAAAATAAATGATACTGAACTTGTTTTATTTGCTGATGATACGAATGCTATTATAGCCGCTAAAGATCTAGATACCCTCAGTAATAAAGTAAATAAGGCTTTGACTCTTTTTCATTCTTGGTTTGGCATCAACAATCTCAAGTTGAATGCTAGCAAAACAAATGCTATTTTATTAACCCCCGACGGAAAAAGAGGGGTGTTATAAGTTTGAGGTGTGTTGCTGTGTATCTGTGTATCTGTGTATCTGTGTATCTGTGTGTCTGTGTATCTGTGTATCTGTGTGTCTGTCTGTGGCATCATAGCGCCTCAACGGATGAACCGATTTTGATTTAGTTTTTTTTGTTGGAAAGGTGATTGTGTCGAGAGTGTTCTTAGCTATGTTTAAAAAAAAACGGTTCAGCCGTTCAAAAGTTATGGGCGTTTTACTGTTTGAATCGGGATGTTTTCGCAAGATAAATGTGTCGGGGGTTTTTTAAATTTTTAAATTTTACTTGTCGCAAGATAAATGTGACGTCTTTATATGACATAACTGGATATTTTTAACCCCCGACGGAAAAAGAGGGGTGTTATATGTTTGAGGTGTGTTGCTGTGTATCTGTGTATCTGTGTGTCTGTGTATCTGTGTATCTGTGTATCTGTGTGTCTGTCTGTGGCAGCATAGCGCCTCAACGGATGAACCGATTTTGATTTAGTTTTTTTTGTTGGAGAGGTGATTGTGTCGAGAGTGTTCTTAGCTATGTTTAAAAACAAGTAAAATTTAAAATTTAAAAAACCCCCGACACATTTATCTTGCGAAAACATCCCGATTCAAACAGTAAAACGCCCATAACTTTTGAACGGCTGAACCGTTTTTTTTTAAACATAGCTAAGAACACTCTCGACACAATCACCTTTCCAACAAAAAAAACTAAATCAAAATCGGTTCATCCGTTGAGGCGCTATGATGCCACAGACAGACACACAGATACACAGATACACAGATACACAGATACACAGATACACAGATACACAGACACACAGATACACAGATACACAGATACACAGATACACAGCAACACACCTCAAACTTATAACACCCCTCTTTTTCCGTCGGGGGTTAAAAAACGGTTCAGCCGTTCAAAAGTTATGGGCGTTTTACTGTTTGAATCGGGATGTTTTCGCAAGATAAATGTGTCGGGGGTTTTTTAAATTTTACTTGTTTTACATATCTGGACACTATATAAAAATTTATTTGACATACTTGCATATTTTTTTTTTTGACATTGATAAAGAGTGAAGTATTGTTTTAATGGATAACTCTTGCTGATTGTCTGTAAAGCTTAATTTTTATATATATTTCTTTTTTTTTCTCTGTCCTTATGACGATGTTATATTTTACGATTGACATCTCAAATGGAATCTGAATGTGTTTGTTTTTAACCCCCGACGGAAAAAGAGGGGTGTTATAAGTTTGAGGTGTGTTGCTGTGTATCTGTGTATCTGTGTATCTGTGTATCTGTGTGTCTGTGTATCTGTGTATCTGTGTATCTGTGTATCTGTGTATCTGTGTATCTGTGTATCTGTGTATCTGTGTGTCTGTCTGTGGCATCATAGCGCCTCAACGGATGAACCGATTTTGATTTAGTTTTTTTTGTTGGAAAGGTGATTGTGTCGAGAGTGTTCTTAGCTATGTTTAAAAAAAAACGGTTCAGCCGTTCAAAAGTTATGGGCGTTATACTGTTTGAATCGGGATGTTTTCGCAAGATAAATGTGTCGGGGGTTTTTTAAATTTTTAAATTTTACTTGTTATATTTGCGTTAGACATTTTTATTTGACATATTATCTGTATATTAAATAAGTATCGATTTGACATCATTGAATACTTGTGTGACTATTTGAAGGTTGATATAGAAGTGTATTATTGTAATTATGTAAAATATTTCCTAATTGTTTTTTGTAATTCTTTTAAATTTAGTTTGTATTGTGTAGTGGTGCTTGCTGCCAATTATGATTGTTCGACACAATGTAAAACTTGTTTGGAATAAATAAATAAACTCCTACCCACTACCCAGACAAGAACACTCACATGCCTGACGTGCTTGACATCGTAGTACACCTGGGCCTACACTGCCAGGTCACTCAGCAGGTATTAGACGTTGAGCTGCAGTCGGACCACCACCCTGTACTCGTCGTACTATTGGGTATGCCGACTCGCCAGAAGCCACCAGCGCCACGTCGAAAAATCGATTGGAAAGCCTACGCAGAAAATATTGTATGTTTGTTCCTATGTGGCGTTCTAGAGACCAAACGCGTTGGACGATTTTGATGATTCTTACGTCAATCGATTCGTCTTAACCCTGCGAGTGTCACTGGCTACATTAAAATTGGAAAACACGTTGCACGTTTTTTCGATTTCCGTGTTGGTATTTTTAGAAAGAAAATTTTTTTTTGCGGGGGCAGGTAAACGGTTAAGGGGGGGGGGGGGGTAAATCCTATCTTGTTCTCCTGGATGAAGTAGCGGCGGGCTGGGGGGCAAATTTTTTGTCAGAAATGCGCTAATTCCAGCCGTTTCTGAGATATGAGGGTTTTAAAATTTTTGTTGGTCGTAATTTTTTTTGCCTTTTATCGGTCTCACTGAACTGTTTCTGTGACAATGGTGATCAATGTGGACCTTATGCTAATGAGAATAAGGGTCACTTTTGCTTGTCAAAGAAAAGCGACCTTATTTTAATGTGAATAAGGGTATTTTTGTTTTGTTTTTAATAAGGTTTTTGAATTCTGTGGAATCTGAGGTGTGGCTTGAAGGCCGTGCATCGTCTAACGTCGTTTCAGTTCGGCAGTCTTCGACACCAGTCTGGCGAAACTCCTATACAAAATAACGATGTATGAAACGGACGTCCTTTTTAATGGCGGCTATAATCCGATATAATTACGAAGAACAATGAGAGCTCTGGGATTATATAGGCCTTGACTCTTCAACAAATAGACGGATTACATCGACCGCCATTTTGACTGTCAGTCACTAGATTCCCTCTGGTCAGGCGTTTGACAGTTAGTTTGTTATGGTTTTCTAAAGTTATTCGCAAGTTATATTTTTGCGTTTATATTGATTATAAGTGTATTAATAATCATTTTTAACCGACGTCCCAAAAAGGAGGAGGTTCTATGTTCGACTTCATGTCTTTTTTTTTTTTTTTTTGTGTATGTTCCCCGACTACTCCGTCAATTGTGGACCGATTTTGAAAATTCTTTTTGTGTTTGATAAAGTATGTTCCGAAATTGGTCCCATTTTAATTTGGTGAAGATCTGATGAAGAACTTCGGAGATATACAACAGAACTCTTCAATAAATAACGGCAAATCTCTCGGGATTGCTGCAATCGCATGTCTGTTTGTTGTTTATAACATTTCATAACATAACATCACGCCAGTTCGCTCTTAAGGGGTAAGCAGATCTCTCATTTCACAGTTATGTTCAAGTTTGCCGGGTCAGCTAGTATCTATATAAATGTACATCGCGCGAAATTCGATAATCACTTCTCAATATTGTTATTTTTTTATAAATGAATAATTTTGTTTTGGTGTGTCATTACACTATTTATACCTAATTATTTATACAAATGCTATGCAATAGCTTTACCGCGGCAGTCCCCGAGTGCCACACGTCTTTTTTTATTTGCCGCTGTTTCTGGCTTTTATTCCCGGAGGTGGCCGGGTTGGGGGCTGTTTCTGTGTTGGGGGTAGGTGTAGTTTTCGCTACCCTCCATTAGTAGTCGAAAAGTTACCAAACTGGGCCACTCACTTTAGGGCACTAGCCGACATACTAAAGCGGCCACCGAACGCCCGCACATATCGACAGGGGGTTCGATTCTCCCCGGAGAGGGAGGATGAGTACAGGGTGGTACAGACATATTTGACCGCCCTGGAAAAAGTAACGGGTATCAGCTGGTTCTCGTACAGCCTGCCAGCTGACAAGAAATTGAAAGTAGCCATAAGGGGGCTGCCAGCGGACACAGACCCCAGGACATCGAGGAGGAGCTTCGCAACAAAGGTTACGAGCCGGAGTAACGGCATATCAATGCCCGTCAAGGAAGACCCGGCTGCGTATTCCACGCCGTGCTGGCTAAGACAGAGAATGTCAGAGCCATATACGACACCTCCGTGTTCCTCGTCCTTTCTTGTTTCTTATTTATATTAATGACTTGTCTTACCTCATAAAGGATAACCATGATATAGTGTTGTTTGCGGATGATACTTCACTTTTGTTTAAACTTAAACGTCAGCAGCTGGTTACTGACGATGTAAATAGCGCGATCTCAAAAGTAGTTCACTGGTTCAATATTAATAATTTACTTCTTAATGAAAAAAAAAACCAAATGCATTAAGTTTACCCTACCTCACGTTAGGCAGGTGAAAACCGATGTGTTGATAAAGGGCAAAGAATTGAATCCTGAAAATAGCACAGTATTCTTAGGCTTAACTTTGGACGCTAAGCTTCAGTGGGGCCCACATATAGATAAATTGTCAAAGAAGCTAAGCTCCGCAGCATATGTTGTTAGAAAAAATCGTAATTTAATTGACATAGAGACAGCCCGTTTAGTATACTTTAGCTATTTAACCCCCGACGGAAAAAGAGGGGTGTTATAAGTTTGAGGTGTGTTGCTGTGTATCTGTGTATCTGTGTATCTGTGTGTCTGTGTATCTGTGTATCTGTGTATCTGTGTATCTGTGTATCTGTGTATCTGTGTATCTGTGTATCTGTGTGTCTGTCTGTGGCATCATAGCGCCTCAACAGATGAACCGATTTTGATTTAGTTTTTTTTGTTGGAGAGGTGATTGTGTCGAGAGTGTTCTTAGCTATGTTTAAAAAAAAACGGTTCAGCCGTTCAAAAGTTATGGGCGTTTTACTGTTTGAATCGGGATGTTTTCGCAAGATAAATGTGTCGGGGGTTTTTTAAATTTTGAAATTTTACTTGTTTCATAGTGTAATGTCGTACGGTATTCTGTTGTGGGGAAATGCCGCCGACATCCAGACTATCTTTGTTTTGCAGAAAAGAGCTGTTCGATCAATTTATAAATTAAGCCCGAGACACTCTCTCAGAGAGAAATTTAAGAAGATTAATGTAATGACTGTGCCTTCTCAGTATATTATGAAAATCTTTTATATGCCCATAAAAATATAAAATTGTTTAAAAAATACAGTGATATCCATAACATAAATACTAGGAAAAAAAGTAAATTTAACAAGTAAAATTTTAAAATTTAAAAAACCCCCGACACATTTATCTTGCGAAAACATCCCGATTCAAACAGTAAAACGCCCATAACTTTTGAACGGCTGAACCGTTTTTTTTTAAACATAGCTAAGAACACTCTCGACACAATCACCTTTCCAACAAAAAAAACTAAATCGAAATCGGTTCATCCGTTGAGGCGCTATGACGCCACAGACAGACACACAGATACACAGATACACAGATACACAGATACACAGATACACAGATACACAGATACACAGATACACAGATACACAGATACACAGATACACAGCAACACACCTCAAACTTATAACACCCCTCTTTTTCCGTCGGGGGTTAAAAATCAAAATCCCGAGTGCTTAATAAGTGAACTAAAAAGATGTAAACAAGTAAAAAATCATGCTGTGCAGTCGGAGGATACATATTCGGAAGCTGGCTGAACACCTGATCCTCCGACTGCACAGCATGATTTTTTACTTGTTTACATCTTTTTAGTTCGCTTACTAAGCAGTCAGGTTTTTGATTTTTAAATTAACTTTTTTTATTTACAACTTTTTAGTTATATATTTTTTTCGAATCACATTTAAACATAATAAGTGGTATATATTTTTGTAATGACCACTAAAAATCCTTTATTTTGATACACCACACGATGGGTTTCGAAGAAAAAAAAAATTGTTTCCCCCCCAATATGGCGCACAAAATCCGCCATTTTTGTGTTTTTAACGTCGCTTATCTAAGAACACTTGGGCGGCCAAGCCCTATCTAACGATGTATTAATTAAAAAAATCCGTTTGGTGGTTTGCAAGATAAGAGGTAATAAAGAATATTACGTACATACAAACATACAAGATACGCGCAAAACAACATAACCCTTTCCTTGCAGCCGGGTAATAAACACAAATTTGTAGTACCTACACCAAGGCTCAAGATAAAAATAAAAAAACTTTTTGCAAAAAAATACTACTGACTTCTAAATACAAAACTATAAAGTGAAAAATAACTTTCTTCTTAATAAAAATAAATCTTAGTTTTTAATCATGGTCTGGCAGTTTGAGTAGTTTATGCGGCCTACCCGAATGTCCTTTCTTTGGTATTGTTCGTCTAATCGTTGAGTTCCTTAAATTCTGAGTTGAGCTGCTCGATTATTGCCAAATGCGTGCACTGACTGGAGAGGTCCACTCAATTTGGCTGGTTCTTTCCTTAAAAGACCATTTCAGACATCAGTCTACATGGTCTTCACATGATCTAACCAATATTTTGTCTGGACTTTAAAAGAGACTGTGACCTCTGAGATTGTTTCGGCCTTTCTTTTCAGAGTAGTCAGATAGGAAACGCCGACCTCATCTAGTTTTTAACCGACTGCCCAAAAAGGTTCTATGTTCGACTTCATGTTAGTTTTTTTTTTTGTGTATGTTCACCGATAACTCCGTCAATTGTGGACCGATTATGAAAATCCTTTTTTTGTTTGAAAAAGTATGTTCCGAAATTGGTCTCATTTTAATTTGGTGAAGATCTGATGAAGAATTTCGGAGATATACAACAGAACTCTTCAATAAATAACGGCAAATCTCTCGGGGTTACTGCAATCGCATGTCTGTTTGTTGTTTATAACATTTCATAACATAACATCACGCCAGTTCGCTCTTAAGGGGTAAGCAGATCTCTCATTTCACCGGTTATGTTCAAGTTTCATGAAATCTATTCTGGCGAAATAGTTCCCTTACTAACTTGCCTAATAGGTACGTACAACTAAAAAGTGAAAAATAAAAAAACTTTTTGCAAAAAAATACTACCGACTTCCAAATACAAAACTACAAAGTGAAAAATAACTTAATTTTTTGAAGTCGGTGTCCATAACGCAAAAAAATGGTAAAAATGGTAAATTAAGTTATTTTTCACTTTGTAGTTTAGTATTTGGAAGTCGGTAGTATTTTTTTGCAAAAAGTTTTTTTATTAAAAATATGTTCGACATGTAAAAGTGTTTGTACAAACAAACTTACAGAAATAAAATCATTTATCATTTATCATGCTAATGCGGGGGATCAAGATCGAAGCATGGCGTGGAAAACGTGGGCCCGCCCAGTGACACCGGTGCCAGCTCTTCAGACACAGCTCGCACCAGTGTCACCGCCCTCTCGCCTGTGTAAGATGTGGAGAAGGACACGGCACGTGACTGCCCACGTCCAAGAACAGAGCCGGCCACCTACGCAAACTGCAAAGGTGCGCACCCGGCTAACAACATTAAATGCCCAGTGTTCCAGCGCGAGATAAAACACAGGCGGGCGGGCACTATCGCCATCACGACCGCCACATCACGCCAGCCACAGAAAGTGGCATCAACAGAAGCGCAGCCAACAGAAGAGGCCCAAGGCGAAAAGTTGATGGCAGCAGCGAATGGGCCCACTCAACGCGGAGACGCTATCTCCTCTGGGCGGAGGAAGAAGAAGAGGGGGGAAAAGGAAAGAGGCAAAAACCCCCCCGCGAACCATGAACCTAATACGGAGGCCAACCCTGCACACAAAATAGCGCAGGCAGTCAAAAACAATTAACACACAAACAAACATACAGAAAGCTGCAACATCCTCCTTCAACAGTCGGTTAAACAAGCGAGTGACCACGTGATGTCAACAAACGCCGGCAGAAAGCTACAAGAGCGCTCCCTGCCGGCCGATAAAGGAACTAAAAATGTGTCTGAGAGGCGGCACAAAGTAGGAGAAACATAAACCGAGAGGCCTCACAAAACTAGAGTAATAAAAATACTCAGAACAAAAACTTCACTGCCTGCGCTATCCAGTTGCTGATGGACCTGATTAAGGCCATCAGGCAAGGACACGATGTGGAGCAGGTTATCCTTGACGGCTTAGCCGCGCTACTAACACTATATCATAATGAGTAACAAGCCGTTAAGGATACTACATTGGAACGCCCGCGGCCTCCAAAACAAGGTCGCGCTCCTCTGCCATCTCCTGCAGGATTAAAATATTGACGTGGCGCTCATCAGTGAGACACTCCTGGGACCTGAAGATAGGTGCGAGATCCCAGGATACCACGTCTACAGGAAGGACGAGCGGTCGGCATGCGGAATCCGATACCGTGGCCTGGCCGTTTTAGTAAAGAGGAGAGTCGTACACCAAGAACTCCCACTGCCAACTCTGCAATCAGCATACGCGCTGGGTGAGCAGCTGCATATGGCCGGCGAGGACCTAGAGGTGTATGCCTTCTATAAGCCGCCGAAAAACAAACTCGACATGAGTGAGCTAAGGGTACTCCCCACGCGCACAGAGAATCCTACTATCCTCGCCGGTGACTTTAATTCTAAGCACCCACCGTGGAACAGCTGCTACACCAACGAGAGAGGTAGACGACTCTTCGCGGACTCAGAAGCCCATGGGTACACGGTGTCAGGCCCTGAGACTCCTACCCACTACCCAGACAAGAACACTCACATGCCTGACGTGCTTGACATCGTAGTACACCTGGGCCTACACTGCCAGGTCACTCAGCAGGTGTTAGACGATGAGCTGCAGTCGGACCACCACCCTGTACTCGTCGTACTATCGGGTATGCCGACTCGCCAGAAGCCACCAGTGCCACGTCGAAAAATCGATTGGAAAGCCTACGCAGAAAAGATTGTATGTTTGTTCCTATGTGGCGTTGTAGAGACCAAACGCGTTGGCCGATTTTGATGATTCTTACGTCAATCGATTCGTCTTAACCCTGCGAGTGTCACTGGCTACATAAAAATTGGAAAAAAAAAATGGTGGCTTTTGGGCGCCATTTTGTGTGGGTAAAATTTTTTTTTCTTCCTAACCCATCGTGGGGGTATCAAAATAAAGGGTTTTAAGAGGTGATTTCAAAAATATATGTCACTTATATGTTTAAATGTACCTAATTAAAAAAAGACGTGTGGCACTCGAGGACTGCCTCGGTAAAGCTATTGCATAGCATTTATTCTAGATCCTGGAAAATGCGTCTGAATGTCGAATTGTATGGAGTTGCAAAACCACAATATTTTAATTTTATCATACTTCTAAAAATTTATTCATCATCATCTGCCTAGCCTTTTCCCAACTATGTTGGGGTCGGCTTCCAGTCTAACCGGATTCAGCTGAGTACCAGTATTTTACATGGAGCGACTGCCTATCTGACCTCCACAACCCAGTAATTGAGTAATACGGTACCCCTTGGCTAGACTGGTGTCAGATCTTAAGCTTCTGACTACTCGTAACGACTGTCAAAGATATTCAAATGACAGCCGGGACCAACAGCTTAACGTGCTTTCCGAGGCACGGAGGAAACCCGGTATGTTGAAATGGTCACCCATCCACGGCCCGACCTCGTCAAGCGTTGCTTAACCTTAAGATCGACCCGTACGGCTGTTATTATTTAGCCACGAGCTCCTCCTTCTTCTTCTAAAAATTTATTAATATTTTTTTTTTTTTATTTCACATAGGCCAACATGGGCACTTATAAAACGTCGACAAAAAGTGCATGGTTCGGGTTGGTCGTTTCCTATGGAGAAGAACCGGCAAGAAACTCCATGGTTACTCTTTTAAAAATGGTTTGGTTTTACAATATTTCCATGTTACAGCATTAGTACTTAGATATGGGGGGACAACGTAGGCCCGACTTATGACAATAAGTCGTAAGAAACAAAAAAAAAAAAAAAGAAGGTTATATATAACGGAGGACCGGGACTATTCGGATTTTTAGAAATGGTGGCGTCAGCAGAGCTGACGTCACCATCTCCACCACTAGGATCACTCATTGCAACAAGTAAAATTTAAAAATTTAAAAAACCCCCGACACATTTATCTTGCGAAAACATCCCGATTCAAACAGTAAAACGCCCATAACTTTTGAACGGCTGAACCGTTTTTTTTTAAACATAGCTAAGAACACTCTCGACACAATCACCTTTCCAACAAAAAAAACTAAATCAAAATCGGTTCATCCGTTGAGGCGCTATGATGCCACAGACAGACACACAGATACACAGATACACAGATACACAGACACACAGATATACAGACTCACAGATACACAGCAACACACCTCAAACTTATAACACCCCTCTTTTTCCGTCGGGGGTTAAAAATGAATACACCCAATTCTTTTTACTTATGTTTTTATCGCAATTAATAAAGCCTCAAAATCTAAATTAATAACACAAATCGTACTCACAAGATATTGGAATTAAACATCCGCAATCATTACAAAATTCCCTTTTTCTTGTGGCTTCGCAGCGGCCCGTCATTTCAATACCAATAATGGCGTCGTCGTTGCGAAGTCATTACACTTATTATTTATTACAAATTGTAGGTAACATTAATAAAGTAACAAACTATGATTTGTTAATTCGTTTTACTATTTTTAGCATTCGATTTTACATTGTGTTAATTATTTATTGCTTAAAACATTGTAATAGACACGCGCATGTTTTTCCGCTTGACCAACAGTAGTTACAAGTAAAATTTAAAAATTTAAAAAACCCCCGACACATTTATCTTGCGAAAACATCCCGATTCAAACAGTAAAACGCCCATAACTTTTGAACGGCTGAACCGTTTTTTTTTAAACATAGCTAAGAACACTCTCGACACAATCACCTTTCCAACAAAAAAAACTAAATCAAAATCGGTTCATCCGTTGAGGCGCTATGATGCCACAGACAGACACACAGATACACAGATACACAGATACACAGATACACAGCAACACACCTCAAACTTATAACACCCACAAAAATAAATCAACCTAAAATCATTATTAAACTGACGCAAATCGCTTATTTATTAAGAAATTAATTAAGCAATAGATAACTTGTTTTTTTAACCCCCGACGGAAAAAGAGGGGTGTTATAAGTTTGAGGTGTGTTGCTGTGTATCTGTGTATCTGTGTATCGGTGTATCTGTGTGTCTGTGTATCTGTGTATCTGTGTATCTGTGTATCTGTGTATCTGTGTATCTGTGTATCTGTGTATCTGTCTGTGGCATCATAGCGCCTCAACGGATGAACCGATTTTGATTTAGTTTTTTTTGTTGGAAAGGTGATTGTGTCGAGAGTGTTCTTAGCTATGTTTAAAAAAAACGGTTCAGCCGTTCAAAAGTTATGGGCGTTTTACTGTTTGAATCGGGATGTTTTCGCAAGATAAATGTGTCGGGGGTTTTTTAAATTTTACTTGTTTAACCTAAGTTTGAATAAACCTGCAGTGAACCGCTGTTATAGTAACTGCGAGTCATAACACGGCTTTTTAAATTGAAAAGTAGCAAACTGACTACAATAATCAAATCTCAACTAATTTAAACCTTTCCAGTAATATTTAACTGTTACGTTTTAACCTAAAGTTAATATTTTTAACCGACTTCCCAAAAAGGAGGAGGTTCTATGTTCGACTTCAAGTATGTTATATTTTTTTTTTTTTTTTGTGTATGTTCACCGATTACTCTGTCAATTGTGGACCGATTTTGAAAATTCTTTTTTTGTTTGAAAAAGTATGTTCCGAAATTGGTCCCATTTTAATTTGGTGAAGATCTGATGAAGAACTTCGGAGATATACAACAGAACTCTTCAATAAATAACGGCAAATATCCCGGGATTGCTGCAATCGCATGTCTGTTTGTTGTTTATAACATTTCATAACATAACATCACGCCAGTTCGCTCTTAAGGGGTAAGCAGATCTGTCATTTCACCGGTTATGTTCAAGTTTTTAACCGACTTCCCAAAAAGGAGGAGGTTCTATGTTCGACTTCATGTTTGTTTTTTTTTTTTTTTTTTTGTTTATTTTCATCGATTACTCCGTCAATTGTGGACCGATTTTGAAAATTCTTTTTTTGTTTGAAAAAATATGTTCCGAAATTGGTCCCATTTTAATTTGGTGAAGATCTGATGAAGAACTTCGGAGATATACAACAGAACTCTTCAATAAATAACGGCAAATCTCTCGGGATTGCTGCAATCGCATGTCTGTTTGTTGTTTATAACATTTCATAACATAACATCACGCCAGTTCGCTCTTAAGGGGTAAGCAGATCTCTCATTTCACCGGTTTTGTTCAAGTTTCATGAAATCTATTCTGGCGAAATAGTTCCCTTACTAACTTGCCTATTAGGTACGTACAACTAAAAAGTAAAAAATAAAAAAACTTTTTGCAAAAAAATACTACCGACTTCCAAATACAAAACTACAAAGTGTAAAATAACTTAATTTTTTGAAGTCGGTGTCCATAACGCAAAAAAGTGGTACCTACGAAAGACACCGACTTCAAAAAATTAAGGTATTTTACACTTTGTAGTTTTGTATTTGGAAGTCGGTAGTATTTTTTTGCAAAAAGTTTTTTTTATGAAATCTATTCTGGCGAAATAGTTCCCTTACTAACTTGCCTATTAGGTACGTACAACTAAAAAGTGAAAAATAAAAAAACTTTTTGCAAAAAAATACTACCGACTTCCAAATACAAAACTATAAAGTGAAAAATAACTAAATTTTTTAAAGTCGGTGTCCATAACGCAAAAAAATGGTACCTACGAAAGAATCCGACTTTAAAAAATTTAGTTAAAAAAGCCCCCTAAACAACCACACGTCCTGATTGACCATCTAATCACATGGGGGGCGGACACACGAATGAGAAATTACTGGCGTGGCTAACGTGGCTCTGGAAACCCATTCAACATGAAGACACGTTCAAAAAGTAAACGTATAGGACCGCTGCCCGGGGGCGATCGCCGGGGCACACCTGGAGCTGACGCTGGGTGTCACAGCATGCGAACCGTCAGCGGTCAGGAGTTGAACAGGCGGGCTCCCACCGACAAAGATACTACAGCCGAAATCACTGACGATGGTGACAGACTGACGGACAGGACAAACACCCCTGTAGAGCCGTATAGTCCAAGCACAGTATCATATACACCTTTTAGGCCATCATCACCATCCATACTATCGTCACCTTCTATACCATCATCACCTCCCATTATTCGTTTAAACACGGAGGATAGTTCCGTTGCGCGGGAGGATAGTTCCTTCTTACCCGTGTCCACCAAGGCTGGCAAAACAAGAGTTCGCATGAGATGGAGCAAAGAAGTTAACATGTTTATCATGCGAACTTACTTCTACATAACTAAATTAGAGACAGACATGACCACCTACAGACAACAATTGCATGAACTTTTTACTCGGCAATACCCAGAGGTAACCGTTTCGGAGCAAAGAATTTCTGACCAGAGAAGAGCAATAATTAGAAATAAACTGTTACCTCCAGAAACGATAGAAGAATTAAAAAAAGAAACGCGAATAATGCTACAAGAAGGAGAAAATAATATAATTAATGCCTCTCCATTATTACAAAACATAAACGAAATTGATCAGCAACCACAAGCACAACCTTACACCCAATTACAACCTAATAATCAATCTCAATTATATAACCAATCGCAAGCTTACGTGCAAACATCACACACATCAACGCAAACCGAAACTATAACCCTAACACTAGAAAATGATATCGAAACCTTAGTGTTCGCAGAGCAAAACCTTATAACAGACATGTATATCCAAGAAATACATGATAAATTTAGAACAAATCTCGCCCTATATTCTGGGATGGACCCAACAGTACGACCAAAACTGCCTAAACTTAGATATAGCCCTAATCTTTTTCGTCTTGTCAATTATTTAATGAAAACGTACTAAGTCAATTTATTTCGGATGACACTCAACTTTTAGATATTCACACTCTTATATACTGCACGGCAGTAGTCATATCCGAAGAGCTTAACTTTAAAATCACGCAGCACACAGGAAACACTAGGCTAAAGCAGAATGCCAAACCTGTATGGCAACAGAGGTTAGAAAAAGACATAGAAAAACTTAGAGCAGATTGCGGTAGGCTTACACAATATATAAACAATAACAGATCAAGTAAAGTAGTAAAAAGAGTTGAAACAATATTTAGAAGCAGTTACACACACACCAGACACGAAAGTACTGACAAAAAACCTGAAGAGTTTTTAGACACCTTAAAACAAAAACTAGCACTTAAAGTTCATAGACTCAGAAGATATAAAAAAGCACAACAGCGTAAAATTGATAACACTATTTTTGGCACCAACGAAAAAACATTCTATAGGAACCTTCACAAATCAGCCATCGACGCAATTAATGAGAATATCACGAACACGCCTAATCAACCTACAAAAGAACAATTAGAGGAATACTGGTCTAGCATTTGGGAAGAACAAGTACAACACAATGACAAAGCTACGTGGATAGCAGAAGAAGAAGCAAAATGGAAGGCAATTGAGGAAATGGAATTTTTTGAGATTACAGAGTCTGATATCACATACATAACAGGCAGATTACATAATTGGAAGTCTCCTGGTGTAGACAAAATACATAATTTTTGGTACAAAAAGTTAACTTCATTATACAAACCTATAGCAAAAAACTTAACAGAATTAATTTTAGGACAACAAAATATACCCGAATTTATTGCTACAGGAATAACTTACATGCTACCTAAAGTTAAAAATTCACCACTACCTTCCCAATATAGACCAATCACTTGCCTACCCACTATATATAAAATAATAACGTCAGCAATTACAAACAAAATCAACTCGCACATTGAACACCACAATATAATGGCAGAGGAACAGAAGGGATGCAGGCGGGGTCACATGGGATGCAAAGAACAATTAATAATTGACTCTACTATCCATAAACATGCTGCCACCAAAAATAGAAATCTTCATTGTACATATATCGATTATAAAAAAGCTTTTGACAGTGTACCACATTCTTGGTTAATACAAATATTAGAAATTTATAGAATAAACTCAAAACTAATAGACTTCTTACGAAACATAATGCCACAGTGGAAAACCACCCTTCAAATAAATAGCAATCACAGTAATATTACCACTCGACAAATATCTATCAAGAAAGGTATCTATCAAGGCGATTCACTGAGTCCCATGTGGTTCTGCCTCGCTCTGAACCCCTTGTCTCAGCTCCTGCAACGTTGTCGGGCCGGATATTGCCTCAAACACTCTACAGATCAAACATCAATCTCACATCTAATTTACATGGATGATATTAAATTATATGCACAAAATGAAATAGACATGAAGAAACTAGTAGGAGCAACTGCAGAGCCAAGATATTAACATGCAATTCGGTTTGGCGAAATGTAAAACACTTCACATCATACGAGGCAAGATACAGCCCGGCAACTATGTAGTTAATAACACAGATATCATTACGGCAATGGAACCTTCTGACTTATACAAATATTTAGGATACACACAGCTAAAGGGACTAGATCACGTTAGGATTAAAGAAACACTTACAGCAGAGTATAAAAGGAGACTAAACGCCATATGTAAAACCCAACTTTCTGGAAAAATCTTATCAAGGCCTTAAATAAATTTGCTATTCCCATATTAACTTACTCATTCGGAGTTATTAAATGGACAAAAACAGACACTGAACATTTAGAACGAACTACTCGCACCATTCTTACAAAACATAATAATTTACACCTTAAATCTGCTACTGAAAGACTTACTATAAAAAGACAAAACGGAGGGAGAGGCCTAACAGACATCCAGAATCTTTGGCGGAAACAAGTCTTTAGACTCAAAATATTCTTTCACACTAAATCTCGCTCAAGTAATATCCACAAAGCCATAGAACTAAATGATTTCAATTACACTCCTCTTAATTTACGTGAACAGTTAGATAACCAAGATAGTACTGTCGATAACCCACAGATACAAAAAATAGAAGACTGGAAGAAGAAAGTACTTCATGGCCGACATCCGCATGACTTAGAACAATCGCATGTAAACAAAGTAGCGTCAAATAAATGGCTTCAAATAGGTAATTTATTCCCTGAAACTGAAGGATTTATGATTGCGATACAAGACCAGATAATTAATACTAGAAACTACAGAAAATTCATCATCAAAGATCCTTCAGTAAATAGCGATAAATGTCGTAAATGCCACACCCAGCCTGAAACGATCCAGCACATAACAGGAGCGTGCACAACTGTCACGCAGACAGATTACACACATAGACATAATCAGGTAGCAAATATTATACATCAGAAATTGGCAGTTAAATACTCACTCACACAGGATATTAACACCCCTTATTATAATTACACACCACAAACTATACTAGAAAATGATAAACATAAACTTTATTATGACCGCGCCATACTCACTGATAGGACAATTCATACAATAGACCGGATATTACCCTACAGGATAAAATAAATAAAGTCACTTACCTAATAGATATTGCTGTTCCCAATACACATAATATACAGAAGACAATTACAGAAAAAGTTAGTAAGTATGCAGAACTCAAGGACGAAATAGGTAGAATATGGCGGCAAGAAAAAGCTTATGTGGTCCCCATAGTCCTGTCTACAACAGGCGTTATTCCGAACCACCTTCTCCATAGTCTGAAGTTGCTTGATCTAAATGAAAACATCTTTATCACCCTTCAAAAAGCGGCCATCTTGAACACATGTCGAATTGACAGAAAGTTCATGCAAATTGATGAAAACGAAATAGCTCCACATCATTCGTCCACAACATAACACACCTCACGCTGCATTTACTTGGTCTCGGCCCGTAAATGTAGCTTTAACAAGCCTAAGAGCTGGGAAGTTGAAATACTTAAAAATAATAATAATAAAGCTTTCTTTAATTCCATGCATATTACATATTAAACGATAACAATTGGTAACTTATTAACCTATAATATTCAATTACATTTGTTACACTTAAATGGGTTTGATTTATATTTATAAATTCTATTTTGTAATTAATTTAATTATTATTTGCTCCAATTATCAACTACTTAATTATTTAATGCATGGACCCCGTTCGGGTAAAAGCCTCCCCCAAGGAATGCCATCCTGTTCTGTCATTAGCTCTGTCCAGCCAACTTCCACCCGCACACGCTACAATTTCGTCCACCCATCTGGCCTTTGGTCGACCTCTTGATCTGGTGCCTTTTGGCCCAGACCACTTTACTGACCGTAGAGTCCATCTATCGTCCTTGTAACGGGCCACGTGACCCGCCCACTTCCACTTAGCCTTCATTGCAAAAGTTAAGGCATCGCATACTTTTGTCTTCTTTCGAATGTCAACGTTCTTTACCTTATCCTTCAATTTTATACCTATAGTCAGAATTTTAATTCGATTCCAGATTTGACATTAGCTACTGTCATTTTGTGAAATAATGATACCACATATAATAGTGTAGTGATGAACACAAAAATCGATAAACAATTGAAAAACAATCGAAAAACAAAATGAGCTGGAAAAAAGCTGCCATTCAAGATTGGCTTTTAAATAAAAATATTCATTACGATATGGTTAAAGCTACGCTTTTAGAACTGATTCCACATAACGAGTCTTTTTAACCGACTTCCCAAAAAGGAGGAGGTTCTATGTTCGACTTCAAGTTTGTTTTTTTTTTTTTCTTTTTGTGTATGTTCACCGATTACTCCGTCAATTGTGGACCGATTTCGAAAATTCTTTTTTTGTTTGAAAAAGTATGTTCCGAAATTGGTCCCATTTTAATTTGGTGAAGATCTGATGAAGAACTTCAGAGATATACAACAGAACTCTTCAATAAATAACGGCAAATCTCTCGGGATTGCTGCAATCGCATGTCTGTTTGTTGTTTATAATATTTCATAACATAACATCACGCCAGTTCGCTCTTAAGGGGTAAGCAGATCTCTCATTTCACCGGATATGTTCAAGTTGCATGAAATCTATTCTGGCGAAATAGTTCCCTTACTAACTTGCCTATTAGGTACGTACAACTAAAAAGTGAAAAATAAAAAACTTTTTGCAAAAAAATACTACCGACTTCCAAATACAAAACTACAAAGTGAAAAATAACTTAACTTTTTGCAGTCGGTGGTTTCACTTTGTAGTTTTGTATTTGGAAGTCGGTAGTATTTTTTTGCAAAAAGTTTTTTTATAATAAGTACGCTGTAGACGAAATGGCAGCACAACATGGGATCACGGTTTTAAGACTGCCCCCTTACCATTGCGAGCTAAACCCTATCGAATTGATATGGGCGCAGGTAAAGGGGCATGTAGCTCAAAATAATAAAACTTTCATATTGACAGACGTGAGAAATTTATTTCAGGAAGGCATTCAAAAAATTACGGCTACCGAATGGTCTAAATGCGTATCCCATGTTGTCAAAGAAGAGGAAAACATGAGTAGGCTAGATATGTTAATTGACAATATCACAGACACATTTATAATAAATGTTACAGAAAGTGACAGCGATAGCGATAGCGATGACGGCGACAATAATAAAATAAATTATTACCATAATACATCTATCTGTTTTATTTGTCATGTTCCTTCATGATCACAATTTTTTATTTATTTCACACAGAATTATAAAAGAAAAGTCTCAGATTGATAATTAATCGTCAAAACTAAATTATCGGTTCAGAAATATTTAATTTCCTGATATACTTAGTTTACGAGAGTAAAATTATAAACGAGAAGAATCGATCCGGAAATATTCCATTTCCATATCGAATAATTTTGCAACGTCACTATTTAGTACATGTCATAACAAAACTGAAATTGTCAAATCTGGAATCGAATTAAAATTCCGAGTATAGGCAACTTCTTTCCATTCTTCTCTGGGTAGTCTGAATTTTGTTCCTTGTTTTGAGGTCGAAGGTCCAGGTTTGGCATCCGTAGGTGAGGCACGGTAGAAGTCCTGTATCCATGACTATTTTCTTGGTCGGTAGCGGAAGTTGCGATTTTAGTATTTCCTTATGGTGCCAGAACTTGTTCCAAGTAATCGCCACTCTTCGGTTAAGATGTTCAGTGTTTCTTTCCTTATTAAAGGAGATTTGTTTTTCTAAGTATATGTAGTGGTTTACAAACTCGAGAGGTTTGTTATTTATTAAGATGGCCGTTGCACTACGGTTAGACATAATTTTAGTTTTTTCCAGATTCATTTCCAAACCAGTTTTTATACTAGCCTGGTTTATTTGATTTACCATTTTGTTTAATTGGTGAGGGGTTTCCGAAAATAAAATTATGTCATCGGCAAATCTGAGATGACTTAAGAAATTCCCATTTATATTAATATCTTGATTGGACCATGGCAGCTCTCCCATTACGTGTTGTAAGACGGCTATAAATAATTTTGGTGATATCGGGTCTCCTTGCCGGACACCTCTCTTTATGTTGATTACTTCGCCTACTCTAAAATAAACTGCCTAAACTGGAAATCGAATTACATTAAAACAGTACGTAAACCAAAAGCATCAGGAACTATAACCTCAAAAGTTCTAAGTAATCATAATAATATCTCCGTTTCTAAATCACCGATCAAAGTATCTATCAGTGCCATCTATTATGATCCATCAGAACTTTCTAGCCAGGTTCTAGTTCGACGCGCACTACATCAAAATCTTAATACGCTTAGACAACTCGATGGCCACTAAGTCAAGAAGTACTTACCTGTTCCCATAGAGGGCGCTAAGCGAAGTATAACCAAATATGGAGGAAATAAAAATATGTTAATTAGCATGCAGCAAGATATAAAGCAGCAAAGACAGGACATGCTAGAGATGAAAGGAGATATTAAAGGTACAATAATCAACAGCCTCAACGAGAATTTCAATAACTTAGAACTGAAAAATGAGCTTTTGGAGAAAAAAATAGAAGAGCAATCAAACAAAATCAACAACCTAGAAAGACAGTGCAGACGCAAAAATCTGATCTTTTTTGGCGTAGAAGAGATAGAAAAAATGGTAATAAATACATACATAAAAATTTCATGCGACACTTACAACATAGAAGCTGTTAGAAGGTTGGGGAAAAAGGGTGAAAAAGTTCGACCGATAGTAATAACATTCAATACTTTAGGTTTCAAATTAAAAATACAAAACAACAAACATAACCTTCAAAATACTTCCTATTACTTAAAAGAAGACTACCCAATCGAAGTTCTAATTAAGCGTAAAGAGCTACAAGTCCAACTACAGAAAGAAAAAGATGCAGGAAACACCGCTTTTATAAAGTAAGACAAAATTATTATACTGAGTAACAAAAAACCCCCACAGAAACAGTCGAGCAAAAGAAACCTATCAGAATCCCCAGAGACGCTCCACGCCGTTAACAAAATTGTTCAAGAGACTAGTAAACAACCACCTAAGAAAAATAAGGGGCACATGAAGAACTATATAATACAAAAGCCCAAACTAATTCTCGCTCAGACAGAACCAACTCAACGCCAATCGAAGACATCGGATCACAACACAGCATAGCAATCAAAATCGGACCCTCTTCCAACCCCTAATCTCCCAGTACGGCCGGTCACCGCGGGAGAGATCGACCAAAACCCCCCAAGAACAACTATCAAAACAAAAAATACCGTCTACATTTGCACCCTCAACGTAAGATCATTATCTTCCGATCAAAAATATATTGAGCTCAAAGCTGCACTAGAAGATATTAGGCATGGTATAATAGGTTTGAGCGAAGTTCGCCGCCTAGGAGAAAAGACAATCGAAGACGACGAATACATCTTCTACTACATTGGCCAAACAAAAGGACTATATGGAGTAGATTTTCTAGTAAGGAAGAAACACAAAGATAAAATCATAAAATTTACTGGTATATCTGAAAGAGTGTGCGTACTGGAAATCAAAATAGAAAATCTGTGTTTTGCAGTAATTCAATCGCACGCCCCCACAGAAAACTCATCACAAAAAGAAATAGACAATTTTTACGAGGATTTAGCGAAAGCTCATTATTCCACATCTACTGAGTACGTATATTCTATAGGCGATTTTAATGCTCAAATAGGAATTCCAAAAAAGTACGAACGTTCCGCTACAGGAGAGTATGGTTACGGCATCAGGAGCGCTCGAGGCCCGAGACTAATTCAATACGCGCAAGAGTATAATCTAAAAATTATGAATACAATGTTCAAACTAAAATCAAAAAACCGCTGGACATGGATCTCTCCAGATAAAAACACAAGAAATGAAATTGATTATATCATGACCACGAAGCACCACATGATCTATAAATATGAAGTTCTACCATCTTTCTCTTTTGGGTCGGACCACAGACTACTAAGGGCAACAATACACCTAAATTCAACAAAGAAAAGTAGGCGCAATTTTTCTAATACATGGATGTATTAGAAAAATTGCTAAGCTAAGCTAAGCTAAAAACTCTAGCAGAGCAGGAAATATACCTTACAAACCTCTACAGCTTTATACCAGAACTTATAAAGAATCAAAACAACTATAACGTGGAGGAGTACTACCAACAAATCATGCACTACATCAAGATAAGTCTAAAAAACATAAAAGGAACACATAAGAACAAAATCCTATCCGCGAAAGCGCTAGAACTCATGAAAGAAAGAAGCGAACTACAAAATAAGCCCAAATTAAGCATAGCTGACAAAGAAAACCTAAAAACTTTGTATAAACTTACCAATAAAGAAATAAAAAGGTGCTACGTTACCTACAGAACAAAAACTATACAAAGACACCTCAATAATACTAGATCTGCCAAAAAAGCTTATAAAGAGCTAAATCAAGCCAAAACATGGATTCCTTTTCTAAAGTTTGGCAACAACAAATGCAAATCTCGCACAGAAATCATAAATGCTGCTACTGACTTCTACGCTAATCTATACAGACAATCAGACACACAAAATCAAAAAATGGCTGTAGCTTTACAGATACCTCTCCAACACACCAGTTTACAGAAAATGAAATATTGAATCAAATAATGAGACTTAAACCAAAAAAAAAGCCCAGGAATCACCAACGAATGTATCAAGGTTGCGAAGACTCTACTACTGGCACCAATCACTATCCTATGGAATAAAATACTTGGTGAAGAAGCTGTGCCACATCAATGGATGACATCGGAAATTATATTACTATATAAAAAAGGTGACCCAGCTGATATAGGCAACTACCGTCCTATAAGCCTAATGCCTTGTTTTTATAAACTTTTTGCCTCCTGTCTACTTGAAAGGATAGCCCCAGTCATCGATGCTCACCAACCGATCGAGCAAGCCGGTTTCAGAAGCGGTTTCAGCACGATGGATCATATCCAAGTGGTTGACCAGGTGATAGAAAAATATTCAGAATTTAATAAACCCCTGTATTAGGCTTTCATCGACTACAAAAAAGCTTTTGATTCAATTTCACACGTGAGCATCTGGGAGTCGCTGAAAGCACTAAACACAAATGAAAAGTATATCAATATCCTAAAAAAAAAAAAAAAAAAACAATATATTTGTCAATACAAATGCTCCACGCATGCATGCATGACTTTATTTCTCGTAGATAGGGATGATGCTGTGGTGCTGGACGGTCTTGTACGCCGTGGTCCACAGAGGCTCTAAAGGAGAAGGTAACTAGGGTGGTGCTGAGGCCTAGGCCTTATATTTATGACTGTGGTCCTCAGAGGCTCTAAGAGAAAAGAAAATACAAATAAGCTTCTTACGTAGCTGTTTATACAGCTTGTTAGGGTTTGATGCTGTGGTGCTGAGGTCCCGTACGCCTTGGTCCCCAGGGGCTATAAAGGATTTGGGAAGGACGATGCTATGGCCTAGGCCTTATTTTGACCGTGGTCCACAGTGGCTCTGAAAACTTATATTGCAACTTTGTTGATAAAAACTCACGCGAATGATGCTGCGGTGCTGAGCGGTCCCGTACGCCTTGGTCCACAGGGGTTCTAAAGGATTGGGAAAGGACGATGCTGTGGCCTAGGCCTTATTATTTTGACCGTGGTCCACAGAGGCTCTGAAAAGAGTGTAGTAGGGAAGCAGGGAATACGGATTGTACAGTCTTATTATTTTATGGTATCAGCCGGTCAACAAAGACAAAGGCCAATAATGGATCTCCTTACTGTTGCTGCTGTCTTATAAGTCATTCAAACTCATTTGCACAGTTAATAATAAGATAACAGTAAGAAGGCAGAAACTTACATAGTTTAAGGGTCCAGCAGCTGGGCAGCTTGGGAGGTAGACGGCTGTGGCGCCTTCGACGGCGGCATACTTATGATCTGAGATGTAGTCTGTTGTAGTGTGTCATCGACCAAGTTTGTCGATGAGTCTTCAGCCAGCCGGAGGGCCACTTGTTGAGGGTCATCTTCGTTATTCATCGACACGGTTTCCTGCTCGCCTGGTTGTGGAGCTCGGCGCAGCTGGTCGTGAGCCACCTTACGTGGACGCCCTCTGCCGGTCACACGTTTCACTATGTAACGGTCGCTGTCCAGGATCTTATATATCTCGTATGGCTCGCTGTATTTCAAGTCTAGAGACGTCTGGTTTCGGGGATTATTCTTCACGAGTACGTAATCTCCTCGCTGAAACGGACGCAGTTTCGCCTTGCTCCTGTCAAATCTTTGCTTGTCATATTGTCCCGCAGCTGTCATTTTCTCTTGCACGTGTTGCTCAAACAAGTCAAAATCTATGCATTCGTTATTAATATTTACCAACCTTAGTAGTTCTGGGGGTACATTGTGTTGGCGGCGGGTCAGTAGTGTAAGCGGTACAACTCCCGTTACTCTATGTGGAGTGCAGTTAAATGCGAGCTGTAAAGCTTCTAGCGCCGTCTGCCATTCTTCAGTGCCGTAATTTTTTATCATGGTTAGTGCGTTTTTCAAAGTGCCCATAATGCGTTCGACCTGTCCGTTTGCTCGGCTTACTCCTGGCGCAATAGAATGTATGTCGATTCCGAAACGGTCTGAGTAGACTTTGAATTCACCAAGAAACTCTCGACCTCCATCCACCACGACTTGCACTGGGGTTCCGAATAGATGCACGACGCGTTTCAAAGCTGCAAGGCTGCTGCTTGTGCTCTTGTCATTTGAGTAGCTAAGCAGGATGTATTTAGTGTATGCGTCAATGGTAACAATAACATACTCATCTCGTCCCTCAGCACTTCTCGTACCCAACTTACCAGTAATATCCATATGTATGACCTGGAACGCTGCAGTGGGCTTCTGAATCGGATGAAGCTGGGCTTGGATAGCGCCCGACGACCCTTTCGAGGTCTTACATACAACACAATTGTCCACGAACCTCCTGACGATTGTATTCATTTTGTGGAACCAGTACGTTTCCCTCAGCTTCTGTAAGGTTTTCTCCCATCCGGGGTGTTGCAGAGCGACATGGAAAGAGTTTATCAGGCTCCACTGGAATGGCCTAGGAACTACAATTGGTTTATGTATACCGAGTGTAGAATCCGTGAGTCTTCTTAAGCACTCCTTCTTCCAGGACGTAGCCTTCAGCCGGACTATTGCCACTCATGTGTCTATAAGCGGTCGCAACAAGTCGTCGCGGCGCTGCTCGATCTGCAGCCACTCAGTGTCTCTCGTCATTAATTTGACAGACATTTCAGTGTATGGATTCCTACTGAAAAAATCCGCGTGCTGTAACCGCTCACCTTTTCTATACTCGACCTCAAACACGTAATTCTGCAGGAAGGCCCACGACCTATGTATTTGAGGTGTAATGTTGGGGTTTCTAAAGGGTGTTTTCAAGGAAACAACCACATCTGTTAAGTGCTATTTATTGAATGAATGCATAATTATAAAATGTGCGCATATGAAGTATAGTGCAAGATCAGCATACATGAACAGTTATAAAGGAGTGTACTTACTAACTAAAGTAAAGGAGCATACATATTATATTATTACACTTCACCTCCCGGGGCCAAAGAAAAAAAAAAAAAACATCCTTTTTTTTTTCTATTGGTAACTATATTGTTATTATTACAAATTGGGTAACTATTTATCCTTAATATTATACATTGCAATGTTATCTAATATTCATTCTTACATTACTTCAAATCTATTGACAATAAGGCCTAGTTCTATTCTTATGTACTAATTCTATTTTATTATTTTTAATTATTTTTACATTACAACCTAAATCTTCCATAACTGTATAGGGACCTTCAAATAGCGCATCTAATTTACTACGTGTTTCATTTTTTAATAAAACCAAATCATCTTTCTCATATGTTGTAGAATTGACAGATCTGTCATGTATTTCCTTACGTTGGGGCTGGTCTGTGTTAGCAAACTTACGCTTTGAGCTGTCAGCGACAAGCCCTGTAGGGCTTGGCTTTGTCGATGCAGTCCTACCTTGCCTGGCTCCTTCAGAGCCGGCAAGGTGGCGTGGTCTTGAGGGAGAGCGCTACGGTCGTGTAGATCCTCAAGGCAAGTGCGGTGATTTTCCTTCTCGTGGTTGCCGCCCTGTTATTGGTCTAATTCCCTCTGAAATAGACGTAACTGAAATCACCGGGCGACGTATCACAGGGGTGGCGAGGTCATGCCCCTGGGTGTCCACCATTGAACAAAGAAAATGTTGGATAGCAATGACCTCCCGCATGTTTGTGCCGTGCGCGGGGACCCGTATGGAGGGATGAAGGGATCCTGGTGATTGAGTGGAGCAGGCTGCACACAACACATCACTTTGGCCCGGATTTCTTCCGACACGGGAGGCCGTAGCCTGGTCAATCGGCTGCGGGGTCCGGTCAGACGGCCCCCAGGCGAGTTCACTCCCATTGGGGGCTTGCAGACGGCGGCGCTCGCTCGCATCGCTAGTGATAGTGGTGTGAGTTGGTGTCGTGCAGTCTCGTGAGCAACTGATGGGGGAGGGCTATATCTCTCGGCTAATCCCTGGTGCTACCGTAGCATCGCCACTTGGGCACTCCATGGAGGGTGGGGAAAGTCGAGAGATGAAATTTATATCGGGATTTTTAAATGGATTTTATTTCAAGAAAAAACCACAAGGCGAAAGGACCGGCGAAAGTTGGGACTGCGCTCCAAAAGGCGGGACCGGCGAAAGCTGGGACTGCACACCAGACGGCGGGACCGGCGCAAGCCGGGACTGCATTTTCCTTAGCAGGAACGTCCAGAGGCGAGACTGCAGTGGGATCGTCTCGAGGTGGGGCTGCGGTGGGACTGTCAAATGACGGTACTGCTGCGGCACTGCCGAGGGTCGGCACCGCTGCGGGACCGTTGAAGGGCGGAACTGCACACCAGACGGCGGGACTGCATTTTCCGTAGCAGGAGCGCCCGGAGGCGAGACTGCAGTGGGGTCGTCTCGAAGTGGGGCTGCGGTGGGACTGTCAAATGACGGTACTGTTGCGGCACTGCCGAGGGCCGGCACTACTGCGGGACCGCCTAAGGGCGAAACTGCAAACCAGCCCACCGGGCACAAAGGTGCTGCCAAAACTGGCGCGACACGTGACCCTTGTGTCGGAGGTCGAATGACCTCGGGGCCTTGGGGCCCCGGACGCGACCGGCAAAGACAGCACCTCGTCGTCTCCCGGCGGCCGGCATGAACCAGGCTGGCTTCCGGTTGGACGATCTGGGGCGCGCAGAAAGAAGCGCCAAAAGCTGAGACCGCGTGCTGCTCTCAACGGCGACAGCGGGGACATGGCGGCCAAGAGGATGAAGACTCAAGGGCAATCATCCTCAACCGGATCCTTTAGGGATGCGGTGGCGACTGTGAAACTCGCTGTCGTCACAGTCAGGTACTTGAGGGCGGAGGACTTGGTGCCAATCCAGGAGCTCATAATTGAGAAACTGGAAGTGGCGCCGGATCCTCTGCCTGTTTTAACGGTTGCTCCCGGAGTTGTCGCAGGTGCAGTTCATGTATCCTGCGACAACTCTAATGCAGCTAGCTGGTTTCGGGGGGCCATCCACAATGTGGAACTTGGCTCCTTGAAACTCAAGGTTGTTGACGCCAAGGACTTTCCGAAGCCAGTCAAAATGGCATGGAAGAGTCGCAACTTGGCGTTGCAGGACTCTGCCCGGGCCATTCGACTGCTCCAGCGGCTTAACCCTGCCTTGAGGACGAGCGACTGGAAGGTCGTGAATACTCTCACAGAGCAGACCGGCATCCGTCGTATCGTCCTCATGGACGGGGTGTCCGCTGGGGTCATCAAGGCCGCGGGCTACTCTCTTCCAGGAGGAATTGAACGGTACTCGTTCAAGCTCCTGGAAGAAGATAAGGGAGAGGCACCCACTGCGGAAGCAGAGGCGGAACCCTCCGAGGATGGACTACACCGACGTGAGGAGGCCATCGAGGAAATCTCTGCTTACGGCGCATCGCAGGAGGCAGAGATTGGGACCAGGGCGTCAGAGGCAGACCACGAGGATGACATCCTCGGGGACTTCGACACCCTGGGGATTCAGTCGCCGATTGCTCCTGAGGAGAGCCAGGCGATGGAGGAGGAGCCTCAAAACTAAGGCCCTCCTATATTGACACAGGCCCATCAAATCATCCAAGATGGAGGGACTAAGGTGTGTACAAATTAATTTGCATCATTGCAGAGCCGCTACTGCCCTTCTGGCTCAGCAACTGAAGCTTAACACATTTGACGTTGCCTTGATACAGGAACCTTATCTGTATAAGGGGACTATAAAAGGCTTAGGTGGGACAGGAGGCATGGTGCTCTATGACTGTCCAACTAATGACGCGAGGACTAGCATCTTTATCAGGGGCGGTATAGAGGCAATGCCCTTACGTACTTTCTGTTACAGGGATCTCACAACAACTCTGATCCAAGTGGGGATGGGCACAGAGAAAAGGAAAATTATCCTTGCCTCTGCCTACCTCCCATATGAACAAAAGGAACCAGTAACACCACTAATCAGAAGACTGGTTGACTACGACAACCAAGAAAACCTCGACCTGATACTTGGCTGCGATGCGAATGCACACCATGTCGTTTGGGGCAATTAATTTTGTTAAGCAAACATTTTGGCAAAATGTTTGCTTACATCGAGAATTGGCATAGTATCGGACGAAATCTCTCTGTCTGACCATAATTATATATGCTTTAGGTTTAGGACGGCGGCAGAAGCCGAAACTAGACGAAGGAGAAACCCAAGACATACAAATTGGGACTCGTACAGGAGAGACCTAAAAGTAAATCTAGGGAGCCCTAAAGGTAAGCTCAATTCCATACTAGATATAGAATTTGAAGCTGATAGAATCAAGATGGGCACCATCGGTGCATGGGTAGATAACTGCCCAGAGAAAAAGGCCTTTTGCAAAAAGGTACCATGGTGGACTCCTGAACTAGCTAAAATACTTCAGGAAACACGACAGGCCTTCAATGATGCAAAAGTCAGGAAAGATTTCTCTGACTATCATAGCATGCTGACGAGGTATAAGATGGCGGTACGCAAGGCCAAAAGAACTAGTTGGCGGCAGCATTGCACCTCCATCGAAGCTCTGCCAAATGGAATGAGGTTGTGCAAAGCGATGTCCATGACTAAGACAAACCCACTATCATCTGTAAAGGATGAGAATGGGTATCTAACGGAAACTGGACAGGACACTCTGGGCGTGATGTTTAGAACTCACTTCCCGGAATGTATACTGCGCGACAGCGATGAAGAGGATCCAGTCACAAGGGACGAGCTCACAAGGCACACGTCTAAAAATAACTGGCTCACGGCAAAGAAAGTGGTAGATGAAAATAAACTGAAGCTTGCCATAGCGGGCTTCCAGCCTCTCAAATCCCCTGGTCCGGATGGAATCTACCCAATACTATTGCAAGAAGGGGCATCTGTTTTGATACCTCATTTGAGTAAGCTCTACAGAGCCTGCATAGCCTTTGGGTACGTACCCAAGGCATGGAGGGAGGTCAAAGTCACCTTTATACCGAAGGTGGGAAGGCCGACTTACGAAGAAGCTAAAGCTTACAGGCCAATTAGTCTATCATCCTTTCTCTTAAAAGCTCTGGAGAAACTGGTAGACAGGTACCTAAGAGAGGGACCACTTAAAAACTTCCCTCTACATAAACTACAGTGCGCCTGCAGCCCTGGTAAATCTACAGAAACGGCATTGCACTATGTTGCGAGTCGAGCCGAGGCTGCGCTAGAGGGACAAGAGATCTGTGTCGGGGCTTTCCTCGACATAGAGGGAGCCTTCGACAAGACAACATTTGAGTCCATACGCATCGCTGCAAAGGAACATGGCATCAATGATACCACGTGCAACTGGATTGACTATATGCTGAGAAGCAGAATAGTCAGATCGGAACTGATGGGAGACAGACTTAGTGCAAAAACAACAAGAGGTTGTCCGCAGGGTGGAGTGCTGTCACCATTATTGTGGTGCTTGGTAGTAGACTCGCTACTTACCAAGCTCAATACTGGACCATTCTACACAATAGGCTATGCAGATGACATAGCTATAATGGTTAATGGTAAATTCCCGAACATAGTCTCTGGATTATTACAACAGGCATTGAGGATGACAGAGGAATGGTGTACAAAGAACCACCTCTCTATCAACCCAAGCAAAGCAGTCATTGTTCCATTCACGAGGAAGAGACAATTAGGAAACCTAGGAGAGCTCTCCCTCAATGGAATAAAGCTGCCCTGGTCTACCGAAGTAAAATCTCTGGGTGTAACGCTTGATAGAGAACTCAGGTGGAAAACTCATGTGGAAAATATTACGACGAAAGCCCTACGAGTGTTCGGCATGTGTCGTTCCACCTACGGTAAAACTTGGGGGTTAAAGCCCAAAGTGATACGATGGCTGTACCGGACAATGATAATACCTATTATCACATACGGCAGCATAGTGTGGTGGCCCAGAACAAAGCTTGCCTCGTGCAAAGCGCCACTCACCAAATTACAAAGAACAGTGTGTCTAGGCATCACGGGTGCTTTCAGGACAACACCTACGGCAGCGATTGAGAGATACCTCAATATCCCTCCTCTGCATATGATGGATAAATTTGAGGCAAGGAAGACATTACATCGTCTTGCTGTGGCTGGACTATGGGATGCCTCTAAGCCTAGGACCAACCATACAAAGTTTGACGGGAATGAAGGCCTGGATCGGGTAACAAGCATGTTATCCGATAAAATGCAAACTATGTTTGTGTTTGAAAGGTCTTTCAAGGTCAAAATCCCTACAATAGAGGACTGGACGAAGGGAATCGATCCACCAGAACAAGACAGTCTGGTGTGGTACACTGATGGATCCAAAATGGAATCAGGTACAGGGGCGGGAATATACGCAAAAGGTTACAAATGTAGCAAAAGCCTAGGGAAAATGGCAACTGTATTCCAAGCGGAAACTTATGCCATAATAACCTGTGCTCAAGAGAATATAGATAGAGGAACCAGAGGTAAATCCATATATATTCTTAGTGACAGTCAGGCTGCAATCAAAGCCATGGCATCCTACAAAGTGGACTCCGGACTTATTCTGGATGCTGTCCAAACCCTAAACAGGCTTGGGAAGCACAACAGGGTAAGACTGATGTGGGTCCCTGGGCACAAAGGAATCCATGGTAACAAAATGGCAGATGAACTGGCAAGAGAGGGCTCAGCAAATGACTTTGTGGGTCCAGAACCATGTGTAGGCATCTCGACGTGCCTCGTAAAGGCCGCATTTAGGGAGTTTGCAGATCACAGACAGCGAACTCATTGGCAATCTAGCACCGGTCTACAACACTCCAAGAAATTCCTAGGCTCTACGTTCAAAGCCCGGGAATGCATTTGGAACATGAGCAGGAAGCAAATCCGCTACCTGCTTGGGGCCTTTACTGGGCACTTTGGAACCAACGACATGCTCATGAAGATGGGTTTAACCGCGACACCCATGTGCAGGTTGTGTGGGGAACATACGGAACGCATGGAGCACCTTCTTTGCACATGCGATGCACTGGCTGGTAAGCGAATGAGTCTCTTAGGGGTTGGATATCCAAGACCAGAAGACTATAGGCTCATATCTCCCAGTCTCGTTGTAAAATTCATGAAAAGAGTTTTCAACGAGATTGGGGAGGAGTAAGGTATCTAGGGGACCACAATAGATCCCAATGGGTCGAAGTGTCCGAGTTATTTCTCGGCCCCTCCACAAGATAAGATAAGATAAGATTTCCTTACGTTTATGTTTATTTAACAACAAATTATTCTTTGCATCTGCATGAGCTAATTGTAACCTGTATTTTAATTGTAATGGATAATTATCTCTATTGTACAATGGATCTACGGTATCGCAAATGCTATTAGGTATTCGACAAAGTTTACCAAAAACAAGTTCATATGGGGTATAATTTGTTTCTGAATGGACTGTGTTGTTGAAGCTAAAACACCAAAATGGTAACCAATAGCTCCATGTGTCCGTATGATTGCCACACTGGATCCTTAAAAATGCACCTAATTTTTTGTGAGAATTCTCAAGAGCTCCAATGGACTGATGGTGATAGGCTGTTGATGATAATTTTTCAATATTAAGGATTTTACAAACCTGTTCCATAGTTGCAGAAATAAATTCTGTTCCTCGATCCGTAGCTATTGTTTCCGGAATACCAAACCTTAATATGAACTGTCTAACAAATGCATCTGCAATGGACACCGTTTCTTTATTTTTCAAAGGAATAGCTTGTACAAATTTTGTTAACTCGCACTGCATAGTCAATATATAACAATTACCATTTTCGTCTCTATCTAAAGGACCCACAACATCTAAGAAAATCTTGTCAAATGCCGTAGAAGCCGTTGTGGTAATTTCCATTGGTTCTTTAATGTAACGAAAATATTTAGATTTTTGACATTTTCTACATTTTTTGACATATTGTTCGATCGAGGACATCCTTGTCGATACTTGGCCAATAGTATCGTCTTTTGATGGTATTTACCATTCTGCGCATTCCAGCATGGCCACTGGTTGGCAGTAAGTGAAATTCATTCATAATTATAGTCTTTTCATTGTCATCAATTATTCGTTTTACGCCTCGTAATATACATATTCGTGGTCCAGACCAATTAGTAAGTGTTGTAATCTCATCACAAACACTTTTAATAAAATCAATATTTTCATTATTTTTAATTATACAAACTTCATTGATACGTATCTCTTCACAAAAATAGCTTAATTTCTGCACAAATTCGGCTCGCGAGAAATGTGCCTTGAAATCAAGATTAATGTATAATATCTTTTTATTTTCTACAAATGCAAAACATTCAAATTCTTCAGTTATCATGTCATTATCTCACAATCTTTTTATTTTATTGCCTTCAATCAAACAAACTTCTACTGAATCACATGGTTTTCTTAATATATCCACAACTCTTGGTTGATCAGTCCAGTTGTTAATGGATTTATTAAGAGCCTTATTTTCATCTTCATTCTTACTTTTACTTTGCTCATTCATCTTTTTCTTTTGCGCCCTGGTCGTTACAACCATAGCTTGCTCATTCATACTCTTAAGTTCATCAGACGTTATACATACTCTGGATAAAGCATCTGCCACAACATTGTCTCTTCCTTTCACATAGATTATTTTAAAGTTATATTCTTCTAAAGTTAACCGAAATTTAAGTAATCTATTTGATGGATCTTTCATACCAAAAAGATATATCAATGGTTTGTGATCCGTCATTATGGTAAATTTGTTTCCATACAAATACGGTCTGAAATACTTAACGGACCACACTATTGCCAAAAGCTCTTTTTGAATAGTCGGATAGTTCTTTTCTGCTTTATTCAAGGGTCTACTCGCATATGCAACTGGTCTAAGATCTTTATTACATAATACTAAACCAATTGCTGTACCCGAAGCATCTGTCTGTAAAATAAATTCATGATTCTCGGAAAAATCGGGATACTGTAGAATAGGTGACGATGTCAATGCATTTTTTAAAAATTCGAAAGCGTGTTGACATTCATTTGACCAAATAAATGGTTCATTTTTTCTACTTAACTTATTCAATGGCATCGCTATTGCCGAAAAATTTCTTATAAATTTACGGTAATAGTTACAGAAAGCTACAAAACGTTTTACTTCATCTGTATTTTTGGGAGTAGGATAATTTTGTAACACTTTTGTTTTTTCTGGATCTGGTAAAACGCCTTTTTCTGATACCAAATGTCCTAAATAAAGAATTTATTTCTTTAAAAATTCACATTTTTGAGCATTTAGTTTTAAATTTACTTTTCTCAATCTTTCCATTACGCTTATTAAATTTCGATTATGGCTAGATAGATTTCTTCCGAATACAATGAGATCGTCCTGATACACTAAACATTTATCGTATTTTAATCCAGACATTGCTACAGACATCATACGACTAAAAGCATTTGGACTGATTTTTAAACCCATTGGTAAACGTTTCATGCAATATTGGCCAGTATTTGTTGTGAAAGCTGTTACTTTACGACTACTAGGCTCTAAACTTACTTGATAATAGCTTGGTGAAGGTCAAGGTGGGTAAAATAAATGGCACCAGTCAGCGTATCTAAAATTTCATTAATATTTGGTAACGGAAATTTATCGTCACAAATAACTTCGTTCACTTTTCTATAATCTACAACTAATCGCCATTTTTTCTCATTACCTTTGCTAGTTTTCTTGGGTACTAATAAAATTGGACTGGACCATTCACTATTTGACTCTTCTATTATATCATTTTCTAACATACTATCAACTTGCTTAGCTATTTCTGGTTTTAGTGCCTGTGGTAACCTATACGGCTTGACGTAGACTGGAGTAGAGCTTTGTTTCACAACTATAGATTGCTCATAAATATTCGTTGTTGTTAGCTTATCTCCCTCTAAATGAAAAACGTCTGAATACTTTGCACATATTGCTTCAATTGATTGTTTCTCTTCTCCGTCTAAATAATTAAGATTTAATTCTGATAACAAAGTTTTAACCCTAGCAACATCGATATTGGTCTTATTAAATTGACAAATATTATAGTCTTCCAAATCCTTCAAATCTGGCGTAAATGATGGCAAACTTACTTCATTGTCACCAACATTAAGTATTTTGACTGGAATCCTATGATTAATAACCTTTGCTATTGCGTTTGCTAGAAACACATCTTTCTCTAGCTCTTTACTACACACTACAACTTCTCCACTTACATTCTCATTCACAATAATATAATGAATTGATACCGAACGTGCCGGAATAATTATAGGATTTTTCATCCGGTCATAATCATCAACAAAATGTAGACAATGTTGTTTATTATTGTTAACGAGTGTTAAACTATTTGAATATATATCAATATTCGCTCGAAATTTTTCTAAAAAGTCTAAGCCTATGATTCCGTCAGCTCTTAGTGGTAGCGAATCAAAAACAAGAAAGTTATGCTGAAACGAAACATTTTCGTGCTTTAATAATAAATTGACAGTACCTTGAGAACTTCGCTGACCACCTATTCCATTTATTACTGTTTTATCTGTATGAACTACGATATTTTTTGGTAACATTTCATGTTTAATAATTGACAATGTTGCACCCGTATCAATAAGCCAATAGTATTTTATATTCCTAATATAAAAAGTTATATACTTCGCATTACCTTGGAATGATAATATAAAATGCTTAGGATCGAAAAAACTGGTTCGATGTACGAGTATCTGTATTATCATTTTTATCGCATTGATGCGTGTCATCCAATTGCTCTACTGTAAATGTATTGTGGCCTCGTCCACGACTCCTAAAATATCTCGAACCTCTATTACCTCGTTGATTATTGAATGATGAGCGATAGTTTGCTCTAAAATTTCCACGAAGACCTTGTCCTCGGTTGTAATTGTTATTAGATTGCTGTCCACGAGGGTAATTGTTATTATATTGTCTGCTGAATGGATAATTTTGTGAACTCCTAATGTTATGTGAAACTGGTCCATTTTTAGATACGTGCATAATATTACCTGATGGTTGGAAAGACGTGCACTCTTCGTCTTTCGCTGCTTGTATGGCATCTTTCAAGCTGCTGAAGCCGCGTGCCGAGATGAAGGTGCTCAGTTTCGAGCTACGCAGGCCATCTGAAATCGTTTTATAGCAAAGCTTTCATTGATCGGTTTTAAAATTGTAAATGTTTCTGATTTTCCATCTGCTTGGGTTATTGTCAGCTCTGTAAATGACTTTTCTACCTCAGAACCATAATCATCAATGGTCCTCGTTCCCTGTTGAATGTTTTGAAGCTGCATCTGTATGGCTATAAATGATTTTTTGGGTAAAAGATATTTCCTCAAATCATAAATTAATTCTGGAATACTTTTGTATGAGCCTGAAATTCTTAACTTTGCGTTCTCATTCAGCCTACTTTTTATAACGAAAGTAATTAATAATGCTTTACCTGGGCCATCCAGCATGTCAGCATACATCTCCACGGAGTCTATTAGGCGCTTGGTGGTGGCCTCAACACCGTCCATTACTGGAATCAAACTACACGCCACCTTAAGGTCAAAATCCATTTTTCCTAAATCTAGTGTAACGGGAAATATACACAATTTTTCTGTTTCCTCGTATTTTTGTTTTATTTTATCAAAAAGATCTATTAACGATGCCCTATTAATATCCTTACTTTTTTCTGATAGTAAAAATAATTTACAACATTTTTCGTATGCGCTTTTTGCTTGCTCTAACTTTGTTGGAATAACATTACCGGTATATCTCGCTTGTCCCTTTTTAACTAAATAATTACGTATTTCTACTAAAAAGACATAATTTTGTTCCAAAACATCAATCATATTCTTAATCTAATAATAGAATTGCATAAATGTAACACATTCTACATAAATGCGACAAAACGAAAAAGTCCGACGTTGCATTTTGTTTCCGTTTGGTGTCGTATGGCTGAATGTCCGTGCAAGATTTTAGCACATTTAAGTTTTTACGTTATGAAATATGATACCACGTAATTAGTTACACCACGTACTCACTGATATTTTTTACGAAAACATGGAAAACACAACACTTTCATTATTCACAGGATTATTACTGATTCTCCGTACCTTCTGTGCGCCCTCTGATGGATGATCTTATTCTCTGCATGGTACTCATCCCAATTTCCTGCTGGATCCATGTGCGGTGGCAGCTCCTGTACATCCGTAGGCCAACATAAGCTGCTAAGATTCCCATAACGGCCAGAACAATGTAGGTCACAATGCTAAGCCGTTCCACGTGACCTCCGATTTCTTTCAACGTGGCGTCATTGTTGCCTTCAGCCGCGTTTTGGCTGAGGAAAACCTCTTCCTTTTCCACAGTTGACCGACACATTATACTATTATGCTCACATAAGATGCTGGCAAACTGAAACTCTAATCACACTACTAACAATCCCTTTGGCAGAGTTCCGTGGCAGGGTCGCCATGTAATGTTGGGGTTTCTAAAGGGTGTTTTCAAGGAAACAACCACATCTGTTAAGTGCTATTTATTGAATGAATTCATAATTATAAAATGTGCGCATATGAAGTATAGTGCAAGATCAGCATACATGAACAGTTATAAAGGAGTGTACTTACTAACTAAAGTAAAGGAGCATACATATTATATTATTACACTTCAGAGGAAGGAGATCCTTTTTGTTCTTGGACGCTTTCAAGGCGTTACAGTCTGTGATTACCTTGAATTTTCGGCCGTATACGTAATGCCGAAAATGCTTGACTGCCCGTACTACCGCCAGGGTCTCGAGCTCGTACGAGTGGTAGCGGCTCTCGGCGTCGGTGGTGCGCTAGCTCATGTACGCGACTGGATGCTGGCGACCGCCGACGGTTTGCACGAGCACCGCCCCGTAGCCGATGCTGCTGGCATCCGTGTATAGCTCGATTGGTGCGTCTTCCTGAAATATCATAAGGGTAGGCGCAGTAGACAGGTGTTGTATGATATGGTTTCGAGCTTCACCATGCCTTTCGTTCCATTCCCACTTAGTATCGTTCTTGGTCAGTTCATAGAGTGGAACCATCACACGCGAGAAATTGGGAATGAAGCGTCTGAAGTATCCAGCCAATCCGTTAAACTGCCTAACTTGTTTGACAGTTTTCGGGATTGGTGCCTTCTTTAAAGCCTCAACCTTTCTTGAACTAGGACTGACTTGTCCGTCTGCAATGATATTGCCCAAATACTCGATGGAGCGTTTAAAGAAGGCAGTTTTATCGACATTGATCGAAAAACCGGCATTTTGGAGGGCAATCAATATGCGTTCGATATGGGCTAGGCCCTCAGCGAATACCCTATATTTTGACAAAACGTCATCAACGTATACTTGGTAAACTTGGTCTGCTGAGCTTGGACTGTGATGAAGTTATTGGGGTTTTGGTTTATTAAATAACTAATGCAATTATAAGCGACGGACGTAGCAAGCCTTTTATCACAGACAGTATTGCCAGATGAAAAAAAAACACAGAGTATAAAATAATTGTTGCCAATTTTTCAACACCCCCTCTCAACAAATATTTTTTAACAACATTTCAATTTAAAAAAAAAAGTCGAGTGGCACTCGGGGACTGCCGCGGTAAAGCTATTGCATAGCATTTATTCTAGATCCAGTCCTGGAAAAAGCGTCAAAAATATTTAAAAACGTTAAAAACACGAAAACGTAGCGAGCCAACCCCGCATTTATTTACGATTAATAAAACTCTAAAAAACAAAACAAAAATACCCTTCATCATCATCATCACATCATCAGCCTTTTAAAGTTCCCACTGCTGGGACACAGGCCTCCTCTCATAGAGGGAGTGGGCTATAATCCACCACGCGGGCCCAGTGCGGATTGGTAGATGTCACATGTCTTTGAATTTTTGGTTCTAGGACATGCCGGTTTCCTCACGATGTTTTCCTTCACCGTTTTGAGAGCAGTGGTGATGAAATAAATTACACAAAGTAAAGCGCCTGCTCGGGTTCGAACTCACGACCCTTATTCACATTGAAATAAGGTCGCTTTTCTTTGACAAGCAAAAGTGACCCTTATTCTCATTAGCATAAGGTCTACATTGATCACCATTGTCACAGAAACAGCTCAGAGAGACCGATAAAAGGCAAAAAAAATACGACCAACAAAAATTTTGAAACCCTCATATCTCAGAAACGGTTGGAGTTAGCGCATTTCTGCCAAAAAATTTGCCCCCCTGCCCTCACCACTTCATCCAGGAGAACAAGATAGGATTTACCGCCCCCCCCCTTAACCGTTTACCTCCCCCCGCAAAAAAAAATTTCATTCTAAAAATACCAACACGGAAATCGAAAACACGTACAACAAACCATCCCTTTTCGAGATTTTTTCAAGCCGTACAGTGATCTATTTAACTTAGCAAATTGACCATTTGGAAGTTTTTGGTAAACTAGCTCATCAATGTCTCCATGAAGAAATGCTCCTACCACATCCATTTGATACCCCGGATATTTAAGTTTATTTGCTACAGCTATGAATAAGCGGAATTAAGGTAATTTAGCTACAGGTGAGTACACATCGGAATCACAGTCACTCTGCTCGAATCCGCGGGCAACTAACCTGGCTTTATACACTTTTTCACCATTTATTTCTTTTGTACACAACACCCACTTACTCGACACTACATCTGAACACTCCGGCACACTCTCCACTATTTCCCATGTATTATTCTCACTTAGATTATCCAATTCCTTTGTATCGCTTCCTTCCACTTGTTGCTTTCATCAGTACACATTGCTTCCTCATAAGTTATTGCTCCTACACTCGAGTAGCACTCATAATTACCGTACCTTTCAGGCTTCTTACGATTTCTCTTGGGATGTGAATATTTTTCTGTTTCTGAACTCTGCTCTTTACTTTCTTGTTCATTTGACGTAACTAATGTTTCGTTTTCTTTTTCAGGTTCCCGGATCGACTGCTGCAACTTATTTTCTTCAGATTTTTGTGCTAACTGGTAATCTTTTTGCAGGTCCACTGGTGAATCAAAGTTTATGCACTCAGAAAACTGATCGCCGCTGTCCGAAAAATAATCGGTAATTTCTGAAGACGGATCATCACTTTTACCATTTACGTCACGTTTTAGGTTATAAAAGTTTTCCGAACATGTTTCGTTCGGAAACTCACTGCTATTTTTTAACCGACTTCCCAAAAAGGAGGAGGTTCTATGTTCGACTTCATGTTTGTTTTTTTTTTTTTTTTCACTTTGTGGTTTTGTATTTGGAAGTCGGTAGTATTTTTTTGCAAAAATGTTTTTTTGATTTTAAACTTTCATTCGATTTTGTATCACCATTTTTAATAAAAACCACTTCACGTTTCACAAGAACGTCGTTTTTCTTTGAAAAATAAACACGAAAACCCTTTGACGTTTCCCCGTATCCTACAAAGTAACCAAACTCAGACTTCGAGTCCCACTTACGTCTTTTTTGTTTCGGAATGAGAACTGCTACACTGGAACCGAATTCCTGTAACTGATTGACTTCAAACATTGATGCGTTGAACCACTACTCATATGGTGTGACATTCTTTACCCTACTTTTTCCTGTTCTATTTAACATGAAAACTGCTGTATTTACGGCCTCAGCCCACATGTTTTTGTTAAAATCTGTTGACAATAACATTGTTCTAGCGCATTCTGTTATTGTGCGAATCTCCCTCTCTGCCCTACCATTCTGTTCTGGTGTGTAAGGCACACTTGTTTGATGAATTACACCGAAACTTTCTAATAAACTTGACATTTCACGATTGACAAACTCAGTACCACAATCACTCCGCAGTACTCTCACTGAAAAACCAAGATTCTTTGTCACAAAAAGCAAAAAACACTTCACTTTTGCATACACTTCACCTTTTTGTTTAAGAAAATACACTGCCTTATATTTTGTGAAATCATCTTTTATTACAAGGTAGTACCTAGACCCACCTAATGATTTTACCTCCATTGGCCCACATAAATCTAAATGTAACATTTACCCCGGCTTTTCAGCACATGACTTACTCAATGGAAAAGATTGTTTATGTTGTTTACCTTCTAAACAAGCTACTTTCCGAATGCACGGTAGAATCAATTTTTATTCCCTGTAAATTTTAATGTATTCTAACGTTCAAAAGTGCCGCTTTGTGGCCTAGTTGAAATAAAATATCTTTGTCTTTGAAAAAAAAAAAAAAAACATGAAACACACGAACTTTTGTTACTCTCTTTACCTGAATATTACATCTTTTTAAAATGCTTTTTACATGTTCTGTATCCTGATGCCATAACCTCTTATGCCATTCACTTAATGGAACATAAATGGCACATGAACTGTTTGAGTACTGAAACTCCATTATAAATAACTAGCTGACCCTCGGGGCTTCGCTCCCGTCAACTGCCTGGCTACCCTGCCTACCCTGCTTACCTTGTCTATCCTGCCTACCATGCCTACCCTGCCTGCCCTGCCCCTACCCTGCCTTCCCTGCCTTCCCTGCCTACCCTGGCTACCCTGCCAACCCTGCCTGCCCTGCCTACCCTGCCTACCCTGCCTAACCTGCCTACCCTGCCTACCCTGCCTACCCTGCCTACCCTGCCTACCCTGCCTACCCTGCCTACCCTTCCTACCCTGTCTATCCTGCCTACCCCTGCCTACCCTGACTTTCCTGCCTACCCTGCCTACCCTGCCTATCCTGCCTATCCTGCCTATCCTGCCTACCCTGCCTACCCTGCCTACCATGCCTACCCTGCCTACTCTGCTTACCATGCCTACCCTGCCTACCCTACCTATCCTGCCTACTCTGCCTTTCCTGCCTACCCTACCTACCCGGCCTACCCTGCCTACCCTGCCTACCCTGCCTTTCCTGCCTACCCTGCCTTTCCTGCCTTTCCTGCCTTTCCTGCCTACCCTGCCTACCCTGCCTACTCTGCTTACCCTGCCTACCCTGCCTACCCGGCCTACCCTGCCTACCCTGCCTACTCTGCTTACCCTGCCTGCCCTTCCTAACCTGCCTGACCTGCCTACCCTGCCCATCCTGCCTATCTTGCCTACCCTGCCTACCCTGCCTACCCTGCCTATCCTGGCTACCCTGCCTTTCCTGCCTACCCTGCCTATCCTGCCTACCCTGCCTACCCGGCCTACCCTGCCTACCCTGCCTTTCCTGCCTACCCTGCCTACCCAGCCTACTCTGCTTACCCTGCCTGTCCTGCCTAACCTGCCTGTCCTGCCTACCCTGCCCATCCTGCCTATCTTGCCTACCCTGCCTACCCTGCCTATCCTGCCTACCCTGCCTACTCTGCTTACCATGCCTACCCTGCCTACCCTGCCTACTCTGCTTACCATGCCTACCCTACCTACCCTACCTATCCTGCCTACCCTGCCTTTCCTGCCTACCCTGCTTATCCTGCCTACCCAGCCTACCCTGCCTACCCTGCCTTTCCTGCCTACCCTGCCTACCCTGCCTACCCTGCCTACTCTGCTTACCCTGCCTACCCAGCCTTCCCTGCCTACCCTACCTATACTGCCTACCCTGCCTTTCCTGCCTACCCTGCCTATCCTGCCTAACCTGCCTATCCTGCCTACCCTGCCTACCCTGCCTTTCCTGCCTTTCCTGCCTTTCCTGCCTACACTGCCTACACTGCCTACACTGCCTACCCTGCCTACTCTGCTTACCCTGCCTACCCTGCCTACCCTGCCTACCCTGCCTACCCTGCCTTTCCTGCCTACCTTGCCTATCCTGCCTACCCTGCCTATCCGGCCTACCCTGCCTACCCTGCCTACCCTGCCTATCTTGCCTACCCTGCCTAGCCTGCCTACTCTGCTTACCCTGCCTGCCCTGCCTAACCTGCCTATACTGCCTACCCTGCCTATCCTGCCTACCCTGCCTACTCTGCTTACCATGCCTACCCTGCCTACTCTGCTTACCCTGCCTACCCTGCCTACTCTGCCTACCCTGCTTATTCTGCCTACCCTGCCTATCCTGCCTATCCTACCTACCCTACCTACTAATTTGTATCTATCATCAATAGTTTTCTCAGCGCACGCCAAATAATGTATTTTACAGACAACATTTTGCTACCTTGGGTTACATTATTGCAATTTTCATAAGGATCTCTATTTTTTTTTTAATATTTTATAGCCTATGACACTCAGGAATAATGTAGCTTTCTACCGGTGCAAGAATTTTCAAAATCGGTTCAGTAGATCCAGAGATTACCCCTTACAACGTCACAAACTCACAAACTTTACCTCTTTATAATATTAGTATAGATTTACCTTTTGGTTTGGACAAAGCAACACAATCACCATTATTATTATATATTTTACTACAATTACTATCCATTTTCTATGTAAAATGTATGTTTCCAAAACCTGTGGCACGGATAGTGGAGCCATCACCTATAGTGACATTTCGAGGTTCATTTAACTGTTCAAACGTTGTAAAAAGATCTTTATCAAAACACATAAGTTCAGTGGCTCCGCTGTCCATAACCCATACATTTTCTCCTGTAAAAGTTGTCAATAGAGTTGCACTTAATGCATTACCTTTTGATTTATTTTTGAACCAACAATTGTTCTCAGTGTGATTAGATTTCTTACAAATACTACAGACTTTACTGTCTTTACCACTAGAATTAGATTTTTTTGACTTTCACTCACTTTTATAGTGTCCCAGCTTACCACACTTAAAACACTTTCTTGTTTTCTTCGCTGACTTTGTGACTAATGCTGTTGATGAAGCCTCCTCTGCACCTCCACCCCTTGATAGGTAGCGCTGTTCCTCCACTAGTAGCCGAGCTGTTAGCTCTGCCATAGTTTGCTTATCTTTAGGCGCTGACTCCCACGCAGACACAAAATGACAGTAGTGTACTGGTAAACAAGTATTTACTTTAGTTATGGCCATTGAATTAGGGATTTCTAAGCCCAAGGATTTCAGTTTACATAAAAAGTCCTCAACTCTGCCCAAAAACTCGGACATAGTCTCCTTTTCGTCATATTTTAATGCAAAGAACTTTTCCTGTACTAAATGCAATGACAATTCTCCTTTTTGCTCAAAGATGGAGTGGAGTTTTTCCCAAATTTCTTGAGGTGTTTTACAACCTGTGATATAACGTTGTCTGCTAGACGCGTCACAATGATACCCTGTGCTTTCGCGTCGCCACTGATCCACTTGGCATCCTCCTGTTTGATATTATTGCCGTTGACACAGTCGTACACCCCTGCTGCCATCAACAGGACCCGGATTTTAAATTTCCAGACACTCCAATTGTGAGGACCCTCCAGTTTAGAGTTCACGTCGGTATTATTAAAATTTATTGATGTGTCCATCTTGTTAACCTCACCGTTTTTCGTTGCGATGACGATTTACCTCGCTGTTTGTTGATAGCGATGACGATTTGACCTCGCCGGTACCTCGCTGATTTTGATGACGATTTGTCCTCGCCGACCACGCCTGCACACGCCTGACGCTGCGCCGCTGCGATGCTCCTTTTGTTCTTTTCTTACCAAGAAAAGAGCCCGCCTGACCAAAATGGCCGCCAAATAATTTTTGATTTCGACGCTTTGTACCGCGTTTTTCGACTTTGAAATCCAAAACCCAATGACTACCTCAGCGGTTACAGCGTTCTGGGCCCATAACCTGATGAAGTTATTGGGGTTTTGGTTTATTAAATAACTAATGCAATTATAAGCGACGGACGTAGCAAGCCTTTTATCACAGACAGTATTGCCAGATGAAAAAAAAAACACAGAGTATAAAATAATTGTTGCCAATTTTTCAACAGACTGACACCGCGTTACTGAGTCCGAAGGGCATGGTCAAATATTCGTATAGACCGTCCGGCGTAACAAAGGCTGTTTTCTCAATTGAGCCTTCTGAAATAGGTATTTGGTGGAATCCAGCTGCCATATCTATTGTCGAAAAATTATAACCCCCCGCTAGTTGATCTATTTGATCTGAAATGATCGGTAACGGATAGTGGTCTCTCAGAGTGTTTCTGTTTAGTTCGCGGTAGTCCACGCACATGCGGTCTTTTCTCGCGTTCAACTGGGCTTAATCTGTAGGGCCTGCGTTCGACACACTTGCTATCATCTTTTAAGCGTATTTCGAGCTCACCGGTATTGACGCGTGATCGAGGGTAACCGTGAATAAACAAGTTTTCGAACTTGTTCAACAAAATTTTCAATTCGTTGATTTGATCGTCATTAGTCAAGTCACAATTTAGATTATCAAACTTTTCACTTTGAGATCGCACGTGGTAAACAACCGGTTGATGAACCAAAGTTACACCCCGAGAGTTCACCACGACGCTTAAGTTGGTTTTTTCTACAAGATTCATACCTATCAGAATGTCTATGCACACTTCGTAATCCGGCACCTCGTGAAATTCAAGTTCTATCCGTAAACTATCGATTACACAAATTGTTGTCAATGTCGAAAGAGATATTACCGTAAATTGACCTAGTCCCTTCAGGTAACTTACTCGGTCAACTCGTTGCCCAGGAAGTTTAGCAGTGACAGACTCGCGTATTACTGAACATTCGCCTCCACTGTCAAAAATTGCGAGTATGTTTAAGTTCCCAGCTAGCACTTGCATCGAGTTCAATTTAGATGTACCTACATAGTTGACGTTGGAAACCACTGCGCTTTCTCGCTTATAACACGGTTTCGTAAGTGTGACCTATCCTTGAACAGAACGTGCACAAAGGTTTACCTATATTTTCAGGTGAGGTTTTATCGTGTTGACCATGTTGTACCATTTTTTTCACGGTAACGACAGTCACGTGCATCATGACCGGGCTTTTTGCAGATTTGACAAAACAACGACGGCTTATCAAAACGTATTCGCTTAGCGGGACCCGGATGTGCACCTGATGTACCCAACTGAGGGCGCTTAACGCTTCGTATAGAAGATGCAACCGACATAAGTTCAGGTACTGATTTGGCCCTGGCATGCAACAGTTCGATTCTCAACCTCTCGTCTCCAATGCAACCGATAACCGCCTCAACCGCGTCATCATTTGATAACTTATCCTTAGTAATACGTCTCCATAATACCCAAGCTTGTGACAAGAACTGCGCGATGTCTTTTGAATTATCATAATTATGTTCCCTAAAGCGCACAATATCTCGGGAGTACCTATTCTCCGGTTCAAAAGTGATTATCAGAACATCATGCAATTCTTGCCACGTGGTGGTAGACACAAGCCAATTGTCGACCCATAACCTCGCGCGACCTTTGAGCAAACTACCAACTTTCATTCTCACTTCATAATCGCCCAGATCATAAGTTTCCATGGCTGTGGTCACATGTTGACACCACTCTCTAACCGCAATATTGGCGTCCGGATCGTATGACGGCAAAAACACTTCATTTATTTTGACTTTGGGCGTATCTGGTTGTGTCGTCATGCGATCGGACATGTGCTTCATCATTTGCAACATCTGAGTGAAAAACTCCGTCGGTACCCCATTAACAGAAGCGATTTCATTTTTTAAGCCAGATGGACCGGCAGACGTGGGGTTCAATCCCATTTCCGATAACGGAGGACCGGGACTATTCGGATTTTTAGAAATGATGGCGTCAGCAGAGCTGACGTCACCATCTCCACCACTAGGATCACTCATTGCAAAAATGAATACACCCAATTCTTTATACTTATGTTTTTATCACAATTAATAAAGCCTCAAAATCTAAATTAATAACACAAATCGTACTCACAAGATATTGGAATTAAACATCCGCAGTCATTACAAAATTCCCTTTTTCTTGTGGCTTCGCAGCGGCCCGTCATTTCAATACCAATAATGGCGTCGTCGTTGCGAAGTCATTACACTTATTATTTATTACAAATTGTAGGTAACATTGATTAAAGTAACAAACTATGATTTGTTAATTCGTTTTACTATTTTTAGCATTCGATTTTACATTGTGTTAATTATTTATTGCTTAAAACATTGTAATAGACACGCGCATGTTTTTCCGCTTGACCAACAGTAGTTAAAATAAATCAACCTAAAATCATTATTAAACTGACGCAAATCGCTTATTTATTAAGAAATTAATTAAGCAATAGATAACTTGTTTTTTTTTAACCTAAGTTTGAATAAACCTGCAGTGAACCGCTGTTATAGTAACTGCGAGTCATAACACGGCTTTTTAAATTGAAAAGTAGCAAACTGACTACAATAATCAAATCTCAACTAATTTAAACCTTTCCAGTAATATTTAACTGTTAAGTTTTAACCTAAAGTTAATATTTTTAAAGTTTAAGTTAGCCTTGCGTCGACATATATTATATAAAAAAGTTAACAAATGTTAACTAGCATCTAGAAGGCCTACAATGTTCACACATTCACAAAACAATCGGTAAAAGAATCTAAACAAAGGTAAAAAAAAAAAAATAAGTATTTCTCAAACATGCTTGGAAATTTGAGCATTATTTTGACAACCTTCTTCGAGATAAATCGCAATTGCTGTACTGGCCAAATACATGCGCGCAGCGGCCGGCAAAAGTTGTATGAAAATCCATATCTGTCGTGTGTAGCGGCCAAATAAATTCCATAGTAAACTCATATCTGTATGTAATTTAAAAATGGAACGATCTTTTTCGCCGAAGCATGACCACCAAGGAGGTAACTTATCAAAGGTTTCATTTAAATTTCGAACTGGCTTGCAAATAGAACGCTGTTTATTGAAAAAAAAAACAAATGAACACTAATGCGGGAACAATTATTGTTGTTCGTCATTGATTTTGACAAAATGAGTTCTAGGAATTACTTAGTTTAAATTTCCGCGCATATTTGAGAAAAGTACTATACAAGCCTTGGCCACAACTAAGCATTGATGGACTTACGTATGTGTGCCTCGGCTTCGCCTCGGCCCACATTTACACGTTCGTCCATCAATGCCTCTTTTGCTGGCCGCTGCAGTCATTAGTCATTAGTCATTTATTCATGAACAATAAATTTGTATCTGAATATTTACACAAAATAAATATAAAATCAAATTAGTCACAAAAACAAAAACCATTATTTTTACAATTCAATTCAATTACATACATTCCATAAATTACACCATAATAAAAATAAATTAAACAATTATTACTTAATTACCTACTACAATTCTTTGTGTCAATTTAATAGATCCACAAACAATTACCATTCATTTTACATTTAATATTCAATACATACGTTCCATAGATATCATAAAAACTAAAAAAGAAAAAACAATAACAATATTAAGCACTACAATTCTTCAATGGCATACAGACATTTGTCCAATAGGAATTCCTTTAATTTTGTTTTAAAAGAACTAGTGTGAACCGTGCCTTTCAGATTCAAAGGCAACCTGTTAAATAATTTAACTGATTGGTAACGTGGACTGTGTTTTACAACATTGAAATTCGGATTAATCTTACATTTAAGGTCTTTTCTGCGGGTGCCTGCCCGCATTTCATGTTCTTCTGTAGTTTCAAATTCATGAAGGTATTTAGCCAAGTTAACCAAAAGTACATGGACATAAATGCTTGGAACTGTGAGTATGCCTAACTTTATAAAATGTTGCCGGCAACTTTCTGTTTGGGGGATACGGACTATAGTCCGTATTGCGCGTTTCTGCAGAACAAAGGCTCTTTTGATATTGTAATCGTAACTGTTTCCCCAGTGAAGTATGCTATATCTAATTTTGGATTCGACTAACGCAAAATATACCATTTTTAGTTGTTCTACACTGATTTCGCTTCTTAGAGCTCTCAAAGCATAACACGCGGATGAGACTGCAGCATCTATTGCCTTTAGTTCAGGTTTCCAATTTAGCAATTCGTCAATTCGCATACCTAAAAATTTAACTTCACTGACGAGCTCGATTTTGTCTTCATTCATTTCAATCTCCATGTCATCTTTATTTCGGGCTGTCGTTTTAAATAACATGACCTTTGTCTTTTTAATATTAATAATTAATTTATTCGCAGTGAACCAAACATTAAAAGCATGCAATGCTTTATTAACTTTCTCTGTCAGCTCTACTATGTCATTAGCTGCTACTATGGCATTTGTGTCGTCAGCGAAAATTACTATTCCAATGTCCGGTAAAATTAAATTCATATAATTAATCAAATCATTAATAAATAATATAAATAAAATAGGTCCCAAGATGGATCCCTGTGGGACGCCCGTTGTGATTCCTATCATTGCTGATTTGCATGCATTTTTGTAGCCATTTTCTTGTATTTTGTCAATTTCAACAAACATTTTTCTGTTTTTTAAATAAGAAGAGAACAGTTGCAGGGTTTTACCTCTTATACCATAATGCCTCATTTTTTCAAGGAGTAACTTATGGTCTATTGTGTCAAATGCGGAACTCAAGTCTAGAAAGATCCCTGCAACTCTCATTTTATTATTTATGTTGTCTGTCACTATATCTAACAAGGTGTATATGGCATCTGAGGCAGTAATGTACTATAACAAGACTAAATTTAACATGTGGCACAAATGTTGTTATCAGTGCTGTAACTATTCTTAGCAAAGGGCTATACGGATATACAAAATACATTCCATAAAAAATCTTTTTGCAAAAAAATACTACCGACTTCCAAATATAAAACTACAAAGTGAAAAATAACTTAATTTTTTGAAGTCGGTGTCTTTCGTAGGTAGGTACCATTTTTTTGCGTTATGGACACCGACTTCAAAAAATTAAGTTATTTTTCACTTTGTAGTTTTGTATTTGGAAGTCGATAGTATTTTTTTGCAAAAAGATTTTTTATTTTTCACTTTTTAGTTGTACGTACCTGATAGGCAAATTAGTATGGGAACAATATCGCCAGAATAGATTTCATGAAACTTGAACATAACCGGTGAAATGAGAGATCTGCTTACCCCTTAAGAGCGAACAGGCGTGATGTTATGTTATGAAATGTTATAAACAACAAACAGACATGCGATTGCAGCAATCCCGAGAGATTTGCCGTTATTTATAGAAGAGTTCTGTTGTATATCTCCGAAGTTCTTCATCAGATCTTCACCAAATTAAAAGGGGTCCAATTTCGGAACATACTTATTCAAAAAAAAAAAAAAATTTTCAAAATCGGTCCACAATTGACGGAGTAATCGGTGAACATACAGAAAAAACAAAAAAACAAACTTGAAGTCGAATATAGAACCTCCTCCTTTTTGGGAAGTCGGTTAAAAATATAAAGTGAAGGTAGAGTCAGTATATCGATCTCTTTAAATTTTTCTCTCGCGAGGACCCATTTTATAGATTGCGCGGATTGCCCTCTTTTTATATTCTTAGCAAAAAGGCACCAAAGAGATTTAAAAAAAGAGAACAACGATCAAAAGGCGGTTTATATTACTTTATTTTAATTACACACGATAAGAAAATGTTGTAGGTAAATAAATGGAACACAAATTAGGCAGAATTGGCTATCCAAACAGGCAGAGATTCTTCTTAGCATGTTGACTCCAGGGAAAAAAGGGCAGACAATGAGCGTGCAGCGGCTTATATAGGCGCGCGGCGGCTACCGTCTGTCATACCTTCCTTAACAATGACTTTTCTGCTAACACGGCCTCTCCTGACTGGAGGACGTCTCGTACTCCTGTGTCTCAGGCTGCAGTGCTTATGCAGCACTAGAGGTACTTGGTATGGGCTCTGGCATCATCTCACCAGATGGCACATTATTGTGTGTGGCAGCTCGCTCAGGCGTGGACTCCATGTCATCAGCATTACAGCCTGCGCCTGAAAACACAGACAGCTTGTTTTACTATCCTGATTTTCGAAAATTACGCGTATTTCTGTTTTTTTTTTTAATTTATTTTCAGAAACAATGCGACTGAGACGCTGCAGACATCTCAGCCTCATTATCACTGTTAGTCATCAAATTAATAAAAACAAATAAACTAAGGGCAAGACTATGGGTCCACCGGAGACCCACAGTGAACAATATTCACACAAATAAAAAAAAAACTTAAGAAACATAGGCACGACGTTAGCATATTTCTTACAAACTCCAAATGGCATAGGCACGACGTTAGCATACCACAGGATCTTACAACTCCAAATAGCATAGGCACGACGTTAGCATACCACAGGACCTCGACACTTGCATGGCATAGGCACGACGTTAGCATACCACGCAGTATAGACACTTGCATGACATAGGCACGACGTTAGCTTATCAGCAAGTGTAGCACAAAGCTACCTTCGAAAAAGGCTGCACTCGCGTCAACAGCGCACATGCACCATCAAGGTGCAGCAGCGCACAAGCACCGTGCAGGTGTAGCAGCGCACAGGCACCATCAAGGTGCAGCAGCGCACAGGCACCATCAAGGTGCAGCAGCGCACAGGCACCGTGCAGGTGCAGCAGCGCACAGGCACCGTGCAGGTGCAGCAGCGCACAGGTACCGTGCAGGTGCAGCAGCGCACAGGCACCGTGCAGGTGCAGCAGCGCACAGGCACCGTGCAGGTGCAGCAGCGCACAGGCACCGTACAGGTGCAGCAGCGCACAGGCACCGACCAGGTGCGGCAGTGCATAGGCACCTTGCAGGTGCAGCAGCGCACAGACAACTTGCAGGTGCAGCAGCGCACAGGCACCGTGCAGGTGCAGCAGCGCACAGGCACCGTGCAGGTGCAGCAGCGCACAGGCACCGTGCAGGTGCAGCAGGGCACAGGCACCGTGCAGGTGCAGCAGCGCACAGGCACCGTGCAGGTGCAGCAGCGCACAGGCACCGACCAGGTGCGGCAGCGCATAGGCACCATGCAGGTGCAACAGCGCGCAGGCACCATCCAGGTGCGGCAGCTCCACACACGGGCACCATCCAGGTGCGGCAGCGCCACACACGGGCACCATCAAGGTGCGACAGCGCCACACACGGGCACCATCAAGGTGCGACAGCGCCACACACGGGCACCATCAAGGTGCGACAGCGCCACACACGGGCACCATCAAGGTGCGACAGCGCCACACACAGGCACCATCCAGGTGCGGCAGCGCTCTGGCACCGACAGACGCCAGCCCGGAGCAACAGCTCACAGACGACAGCCCGGAGCAGCAGCTCACAGACGACAGCCCGGAGCAGCAGCTCACAGACGACAGCCCGGAGCAGCAGCTCACAGATGCCAGCCCGGAGCAGCAGCTCACATGCAGCACATCTATTCAATGCGCAGTGAAGGTGCCATACAGGCGGGCCCCACAAGCAGGAGTCAACTTGCCGGTCGACGGGGCTCGTTTTCTGAAAAGCTTGTGTCAAGGTCAAAAGCACGAGGAGGCTTCCTCCCCTCATTAACAAAAGCGTCTTTTACATTTTGCAGCTCCGAAGCTCTTTGTTGACCCATCTCATACTTTGCCTCTCTGATAGAGGATCAAGTAATGCTTTGTTTTTTTTTTTTTTATGGCTCGGTCTTACCTGACCACGACTAATAAAATCTGAATCAGACTTGCTGACTGACTAAACTTAACAAAGGTTACTACCTCAATTTAATTTTATGGACATACTACTCGCATTGACGGCTGTAACAAATGTGAAATATTCGAACCACTATCAATTAAAATATCGACGGGTACATTGAATCACATACTACTACAATAACATCACCATTGCGGGTAGGCTGCTACCTACCTTTCTACTCCCGAAAAATGCTAGCATCGTTTTTGTTACGCGACTCAGGCTTTATTTTTGCAAAACATGTGTCTACTATGTGACCAGGGTTTTTAAAGAACGAGCATGGTTCAGATTAGTTGTCACAGTACTAGGCTTGGAGCTATTGGTAATACTAGCGCTAGTAACAACTGAACTCTCGCCAGAGTCAGTTTTACTTTTCTTACATGTGACCCGAGTATGACCCTTATGTCCACATGAAAGACATATATCGTCCTCAAAATTACGCTTTCTGTTCGCACTAATACGGTCATGTCTATTATCCGCCGTCAGAGACAATTATCGGCACTGGTTTTAGTTGAACTAGATTTTACATAAATCGAGAAGAATTTCTCTAAATCGTCGGGTAGGAGTTTTGCGTTAGTGGCAGCTGTCCGAATACGTGTGTCGGTGATACAGCGGATCCAAATCGCGGACATTAACTCATCGCCAACCCCTCGCACTATTTGTAATCGAAGTAATGAACGCCTGGCATATTCTGCGTGTGTAGGGTTTAAATGCAATGGAATTGTTATACATCACATCGAATAAAATATTCACGATATTGGTCGTTTTAGGACACAGAGGTAAAAATTCACGCTTGAAATTACTCTACGATCGGTCGTTAGTTACCCATTTATTAAGCCAAGTCCTAGCATCACTCTTCAGACAATTCCCAATGCGAGACAGACACTCGTTATCATTCCAATAATTTAAAACCTTAGCACGGTATACTTCTTCGCACCAGGTGTCTATATCGTTGACACTTGGATCGAAATTAGAAATATAATAAGACAGATTAGTTAGATCTCACCGTCGTGTTGATTGACCGAATAGCCTCATGATGCGTTCGGTCGTACTGACATAGCGGTAAGTCACAGCGCTCACGGGACGACCCGGCGAGGATGGAGCCGCAGACTCTTGACGCTCAGCTGTAGTCTCAGCTGGTTTCCGCGGCTGCAGCGGCGTCGTCGGGGACACGACCGCACTCGCCTCACGTGTTTGCGGCGGAGGCGTGCAACGCTGCTCCAGTGATGTCAACCGATCTAGAATTTGTTGCATTTGTTCTGTTAGGATATTGTTAGAAGACCTATGCAGTTTTCTAATACAATTAGAGCGCGCGTTCCGATGACCAGAACTCGAATCACGACTTCTAGATTGCGATTCACGGTTCTTAGAACGACTTCTGCTTTTACCGCTATTATTAAGCTTGTTTACACGACCCACTAACGCGCGAGCGTGGTATGGGGGTACTTTAATAATTTACTTACTGAGCAAAACACTTAAAAAGGATATCTAATTAACTTTACTAGCCTTGTAAGCAAAGTTACAAAATGAGCAACAAGCAATTACAGCAACGTTCTTTTCAAATAAACGCACTACAGTCTTCTTTTCAATAATGCACTAAACAAATTGGAACGTACTCACCAGATTTTTATTCACCGTATACGTTACCATGTAACAACTTAGGTCTGTACTACCCGCAGTAATTATGATAATAGAAAAAAAAAAACAATTTTTTTTTCTACGAAGGTAAGAAACCGTCAATTCTTCTTTTTTCAATTTTGAATAGCCAATTCGTCTTAACTCAGGGTGCAGAACGATCAGGGCACATGAGAATGGAATCCAACTTCTGATCTTAGCAAAAAGGCACCAAAGAGATTTAAAAAAAGAGAACAACGATCAAAAGGCGGTTTATATTTCAACAACAAAATTACACACGATAAGAAAATGTTGTAGGTAAATAAATGGAACACAAATAAGCAGAATTGGCTATCCAAACAGGCAGAGATTCTTCTTAGCATGTTGACTCCAGGGAAAAAAGGGCAGACAATGAGCGTGCAGCGGCTTATATAGGCGCGCGGCGGCTACCGTCTGTCATACCTTCCTTAACAATGACTTTTCTGCTAACAATATATTTATATTTATTTTCATATTCAGACAATTGTGGAGTCCATTTTTTTTGTTAGTACAATCTTATAATTAATGTTAGTAATCTGTACATGACACGAAAACAATTAACCGACTGCCCAAAAAGGAGGAGGTTCTATGTTCGATTTTATGTTTGTTTTTTTTTTTTTCAACTTCAAGTCAGTCAACTTAGAAAAACTTCTCAGCATCCAGAACCAAGTACTGATGGAAAGCCCTATCCAGATTGACAAGACCCCGTCGGTTGCCCTATATCATACAACCCATCGACCACATAGCCACTAGACGCCTAATAACAGGCGAGCGATGTCTGTCAACACATATGAATAAAAAGATCATATACAGGTAATACTGATCGCCACTCGACAATTTCAAATTAGTATCGACCACTTCTGTGAGCCATAAACATTTCCGTGTCAGTCAAAAAAAAATTGATAAAATAAATATTATAATGGCCTCTTGTACAATACGTTGCTATGGTAACAACAGCCAGACATCGAGTTTCCGAAAAAATAACATAACATTAAATTGATAAGTTAATAGTTACATAAACATAATTAGATTTATTTTCTAATATTATTTATCGGAGTTCATATTATACTGGTCAAGTTTGTAGGTCAACACGCCCACCGCATGTTTGCGTCTCTTTCTTTTTAAAGTATTTTTTTCGCTATCTCTTGTACTCTATAATTTCGTAAACAAAACTATTTAACTCTTATCGATAGAACTAGAAACCTTACAAATACAGACATTAAATTGAATAGTTTATTAATTGTGAAACGATGTTTTGATTACGTTTTTTACTTTACTATATTTAAGAACCAACAACCGAAAAAAAAGTATGTTTACTTTAGAATTTTGTTTCTTTTTCTTTTTGATTTTAGCATTTTATGTTATAACTAAAATGTTAAAACGCCGTATAATTAATAATAAAAAGGTAATATTAATTTAAAAAAAATACAAATACTATTTATAAAAATCGATACCTTCCTGGTTTTATTTAAACCTGTCCCACCCTTAATGCCCTCAATGGAGCGTCTTGTAATCCAAGGCAAAATGGAGGGCAAAAGATCCCGAGGTCGCTCTCCAACCAGATGGGCAGATCTTATTAAAAGCATCACCAAAGCTACGATGACCGACTGTTCCCACATTGCGTCCAATAGAACCGAATGGCGACGCATGGCAAGAGCCATCTTGCATCAGGACCCACTCATGACCACGACCACTCTGCCAAGAGTGCCCGACTAAGAAGAAGAAGACCCTTAATGATGCGTATGACCTTGGTAAGGAACCAATCAGAGCGCAGTACCCCGTGCCTCATACCTCAGCTAGTTGACAGAATTGTTTTGATGTATTAGATCAAGCATTAGGCGTCTAGGGGCTATGTGGTCGATGATACAACCATATTATTCTACATCATCGTACTATGCGCAACCATACTTATCATCTTGGTTATAAGCCGCAGATACAAATGCTGGAACCTTGGAGCAGACGATAATGAGAAGAAACCAACTCTTAAGATACATACATATGAAGATGTAACCAGAGAAACCAGAAAACGAGATGAAGTCCCAGCAACATTTGCACTCAACATGATCAAATAGTTGATGTTCTGCGGGTGGAGGTGTTAAGTACGGATCCCTAAACAATAACGCTGACATGCAAACTCCTCCGTGTTGACGCCAAGCGCATAGAAACTGCACCGATGACGTCAATCCAGCCACGAGCCGCCGACGCAGCAAAATTGGACATTAGCGTTAAGTTATGTTTTAACCGACTTCCCAAAAAGAAGGAGGTTCTATGTTCGACATTATGTTCGTTTTTAAGCTATTGCATAGCTTCTATCGCGGGCCTTGAGCGCGGGGACCGAATCCAGAAATTCCATAACGAAAAAACCTCACGCTCCAAAATCAAAATCAAAATCAATATTTTTATTTCACATAGGCCTACATGGGCACTTATAAAACGTCGACAAAAGGTGCACGGTTCGGGTTGGTCGTTTCCTATGGAGAAGAACCGGCAAGAAACTCCATGGTTACTCTTTTAAAAATGGTTTGGTTTTACAATATTTCCATGTTACAGCATTAGTACTTAGACATGTGGGGACAACGTAGGCCCGACTTATGACAATAAGTCGTAAGAAACTAAAAAAATAAAATAAAAGGATTATATATTTTATAAAAAAGTTAACAAATGTTAACTAGCAACTAGAAGGCCTACAATGTTCACACATTCACAAAACAATCGGTAAAAGAATCTATACATTGTAAATAAAAATAAGTATAACAAGACTAAATTTAACATGTGGCACAAATTTTGTTATCAGTGCTGTAACTATTCTTAGCAAAGGGCTATAAAGATGTTTGAAAACCATTGTAAAAAGTCTAATTAAAAGAAGGAAAGAAAAATGAGATTGAGAATAGTTAGAGACATCCACATATTTGTGCCGTTTACAAGTTACCAGGGAAGCTGCATGCGCAGAAGGAGCTAACGCCAAATGTTTTTATCTTCAACGTAGTCCTTGATTTTATAATATGCTTTTTTAATAAGGATACGTTTGATGTAGTTTTTGAACCTTCCATCGGTCAGTTCTATAACTGACTTTGGCAACTTGTTATAAAAGCGTATACTGTTTATAAGAAAAGACTTGCTAGTTTTCGTTAATCTGAATTTGGGTATTACAATTTCGTGCTTACTGCGTGTATTTAAATTATGGAAGTCGCTTCTAGTTTTGAACAGCCCCCGATTTTTACGGACATACAAAATACATTCCAAAATATAAAGTGAAGGTAGAGTCAGTATATCGATCTCTTTAAATTTTTCTCTGAGGGACTCGCGAGGACCCATTTTATAGATTGCGCGGATTGCCCTCTTTTGTAGGATGAAAATTGAGTCAACGTCTGCTGCTGATCCCCACAGCAGAATGCCATAAGACATAATACTGTGGAAATAAGCATAGTATACTAACCTAGCTGTAGCTACATCGGTTAGCTGCCTTATTTTCCTTACTGCATATGCAGCCGAACTTAACCTACCCGAAAGAGTTCTAATGTGCGCGCCCCACTGCAATTTTGAATCGATAGTAATCCCTAAGAATACAGTTTCCGTTATAACTTCATGATTTTTGACTCCGACGGGCACGGCGGTGATACTTTGACTTTTAATAAGGTTTTTGAATTCTGTGGAATCTGAGTGGTGAGGGGCAGGGGGGCGGGGGGGGTGAATTTTGTTGCACGTGTTTTCGATTTCCGTGTTGGTATTTTTAGAATGAAATTTTTTTTTGCGGGGGTAGGTAAACGGTTATAGGGGCAGGGGGGCAAATTTTTTGTCAGAAATGCGCTAACTCCAACCGTTTCTGATATATGAGGGTTTTAAAATTTTTGTTGGTCGTAATTTTTTTGCCTTTTATCGGTCTCTCTGAGCTGTTTCTGTGACAATGGTGATCAATGTGGACCTTATGCTAATGAGAATAAGGGTCACTTTTGCTTGTCAAAGAAAAGCGACCTTATTTCAATGTGAATAAGGGTATTTTTGTTTTGTTTTTTAGAGTTTTATTAATCGTAAATAAATGCGGGTTTGGCTCGCTACGTTTTCGAGTTTTTAACGTTTTTAATTTTTTTGAAGCATTTTCCAGGACTGGATCTAGAATAAATGCTATGCAATAGCTTTACCGCGGCAGTCCCCGAGTGCCACACGACATTTTTTTTTGTTTGTTCACCGATATCTCCGTCAATTGTGGACCGATTTTGAAAATTCTTTTTTTGTTTGAAAAAGTATGTTCCGAAATTGGTCCCATTTTAATTTGGTCAAGATCTGATGAAGAACTTCGGAGATATACAACAGAACTCTTCAATAAATAACGGCAAATCTCTCGGGATTGCTGCAATCGCATGTCTGTTTGTTGTTTATAACATTTTATAACATAACATCACGCTAGTTCGCTCTTAAGGGGTAAGCAGATCTCCCATTTCACCGGTTATGTTCAAGTTTCATGCAATCTATTCTGGCGAAATAGTTCCCTTTCTAACTTGCCTATTAGGTACATACAACTAAAAACCGGCCAAGTGCGAGTCGGACTCGCTCACGAAGGGTTCCGTAACATTATCGCAAAAACGCCCAAAAAATCACGTTTGTTGTATGGGAGCCCCACTTAAATATTAATTTTATTCAGTTTTTAACCGACTTCCCAAAAAGGAGGAGGTTCTATGTTCGACTTCAAGTTTGTTTTTTTTGTTTTTGTTTATGTTCACCGATTACTCCGTCAATTGTAGACCGATTTTGAAAATTCGTTTTTTGTTTGAAAAAGTATGTTCCGAAATTGGTCCCATTTTAATTTGGTGAAGATCTGATGAAGAACTTCGGAGATATACAACAGAACTCTTCAATAAATAACGGCAAGTCTCTCGGGATTGCTGCAATCGCATTTCTGTTTATTGTTTATACCACTTCATAACATCACGCCAGTACGCTCTTAAGGGGTACGCAGATCTCTCATTTCAAAGGATATGTTCGAGTTTCATGAAATCTATTTTGGCGTTAAAGTTACCTTACTAACTTGCCTATTAGGTACGTACAACTAAAAAGTGAAAAATAAAAAAACTTTTTTTGAAGTCGGTGTCCATAACGCAAAAAAATGCTACCTACGAAAGACACCGACCTTTGTATAGATTCTTTTACCGATTGTTTTGTGAATGTGTGAACATTGTAGGCCTTCTTGATGCTAGTTAACATTTGTTAACTTTTTTATTTAATATATAATCTTTTTATTTTATTTTTTTTAGTTTCTTACGACTTATTGTCATAAGTCGGGCCTGCGTTGTCCCCCCATATCTAAGTACTAATTCTGTAACATGGAAATATTGTAAAACCAAACCATTTTTAAAAGAGTAACCATGGAGTTGCTTGCTTGTTCTTCTCCATAGGAAACGACCAACCCGAACCGTGCACCTTTTGTCGACGTTTTATAAGTGCCCATGTAGGCCTATGTGAAAAAATTGATATTGATTTTGATTTTGATGTATTCCTGTTGCCGCTATAACAACAAATACTAAAAAAAACTTTTTGCAAAAAAATACTACCGACTTCCAAATACTAAACTACAAAGTGAAAAATAACTAAATTTTTTGAAGTCGGTGTCTGAAAGGTGCACGGTTCGGGTTGGTCGTTTCCTATGGAGAAGAACAAGCAAGCAACTCCATGGTTACTCTTTTAAAAATGGTTTGGTTTTACAATATTTCCATGTTACAGAATTAGTACTTAGATATGGGGGGACAACGCAGGCCCGACTTATGACAATAAGTCGTAAGAAACTAAAAAAAATAAAATAAAAAGATTATATATTAAATAAAAAAGTTAACAAATGTTAACTAGCATCAAGAAGGCCTACAATGTTCACACATTCACAAAACAATCGGTAAAAGAATCTATACAAAGGTAAAAAAATAAAAAACTTTTTGCAAAAAAATACTACCGACTTCCAAATACAAAACTACAAAGTGAAAAATAACTTAATTTTTTGAAGTCGGTGTCTTTCGTAGGTAGCATTTTTTTGCGTTATGGACACCGACTTCAAAAAATGAAGTTATTTTTCACTTTGTAGTTTTGTATTTGGAAGTCGGTAGTATTTTTTTGCAAAAAGTTTTTTTATTTTTCACTTTTTAGTTGTACGTACCTAATAGGCAAGTTAGTAAGGTAACTTTAACGCCAAAATAGATTTCATGAAACTTGAACATATCCGGTGAAATGAGAGATCTGCGTACCCCTTAAGAGCGTACTGGCGTGATGTTATGTTATGAAATGGTTTAAACAATAAACAGAAATGCGATTGCAGCAATCCCGAGAGATTTGCCGTTATTTATTGAAGAGTTCTGTTGTATATCTCCGAAGTTCTTCATCAAATCTTCACCAAATTACAATGGGACCAATTTCGGAAAATACTTTTGCAAACAAAAAAAGATTTTTCAAAATCGGTCTTCAATTGACGGAGTAACCAGTGAACATAAACAAAAAAAAAAAAAACAAACATGAAGTCGAACATAGAACCTCCTCCTTTTTGGGAAGTCGGTTAAAAATAAGTATTACAAGACTAAATTTAACGTGTGGCACAAATGTTGTTATCAGTGCTGTAACTATTCTTAGCAAAGGGCTATAAAGATGATTGAAAACCATTGTAAAAAGTCTAATTAAAAGAAGGAAAGAAAAATGAGATTGAGAATAGTTAGAGACATCCACTTATTTGTGCCGTTTACAAGTTACCAGGGAAGCTGCATGCGCAGAAGGAGCTAAGGCCAAATGTTTTTATCTTCAACGTAGTCCTTGATTTTATAATATGCTTTGTTAATAAGGATACGTTTGATGTAGTTTTTGAACCTTCCATCGGTCAGTTCTATAACTGACATTGGCAACTTGTTATAAAAGCGTATACTGTTTATAAGAAAAGACTTGCTAGTTTTCGTTAATCTGAATTTGGGTATTACAATTTCGTGCTTACTGCGTGTATTTAAATTATGGAAGTCGCTTCTAGTTTTGAAAAGCCCCCGATTTTTACGGACATACAAAATACATTCCAAAATATAAAGTGAAGGTAGAGTCAGTATATCGATCTCTTTAAATTTTTCTCTGAGGGACTCGCGAGGACCCATTTTATAGATTGCGCGGATTGCCCTCTTTTGTAGGATGAAAATTGAGTCAACGTCTGCTGCTGATCCCCACAGCAGAATGCCATAAGACATAATACTGTGGAAATAAGCATAGTATACTAACTTAGCTGTAGCTACATCGGTTAGCTGCCTTATTTTCCTTACTGCATATGCAGCCGAACTTAACCTACCCGAAAGAGTTCTAATGTGCGCGCCCCACTGCAATTTTGAATCGATAGTAATCCCTAAGAATACAGTTTCCGTTATAACTTCAAGATTTTTGCCGTCAAGATTTAGGTTTAGGTCATGTTGTGGTACATTTGGTAAAGAGAACTTTAGACATTTTGTTTTTTTCGCATTCAGTAAAATATTGTTAGCTGCGAACCATTTTGAGAGAACAATCAGACTTTCGTTGACATTTAAGACATCCGTATCTTGCCTATCTGTTTTAAAAATTTGCGAAGTATCATCAGCAAATAGAATTATATCCGATAATTTGGCCATCATAAAAGGGAGATCATTAATGTTAACAAGAAAAAGGAAAGGGCCGAGAATTGAACCTTGGGGCACGCCCATCTTGACTAGAGATCCGGAGGACGTCGCCATATTAACATTTACTTTTTGCTGTCTGTTTGATAAATAGGAAAGCACGAGATCAGCAGATTTTCCACGAATTCCGTAGTGGTGTAATTTACAGATCAGTGTGTTGTGGTCGACGCAGTCGAAGGCTTTTGAGAGATCACAGAAAATGCCAATGGCATCCTGGGACCTCTCCCAAGCCTCCAAGATGTGACTGATGACTTTTACTCCCGCGTCCGTTGTCGACCTACCTTTCGTGAAACCAAACTGTTGACTATGCAGGATCCCATTTGAATTGAAGTGAGACAACATCTGTTCCAGCATGATTTTTTCATAGATTTTACTCAATGCTGGAAGCACGGATAACAATGAGAGGCTGTAAGTGTGAAAATTGAGTGAAAAAAATTGAGAAAATTGAGTGAAGTGAAACTGTAAGTTTGAAAATTGGTACTACTTTACTGTGTTTCATTAAGTCAGGCAAAGTGCCACTGTCCAAACATTGATTGAATATGCCTGTTAGGACAGGAGCAATTGAGTCAATAATATCTCCAAGAACCCTAACGGATATCCCCCACAAGTCTTCAGTATTCTTTATATTGAGACTTTTGAGACTTTTGACATCATCTGTGAAAATTTCGACTGTCTAGCTATCACGGTTCAGATTGAGATACAGCCTGGTGACAGACAGACAGACAGACGGACCGTGGAGTCTTAGTAATAGGGTCCCGTTTTTACCCTTTGGGTACGGAACCCTAAAAAGTGAAAAATAAAAAAAGACGTGTGGCACTCGGGGATTGCCGCGGTAAAGCTATTGCATAGCATTTGTATAAATAATTAGGTATAAATAGTGTAATGACACACCAAAACAAAATTATTCATTTATAAAAAAATAACAATATTGAGAAGTGATTATCGAATTTCGCGCGATGTACATATAGATATAATATCATATATACTTTCTCTGCGCGGCATTCATGACAACAAATTTCTTCCAACAAAATTATTATTAATACACTTATAATCAATATAAACGCAAAAATATAACTTTAGAATAACTTTAGAAAACCATAACAAACTAACTGTCAAACGCCTGACCAGAGGGAATCTAGTGACTTACAGTCAAAATGGCGGTCGATGTAATCCGTCTATTTGTTGAAGAGTCAAGGCCTATATAATCCCAGAGCTCTCATTGTTCTTCGTTATTATATCGGATTATAGCCGCCATTAAAAAGGACGTCCGTTTCATACATCGTTATTTTGTATAGGAGTTTCGCCAGACTGGTGTCGAAGACTGCCGAACTGAAACGACGTTAGACGATGCACGGCCTTCAAGCCACACCTCAGATTCCACAGAATTCAAAAACCTTATTAAAAACAAAACAAAAATACCCTTATTCACATTGAAATAAGGTCGCTTTTCTTTGACAAGCAAAAGTGACCCTTATTCTCATTAGCATAAGGTCCACATTGATCACCATTGGAGCGTGAGGTTTTTTCGTTACGGAATTTCTGGATTCGGTCTCCGCGCTCTAGGCCTGCGATAGAAGCTATGCAATAGCTTAAAAACTTTTTGCAAAAAGATACTACTGTTAGAAACTCTATTTTCGAAAGTCTATTTCCATAATTGATAAATTGTTTTAAGACTTCTAATTTCATTTATCATAAATTACAGGTAATAATCTTAGAATTATTATCAGAGCCCCTAGCACGAGTTTCTGCGTAATTGGATCGACTACGTTAACGTATCGCCTCCGACAATTTTTGTATGCAAAATTAATCAGCGCCATGTGTCCGTATTTGGAACTAACAAATCGGTAGCACAAGTTTTTGACAATTGCCTTCGTATCGAGTTCACGTATTTACGTTGCGTTAACGCTCCAAATGTATGGGAATCGGTAGCACGAGTTTTCATTTTGACATGTAGTATCGAATTTTACGCTAGGTGTGACGAAAGCACGTCGAAAACTATCTCACTGACATTTTCTCGGTGAGACATTTCACGTCAAACAATTTTCCGTATTTATTTGGGTATTTTTGCAATAAAATGCTATTTAATCATGAATAAAAGGGGCAGGCATGCTGTCTATTGATTATCTTACCTCCTAATTTAATAAAGAGGCTAGGAGAAGATTTTAAACGAGGTAGACAACATTTTTATTTTCTTTGTAAACAAATGCAGTGGTAGTTTCTTTTAATAAACCATTTCTATAAGTTATTGATACTAACCACACATAGAGCGGCGCGGCAGGCCCGCGCATCGCCCGCTCTGTCTTCCTGCCGTGGTGGAGTACGGTCTCTAGCGCGTTATTCGCCGCAACTCTACGTTTTACTTGCGGTTCTCCATAATTATCATGACTCATTTAAAGATTCAAGAATCGAAGAAAACGGCGATATGCCTTATAAATTAGAAATTATAATACTAGTATGCACGTATGCCTATATATTTTGCAACCGGTTTATACCGGTATTTAGAGCTAGTTTGGGAATATGGGTTAGAATTTGGGATAAACAACATTGGCAGTTGCTTCAAGGCAACTGAAGCATTTATCGGCAGCTAAAATGTTCTTGAGTAGGTACCCTATTAACAACAATACAAATCTAAAACGTATTAATATACACTTTCTGCAGCAGGTCTTATGGGCATGGTTGCGGTATTTTAAGTAGCAAAAACCGTAAGCCGTTCTACAATTCTAGCTAGTCTGTCGATGATAAACAGAGACAGATGTACAACGAAAGAGAGAAAACTAGGACAATAATGAAACAGAATCCCTTCGCAGCGTGACGAACGGTCTATTATAAAGACCTTCCATCGTTATTGCCACCTGACAGCCAATGTTCCAGAACCCAGAGTAATCTTTATGAGACGAGAAATCGATGCAGAGAGTGGACTGTGATAGGACTCTCCTTCAAAACTAATGGAATCCTAAGTCATATCGTTCCTTCGTACATGAAAAGCCTTGTTGGCTCAGCCTATTATTATTTAAAATTCCTACTTGTTGTTGATGTTATTATATTTGATTTATTATATTTCTAACATGTACTTACGTGAATTGAATAAGTAACTAACTAAGCTATTAATGTGATAATAAAAACCTAAATAAACAGAAACTATATGTTTTTCCTAATCTAAACATACATACATAAACTTACGCTTTTGCCGGATGGGGGTATGTAGGTAAAAACTACAGAATGCCACCTGCTACGTTATATTCACGTTCATACTTCTACACGCACGCGGGTTATGACATGCACGCACGCTGGCCTTTTTGAAGAACATCACAATAAGATCAGTTGCGGACGGTACCCTGGTGGTGTAAGTACCCGCGGTCGCCCTGGGACAGTATCCCACTGTTGTTTGACGTGCTTTCCATACGCTCTGAGTCAAGTGACTCTGCTGGTGGCACTCGCCACCACGCACCCCTGAATGCGTATGTAGGGTGGTAGGTACTAGGAAGACCCACATACAATAACCAAGTTTTGACCACAAAAATAAAAAGCGGGCTTTTTCATGAAAAATATTGTTGCATGTGTTTCAGGCCATTTTTGCGTTAATCTTTACTTAGCCGAAATCTTAAGAACCTTATTTATAAACCTTAATACATAAATATAATCATTACAGTACTAATAACCGGCGTGTGTGTATGACTAGATGTATGAATGTGAGTGAAGCAAAAGAAGTATGTAAGGATCGTAGCAGGTGGCGTTTTGTAGTTTCTGCCTACCCCCATGGGAAAAAGGCGTGAGTTTATGTATGTATGTGTATAATCATTACAATTTTTTATTTTTTACACACGGGCCCTTGTTGGCATACGACAATAATAATTACACATTTTTCTCATCATCGTTTTTCAATCTATCATTCAAAATTACACCAAACATAGGTACTTCCTATTCTAAACTAATATTGTAAAATTGTCTTAACTATATTTGTACAAGGTAATCTCTGGAAGGAAACGCCTGCCGTTCCTATAGCTAAGTGTAGCAGTAAGAACTTCATGGGCTGATAATGCGTTAAGAATAAGTAATAGAATATATAGCTGTTGTAGGTGGTACTAATCTATATAATGCATTGATGAAATAAAATGCAGATTTAATGAACAAAACTTTGTATTACATAATGTTCTTTCATATTCGCATCATAATGAATTGACAGAGCTTCTAAGATTCCAACCATAGCTCATAGCTGCTCCAAACGCTTGAAATAGCATGAAGAGCATTTGTACCAAAACAGTTGTGAATTAGTAGATACTTTTAACGTCGTCGTAAGTTACAAAATATTCCCCCAATTCCTTCGTTGGATGTCACTATTGCACGAAGAGACGTATAGCTTGCCGTGGGCTTTGAAGAAATCACGGCTGCACTCTTGTAGACGGTGGTGCAAGCGATTGGAATGGCTTGTCTTCTCTAAGTGGCAATGCTGGCTTATATTGTTCCGGTGTCGACAAAGGCTTTTGGCTAGTACCGGGAATATTTTATTCATCATCTCCTGTTGGCAAAAGAAGTTGATATAGAACAAAATACAATGATTCTGTAACTAAATACAACATTGTCGGTCGTGCAGTGTTATTGCACTTTTCCATTAGGAATTTCTTAGTGGCAACCCGGAGTCTCACTCTAAGTGCTGTGCACGGCAATAGGCCCGCCTCTTTCTACATGAGACCTCATAGGATTAAGCGGATGAAGCGCATTTTGCATAATTGTATGAATCTGTGCAATAAACTTACTTTTTTGCTTCTTTATGAAGTTCACCATGATGATGACCTAAGTGAAGCAAGTTCTTTTTGGATTCGTTAATTCTAAAATCACAGAACCATCGTACATAACAGATTTACGTCTGAAATTATTGGTAAATTTAAATAATTATTTGAAATGACAACAAACAACAATAGACGTTTACATCTTAGGGTCTGCTCACACTGAGACGCAATGCGATAATACATATAAACCGCGCGGAATTTAAAATAAAAAAAAGTGATAAAAGTCTCCATCCTCTATTATTTCTGTTTTATGTTTTTCTTTTGGAGGAACAGATGCTTTCTAGCGTTTGTATTTAGGCTTGTAAGTGGCGTTGTTAACTTCAGCTTGCTCAGTCATAACATGGCTGATGAAATCTATTTATTCATATATTTATATACATAATATAATAAAATATTATGTACATATTACATCTAATATCATATACGTAAAATGTGAATGATTATGTGGACAATCCTGGTTGAGGTATATTTATTATGTCTAGCATTCTGGGCATGATTGCTGACAGGCTGTGTTATATAGAATCGTTGATCCAGTATTTCAGCTGGAATATTGAAGCAATGATGGTTACCTGTGTGAAAGTGTTGAATGTTTGTGTTAATAAATGTTGTTTGTTGTTATTGTGTTACTAAAATAGGTATAAGTCTTTTTCAAATTCAAAAACTTTATTTCGAGCGAAAACTCATATAGGGTTAGTAACAATGTGCTTAAAACTAAGTGTTAGTAAACAACACGAAACGGTGACACATGTAACTGACAGCAGTTAACTATATTAACTAAATACATTTTTTTTACATCGTTCTCATATATCTATGTAATTTTCCTGTAACCATATACTTGTAATTGTACTGTGTTGATGGAAAAGAGTGTCCGTGGAGTTTCTTGCACGTTCTTTTCCATAGAGACCTACTGACGCTTGTAAATGTGCAACTAGTTTCATCTTTTGTTTGTCTATTCAAAAATGCCTTTAAATGGTTTAGTTGAAATAAAGTATTTTGACTTTGATAAGTCTATAGTGTTACTAATACTATATATGTATTATGTATTTAGGTTATGCTATTCTGTATGCTCTGTTGCCTTTAATAAATTAATTAATAATTAAGTATAATAAGGTATTTAACGTTTAGGTGTGGACGTGCAAAATACCTATTGGAACAAATCACTGAGTTTGGAAGTTCGTCGGAAGAATTTCGCATCTACACGCGTTTGCATCAGTGTGCTAACGGTTTTATATTTTTGTAATTTGAAGGAATCCGTCAAACATTAAGTGACAATTGTCAAACGTCATGTACGGGACCGTTCGAAACCGAACAATTTATCATAAATTAAAACTCCAATAAACTGAAATTTTCAATTACTTGTTAAAAAAAGAATTAATAAAAATGTTAAATATGTGTTAAAGTGTGTTTATAACAAATATTTGTTCAGTTTTAGTCTCTAAATTATTTAAGACAATGTTACCCGTTTTTGTCTTCGATTTTCAGAACGCACCATTCACTACAAACCAATCCAAACGCTATTGGATTCTCGGCCTTAATTAACCATAGTTCAATTACTACTTCCGAGTTGTCGCAAGACGTTTTTTTGAACTCGTGCTGCCAAAATAACTTGTCGCAGCATCGACTACGTTTTCGTCTGGTAAAATGTCACGATGACGATACGAAAACGTTAGAAACTTGTGCTAGGGGCTCAGTAATTAAATTTATTGTCAATGATTCAATACTATTTGTAAAAATTGTAACGTTAAAGTATAATCGCACGCACCACTTCCGTATGTGCCCCACCACGTTATGTCACGTGTTGAAAACATGTGGTGGGAAGTGTTGCGAGTGCTTAGTAGTCAGTTGTCGTCGAACAGTTGTAATGGACAGATGTAAAAAGTGATTTTGTGAGAACGTAATAAATATCGTGAAAATTGTGAAAGTTTTTTTTAATTATCTGAATCGTTAATAGTTCAGAAATGGGATATAATCGAGATAGCGATTGATGTTCACCCTCGGTGAAGGACTGAACGCCCATAAAAGGTACGTACGTACTGTAGCACTATTTAGTGTTAAATTACTTGTATCATTTAATGGTTAAATATATTAGTTATTTTTTTTCTATTTATAAATAACTTAAGAGAGAAACGTTTAAACGCTGGTGTCATAATTTGGTCGATAATATTCAAACTGTACTGGTGAGGTATTTAATTTTCTTCTTAATCTCTAACGTGATTTCTTATGGTTCTTCTATTGTCTTATCTTCAAAGACATATTATAGATGCTTTACAGATAGTGTCCCTTAGGTAAACAAGGAAAGAACATCCACTTTTTGTAGATTATTTATTTTCAGAAATCATGACTCTCAAAAGAAAGTCTCGACAAAGTACGAGGGAGTTGTGTGACTTGCCATCAAGCAACTCGGAGCCTCATGTGCGTAGACGTCGCAAAACTCGTTGCAATAATCGTGACGAGTCTAGCGATTCGAGAGACCACAGCGAGTCAAGTGATCACGACGCGACTCAGAGCAGTCGTGATTCGAGGCGCCGTGAGGTGTCATGCTGGCGATTCGTGTCACGGGTGCGTCACGTGTCAATGAGGCGTAAAGAGATATGCGAGTGTGACATGTCACGGAGTGTGGTGCGCCGCCTTCTGCGGAGCATGGAACGGCGCCTAGTGCGGCGCATGGTACGGCACCAAGTACGGCGCGTGATACTGCGCCTAGATAGGCATGTGTCGCGATGCCTAGAGGCGCGTGACGCGGCGCCTAGAGAGGCGTGTGTCACGGTGCATAGAGGCGCGTGACGCGGCGCCTAGAGAGGCGTGTGTCGCGGTGCCTAGAGGCGCGTGACGCGGCGCCTAGAGACGCGTGTGTCGCGGTGCCTAGAGGCGCGTGACGCGGCACCCATAAGCGCATAACACGGTGCTTAGAGAGGCGCGAGTTGCGGTACTGTGGGGACGTAGCCAGAAAGCGCTACTTAAATAAAACTCTGGATTCACTGTTCTAGTTATATTTCAGCAGCAAGGTGCCTACCCATAGGCACCTTCTATCGGACTCCCCATCAAAGCTCAGAGGAGCCCTTATATACACGGAAAAAGTCTAGCAAACACATCTTCATTTATTTTATGTTCTAAATTCATATTACCCTTCAAGTAATACTTATTGCCAGTGTTAATATAGGCAAGTAGGTTGCCTTCTAGTTAAGCAGAGTCCTCACATGAGCTACGCCCCTACGAATAGACGCGCAGAATCATTTGAAGTGCTTCTATTCTATGTCTTGGAAGGTTACATGAATCCTACCTTATCCTAACCCGAACATTTACCTAACAGAGGAATCACATTTACAATTGAGGTACGACCCTTAAAAGGGGAAGGCTTAATCATGACAAACGAGTTATCGGACGCTCCGATATGTGCTTTTAACTTCAGCTAACGTGCACACACACACTAACAAATCTACGCCGTCATGCTTGAACCTCCTTGACCAAAACCTCTGAAAAAGGAACAAGGCGTCCTCCCAACACTAACAAGAATGACGCGTCAACTCACATGGACCCGGATGGGGTTTAATCTCAAAAATTCAAATACGATACAATTTTTCGATCTCGTGCGTTTATCAGGCCAGAGAAGGAAAGGCTGGATCACATCGAATTTCTAATCCTATTCATAGAGCTTGCACCAGGGTTTATTATTATAAATGAATTTATTATTTTAAACATCAGACATAAACTGGACCAATGATGTCAACTCGACATCCTTTGCAAAGGCTATGCCCCGTTAGCAAAGTCGGTTTCAGTTATGACTATTACTTTAAGAAACCCCCTGGGTTATAATATTACCCTGGCTTGTGCCTTTGCCTTAATCGCATAACCAATAAACATTTCTTCGATGCGTGGCCAACGTTGCCAGCCTCTTCTTCCCCCTGCGGCTCACATCTCATTAGCACATCGTCAGCACATGCAACGGAAAGAACTAATTTAATTATACATATTCATACTATTTGAGAATATCGATAAGAAAACTATCGATTCATTTCTTCCTACTTTCCCATCCCTATTAACTTCAATATGTCAAATTTGATAGTTGTCATTCATATTTTTTTTCTTTTATTAGATAACAGGCCTCTTCCTATATGGAAACCTTACTAACTTTAACCTATTCTTATCTATTAAAACTTATATCTTATCCTACTCTAACATTAAAAGGTTTTAATCTATTTACATGTACTATGTCCCTAAATCGCCTATTATTATTTTTTATAATTACATAATTTACATCAGATAATCTTCTAACTATTCGGTATGGGCCTTTATACAACCTACATAGTTTTATACTTATATTTGTGGTCCGGCCTAACTAATCTGTGGCTAATATGGCGCGCATAGAGTATAATTCAATTTAATTATGGTGTGAACACTGTGCTTTATTATGTTGTCTATGGCACTATATGTCAAACCAATTCTTATAATGAAAACTATGCTTTACTTTTGACAAGGTTTTGACACTGTCCTTTTTTATATTATCTGTGGGACTACGTGTCAAACCAATTCTTTTAATGAAAACTATGCTTTACTTTTGACAAGGTTTTGACACTGTCCTTTTTTGTATTATTTGTGGGACTATGCGTCAAACCATTTCTTACAATGACATCTATGATTTCAAAGCATTTATTTGCTTAAAAGACTTTTCTATTTATTTTTTGACTGTTTCTGACTTAGTCCTTATGGATTTGTATTTGGACTTCGTCAGCAATTTCAAAAGCTAATCCTATTTAGTAAATAAAGACAAGACAGAGGAATTGTTCAGAACGATTAGGTTGAATTTTGTTAGGCGGTTACTTCATGGTAAGTGAAATACGTGTGGATGGTTTGATGGTTTATTCTCTACTGAATGGTACATTTCTTATTTCTATGAGTGGACTGTATTTAGTTCGATAGCTATAGATAAGTACATAGGTAAGTACGTAGGGTTAAACTTAAAACTCGCCTGAACATTCCGCCCCCCAAAGAACGCAGTTCTTTGACGTGAATTCACAAAAAATACACAATTACAATAAAAGGCAACTCAAGATAAAAACTAACTGTAAATAATGATACTTATAATTAAGTTTATACCATTCCCCCTCTAAAAAGCTTATTTTATTCACTGAAAACAGTGAATAAAAAGCACTTTTAATCACTGTTTTGGTGTTTGAATTTAGAACACACCAATATAATATGCAAACTCCATCTCAATGCTATACAACCTCCTTACGCATAAAATATTCGATACAAACTTAGATACAGATAGATATAGAATTAGAGTTATAGATAAAGATGGAGTTAGAGTTAGAGATAGAGTTAGAGATAGAGTTAAAGATAGAGTTAGAGATAGAGTTAGAGATAGAGATAGAGATAGAGTTAGAGTTAGAGATAGAGTTAGAGATAGAGTTAGAGGTAGAGTTAGAGATAGAGTTAGAGATAGAGATAGAGTTAGAGATAGAGTTAGAGATAGAGTTAGAGATAGAGTTAGAGATAGAGATAGAGTTAGAGATAGAGATAGAGTTAGAGATAGAGTTAGAGATAGAGTTAGAGATAGAGTTAGAGATAGAGTTAGAGTTAGAGTTAGAGTTAGAGATAGAGTTAGAGATAGAGTTAGAGATAGAGTTAGAGATAGAGTTAGAGATAGAGATAGAGATAGAGATAGAGTTAGAGTTAGAGTTAGAGATAGAGATAGAGTTAGAGATAGAGTTAGAGTTAGAGTTAGAGATAGAGTTTCAGATAGAGTTAGAGATAGTGATAGAGATTGAAACAGAAGTGCTGTTACCTAGCTCAGGGGTCAGGGTTTTACATTTTTTTGTACATTTTGAAGGTAATAAACCCATTTATTTATTATTATTCCTCGTGCCGCTTCAATCTTTCTTTTTCTCGCAGTCATGGTATAAAATATAGTATGCAACTCTTGAATAAACCGGATTTATATCGAGGGCCATGAATCACTCGCGTCGCTCATGATTCTAACACTTGAATCACTCGCTATGCTCGTGATTCAATCATCATGAATCACTCCCTACGGTCGTGATTCAGTCGTTAGAATCCTTCACTTACTTGTGATTCATCTACGGCCCTCGCATTAAATCCATCTTTTATTCACTAGTTGCATAATATACTATTTATAACAATACAAAGTGCCTATAATGTACTTAATATAGTTACTAGATAATATACGTATAAAATAGCTCATTTCTAAACAATAAAAATAGTGTAAATTCTTAAAATATATTGGTATAAACATAAAAAAACTTTTTTGCAAAAAAATACTACCGACTTCCAAATACAAAACTACAAAGTGAAAAATAACTTTAATTTTTGAAGTCGGTGTCTTTCGTAGGTGCCAATTTCTTGCGTTATGGACACCGACTTCAAAAATTAAAGTTATTTTTCACTTTGTAGTTTTGTATTTGGAAGTCGGTAGTATTTTTTTGCATAAAAGTTTTTTTATTTTTCACTTTTTAGTTGTACCTAATAGGCAAGTTAGTAAGGTAACTATAACGCCGAAATAAATTTCATAAAACTTGAACTTAACCTCTGAAATGAGAGATCTGCGTACCCCTTAAGAGCGTACTGGCGTGATGTTATGTTATGAAATGGTATAAACAATAAACAGACATGCGATTGCAGCAATCCCGAGAGATTTGCCGTTATTTATTGAAGAGTTCTGTTGTATATCTCCAAAGTTCTTCATCAGATCTCCACCAAATTAAAATGGGACCAATTTCGGAACATACGTTTTCAAACAAAAAAAGAATTTTCAAAATCGGTCCACAATTGACGGAGATATCGGTGAACATACACAAAAACAAAAAAAAAAAATACAAACTTGAAGTCGAACATAGAACCTCCTCCTTTTTGGGAAGTCGGTTAAAAACATGAATATAAGGCAAGTAAACAACGCTAGTTAACTTAGTACGTAAATAGGTAAACAATAATAAATTGAATTTAATGAATAGGTTTACGAGTATTACTAAGATACATTTGGTTTAGGTAGGATGTATAATTTTCTCAAAAATGGTATGTAATATTGCCATAACATCTCTAAAAAGTCTCCAGAAAGTGAATTCTACCGGAGACTTATTCACAACTGTCCAGTAAGTAAGTATGTAATTTACTTACTGGACAGTAATAGGGATAGGTCCGATATATCAAAACGTAACTTATATCGAATATGTGTTAGATATCATATCATATCGATATCAATATCAAAATAACCGATATTACAAAAACTATATCTAATATAACTGTACTACTAATACCGATATCTGAAAACCGAACCAAACCATTTACTTTTCAAAATCAATGACGAACAACGAACAAAAATAATTATGCCCGCGTTAGGCCTTTTTATTCGCGCGATTTTTCGCTCATTCTGCGGCCTATGGAATTGTATGAAGCTGCACGCATTGCGGTAAAAAACTACATAAATCCGCGCAAATAAAATCGCAAGGCCTGCTAAGCCTTAAAGTGTTCATTTGTTTTTTTTTTTTCAATAAACAGCTTTCTATTAGCAAGCCAGTTCGAATTTTAAATAAAACCTTTGATAAGTTATCTCCTTGGTTGCCATGTTTCGGTGAAAAAGTCCATTCCATTTTTAAATTACACGACAGATATGAGTTTACTATGTACTTTATTTGGCCGCTACACACGGCAGATATGGATTTTCATACAACTTTTGCCGGCCGCTGCTCTCATGTATTTGGTCTGTACTGCAATTTCGATTTTTCTCGAAGAAGGTTGTCAAAATAATTCTCAAATTTCCAAGCATGTTTCAGAAAATATAAATAAATGCCCCCGGTAAATCGATCACAATATCTATTAGTAATTGCCCTAATATGAATGTAACCTAAAATATTAATTAAACGAATTTGTTGTTAAATTTTCTTTCATTTTTGAGAAAAACATTATACAAGCCTTAACCAGTAAGAAAGACATCCTGGCCTCGTATATAACCGGACCTCACCTGCGGTTCGGTCCGGTTAACTCATACTTGGCCAGGAAGACTTACTTACTGGATTCTGCAGTAATGTACTATTACTCGTAGGTCGTTTATAAACACCGTTCTTACATTTAACTGACACCACACGAGTAATGCCATCGGGACCCACATGTTTTTCAATTATTTTACCCAATATCCACTTACTTGGAGAAATATTATCTTCTTTTAAAATCACTACGTCATCGATTTCTGGCTCAGTATTTTTGGCATTCCACTTATGTCTTTGGTTCAGATTTATAAGATATTCTTTGTGCCATCTGTTCCAGAAATCGTTGACCATTTTCTGAGTTAGCCTCCATCTATTGTGGTATTCTGCTAAACAGAACCACATATTTTGTAAGTCTATTTACAATTCATTACCTACACTATACAAACCATACCTTCATATCTGTTGATATTTTACATTGAGGTAATAATGTACATATTTTATCAACTTTTGTAATTCATTTTTATGTTTTCTTTCATACTGTTTGTACCTGAAAAGCATACTTTTAATTATATCTGATTGTTTTAATATCTGAAACTTAAATTATATTGTTAATTTGTAATTCTTGCAATATTTTTCTACTGTGACATTTTCATCTGACATGACATCTGTCTGTCTATTTTATTTTTCTTAAAACCATAGACCGTAACATAGGTACCATGGACTAAACCTCCTTTAAGCTAGGTTTACACTATTATAAGGGTAGTGTAGACTGACCCCTTTGTGAACCCTTTTTATTCGTTCTGGTCTTTATTTCTTAATTGAAATTTGAATTTGAAATGTAGACAGAACACAGAACGAAGAAAAACGGGCGTCAATTTTTAGTTTTGAATCTGGACGGAACGCCGAAAGTCGGTGGACTACGGGATACTACTTAATGTACGATCGAATCTGAAAGTCTTTAAAACTATTATACTTACGGCTTGTGTAATATTATCTGAAGTGCTATAATTTTTAATATATATATATATAAATATATATAGTGTTATACTGTGTATAATTTGCCAGCCTTCATACCTACCGTTTACCTGCGCATATACGGCGTGTAACGCCCAGTCCGATCCCCGACGCTCCTTACTGCCTACCTACCACACTTGGTGTATGAGCTGTAGCAGACAGGTCTTCAGACTCGCGCGGCCACAGCGCGCCCGTTTCAGCACGCGCAGATTCCTGCCGCCTACTCATTTACGTACCAGCCCGATTGCCTGCTCATCTGCCTACCCAGGGCCTACGACGTCATCCTGCCCGTCCGATCACACCGTGCCACGTCTGCCTGCCCTACTCTACAGCCTGCCTATCCGATTGCCGTCGTGGTGCCTGCTCATCTGCCTACCCAGGGCCTACCACGTCTTCCTGCCTGGTTAGCTGCCCACGTCGTGCGAAGCCGGACCACAGTTTTATTATCTTTATCCTTTTTCTTAGTTTTAATTTTATTAATACTACCTTTTATTTTTATTAACGTGGCTAACGTTAGCTCTCCGGAGCTTACGTTACGCTACAGTTTGGCGCCCAACTTTTAAATAATTGGGCGCAACGTTGTTTGTGCGCCCAATTTTAAGAATCCACCTCATCACCCACACTCTAACTATTTTTTTAACGTGGGCTCGATTGCATATTCTCAAAATTCAAAAAAACATAATTGTACAAGTAATAACTAACTTTTGGTTTCCTTTCCAGGCCCTCATCATCATTTTTCATTTACACTTTAGCTAGTACTTTTCTTTTAATACTTTACAATTGACTCTTAATACTAATGAATCCTTGATTAATTGATTAATTCTTTATTTAAAATTCTTTAATATAATAATTCTTTAAATCTAATTAACTAATTCTTTAAACAATAATTCTTTATCAAAATAATTAATTACCTTACTTGTCATTTAATCATGGCTAGGTCAATTAAATACTCTTATCTTAACAAACTTGAACTCGAATATGAGGTGATTATCAGAACTGAGAGTCCAGCTGACAATCTCCAAACTCTTAAAGAACAAATGGCGAAACTTGCTCATGTTCTTCCAGAAGACATAAAATTTTCCCCCATTCCCCTCAAACTTGACCTGTCCCAGGCGGAAAATACTCTAAATTACTTAGAAGACAAAATTTCCCAATTAGAAATATCTAAAGACAAAATTTACATAAAAAAACTGGAAACATTCAGAAACCACCTATATCATCATCTTGGACGATTTCAAGCAGTTGCACCATTTATCGAAGCCTGCTCTAGCTTAAGATCGCGCTTCTACACACTCGATAAAAGATTCGAGGCTATTGCTTTTAGCGATACTGATAGGTTTTCTCCTGAAGACGTGTTAGTCGAAACATACAGTCAATCTCAACAAGTTCAACCAGTTCCTTGTTTGAACCCGTCAATACCTCAAACAGTTCTTGAAAGTTCTGCAACTTCCTTACCTTTCCAACCCATTTTGACCACTCCAAATATCTTTAATCCACAGGCTTCTTCAATGTGGCAAACCTATCATTCTTCACATAATTTTGCTAGAGAACTTAAACAATTTTCTTTTAATGGCAAATCATGCCCTAGGTCATTCCTCCAAAGATTAGAAGAATTCTGTTTATCTAGGAATATATCAGAGGAAATGCTCTGCAAACACGCTTTCGAAATCTTTACTGATGATGCACTTCATTGGTTTCGATTTCAATATAATCGAAATCCTACCTTGACTTGGAGTCAAATCCATCTTTTATTAATTAAAGACTTTGGTTTACATAATTTTGATTATAAAATGCTCGAAGCTATTAGAAACAGAACTCAGGGTGCAACAGAGTCCATTATTGTGTATGTGAGCATTATGTTTGGAATGTTTTCTCGCCTTACTAAGAAACTATATGAAAACGGGCAACTTGAAATTTTACTTAATAATGTGAGACCGTGCTATTCAGTCTTTATAGCGCTTAAAGATGTCAAAACAATTGACTCTTTAATTTCAGCTTGTCAAACATATGAAAAGTTTTCTGAAAAAGATTGTAATTTTTCTGAACCTAAATATGAAACAGCTTCTTATGCTACTGAATTCGCTTATCGGCCTTCAACTTCTAAATGCCTTCCAAACATAAAAAACACAAACGGAATAGGAGATAATAAACAACCTCTTTCTACTACTAAAACTAATCATGACTCTAAAGTAGACTTTTGTTATCGCTGTCGTATTTCGGGTCATTCCTTACAAACTTGCACTAAACCAAAATATCTGATATGTTTTAAATGCGGTCGTAAAGAAGTTAAAATAACTGATTGTCCTATGTGTAACCCAAAAATACAACAAAAAAAACTAGATGGCGTCTTGAATAACGTTTTTAAATCTCAAAATAATAATTTTGATCCTGTTGATTGGAAACTATGGCTAAATTTTATTAAATTTTTTATGTATTGCTATAAAACAACCTCTGTATATTATGACACAGAAAAAGATTATAACAGACCTTTTATTGAAGTGTCTATTAATAACTTGCCATTTTCTGGTCTATTAGACAGCGGGAGTTGTATAACAATCCTAGGAAATAATTCTCATAAAGATATCCAAAAGTTAGGATTTAAGTTATTCAAGTTATGGTTGCTAACAAACAGAAAACCATGTCGTCTGGTTATTTTCATTTACCAATCGAATTTAATGATCAAATACATATTATTAAAGCTTATGTTTTCCCTGATATTTATCCCTCACTGATTTTTGGTTGGGATTTCTGGAAAGAGTTTAATTTAACTCCTAAATCGCTTTCATCTGAACTAAATCTAATTAATAAAACTATTACGGTGAGTTCAGTGGACAATAGAGTACTCACATTTGAACACCTTTCGTTTAATGAGAAAAACATTGCAACAGACTTGATTGATCGTTTTAAAACTATTTCTTTTGAGGAACGAGGCATATTGGGTCGTACCAGTTTAGTTTCTCATCGTATTGATACCGGTAACGCACTGCCAATTAAACAACGTTGTTACAGACTTTCACCTGAAAAACAAAAGGCATTAATTAATGAAGTTGATCAAATGATAAATCTTGATGTAATTGGAAAATGTGAGAACCCTTGGTTATCTCCAGTGCTTATTGGAAAACAAACTAAACATGGTGTTATTTGCTGATGACACATCTTTAATTTTTAAAATAAATAGACGTACTTGTCAGGTTGACGACGTAAATAACGCGCTACGGCAGGTTCAGGATTGGTTCACTGCAAATAATTTAGTTTTAAATAATAAAAAAACCAAGTGCGTAAAATTTTCCTTGCCGAATGTAAAAAGTACTGATTGTGACATTATCTTAAACAAGGAGAAGCTAGAATTCGTCGATAAAACGGTTTTCCTGGGGATCACGCTAGACTCAAAGTTACAATGGGGTCCTCATTTAATATCACTTGCAGGGCGGCTAAGTTCGGCAGCTTATGCTGTTAGAAAGATTCGTCAATTTAGTGATGTAGATACCGCGAGGCTGGTCTATTTTAGTTACTTTCATAGTATAATGTCTTACGGTATTTTACTATGGGGAAGGGCTGCAGACATTGAGTCAATTTTTATTCTGCAAAAACGAGCCATCAGAGCGATATACAATCTTCGCCGGCGCGATTCTCTAAGGGAACTGTTTAAGGGCATTAACATCATGACGGTTCCTTGTCAATATATTTATGAAAATATCATGTACGTGAGAAAGAATTTACATCTTTTTAGTAAAAACGGAGATAGACATAATTACATTACTAGAAATAGGGACCAATTAGTTCAACCAGGTTTCAGACTGGCTAAAGTAGCCTCTTCTTTCATGGGGTACTGTACAAAATGTTACAATAAAATTCCTCCCCACATTCTAGAACTGAATGAGACGAAATTTAAAACTTGTATAAAACGCACACTATGCAGGCAGGCATATTATAAGTTGGGGGATTACATCACTGATAAAAATGCTTGGCTCAATGCTAGTCTTGCTCCACAACCACTAGGGCACAAAAACAAGTGATATGCAGAACATTATTGTTCTGTAGAATTGTTGGACCTGCTGAAGACTGTATGAATATATTTGTATTATATAGACTCAATTTCTTTTAGTATAGTATAACTGCGCAGCACGTGTGTGAGTACTATGTACCCAACTGTAAATCTACCATTTGCTGTACCTTGGTGTCGTTCGTTGACTGTGTTTGCCCTGGCAGTTGAGTGTGTCATGCTCTCTCAAATGTCTCTCTGATGGTGGCGTGTGTGTTGGATCATTCGGTTCCCTTCATGATGGTTGAGCTGGGTGGTGCCGATTCATGCGTCATGTTCGTGAACGGGCGCCGTCAGTTGGGATTGGTCTTAACTTAACTGCTTCGGATGCTAGTGTTTTTCTAGTGCTTATTATGTAACTGCACAGTACATGTGTGAGTACTTTTAATACTTTGTACGTAGTATAGTATGTAGTGATTCTGGGTGCATTGTCCTCACACATATAAATTTATTAATGTATGTACTTATGTACCTAAATTTTGTAAAAAAAACATATATTTTTTTAAAAGAGTAAGTATGGAGTTTCTTGTGCGTTCTTCTCCATAACAAGCTACTTTCCGAATGCACGGTAGAATCAATTTTTATTCCCTGTAAATTTTAATGTATTCTAACGTTCAAAAGTGCCGCTTTGTGGCCTAGTTGAAATAAAATATCTTTGTCTTTGTCTTTGTCTATCACTCCAAAAAAAAACGGAAAATGGCGTTTCTGTGTTGATAGTAGGAAATTGAATTCAATCATTCGGAAAGACGCATATAGTCTTCCTTTTGTTTCTAAAATCCTAGATAATCTTAAAAACGCTAAATATCTGACTAGCATAGACATTGCTAAAGCTTTCTGGGAAATTCCATTAAATAAGGACGATAAAGATAAAACTGCTTTTTATGTCCCTGGAAAAGGCATGTATCGCTTTAAAGTTATGCCATTTGGCTTAACCAATGCTCCCGCGACTCAACAAAGACTCATGGACAGCTTATTTACACCAGATTTTGATAATAAAGTCTTTTGCTACTTAGATGATATAATAATAATAAGTGAAACATTTGAAGAGCATATCTCACTTCTACTTAAAGTTCTTCAAAAACTTTCTTACGCAGGTCTCACAATTAATTTCAAGAAAAGTCAATTTTTTCGTAAATAATTAAAATATCTCGGTTATGTAGTTGACGATCAAGGTCTACGTGCTGACCCTAATAAAATTGAAGCTATTTTAGCTTACCCCGCTCCTTCCTCTAAAAAAGAAGTGAGGAAATTCTTAGGCACATGCAGTTGCTTTCGTCGCTTCATACCTAACTTCAGTTCTATCGCTTCACCCCTTTGTAAACTAACTTCGTCTGGAAAAAACTCTTCTAAGAACTTTGTCTGGAATGATGAAGCAGATTTAGCCTTTTCTAAACTAAAAGAATGCTTAATTTCAACCCCAATTTTAGCTTGCCCTGACTTTGACCTTCCATTTTCTGTACATTGTGACGCATCTAATTTCGGAATTGGTGCTATGTTGACTCAGGAACAAGACAATAAAGAAGTAGTGATCGCATACATGAGCAAAACTCTGAATAAGCACGAGCAAAACTATTCAACTACTGAACGGGAAACACTAGCTGTTATTACTGCACTTGAACATTGGCGTTGTTATCTTGACAATGGTAAAAAGTTTACAGTTTATACCGATCATGCGGCATTAAAGTGGTTCCAAAATTTGTCTAATCCTTCTGGAAGATTAGCTCGATGGACCCTTCGTCTATCTTGTTTTAATTTTGATCTGAAACACAAAAAAGGTAAAGATAATGTCGTTCCAGATCTTCTTTCACGCCACAAAACTCCTGATACAGCTATTATTGGCGCTGTAGAACCTATTTCCGGAGATATTGTGTCTCAATTGGAACACTTTAATAAACTTTTTAAAAATTGTCAAAGAAACCCTGATGACTATCCTAACTATAAGATTCTTAATATTAAATAAAAAAACTTTTTGCAAAAAAATACTACCGACTTCCAAATACAAAACTACAAAGTGAAAAATAACTTAATTTTTTTAAGTCGGTGTCTTTAGTAGGTACCATTTTTTGCGTTATGGACACCGACTTAAAAAAATTAAGTTATTTTTCACTTTGTAGTTTTGTATTTGGAAGTCGGTAGTATTTTTTTGCAAAAAGTTTTTTTATTTTTCACTTTTTAGTTGTACGTACCTTATAGGCAAGTTAGTAAGGGAACTATTTCGCCAGAATAGATTTCATGAAACTTGAACATAACCGGTGAAATGAGAGATCTGCTTACCCCTTAAGAGCGAACTCGCGTGATGTTATGTTATGAAATGTTATAAACAACAAACAGACATGCGATTGCAGCAATCCCGAAAGATTTGCCGTTATTTATTGAAGAGTTCTGTTGTATATCTCCGAAGTTCTTCATCAGATCTTCACCAAATTAAAATGGGACCAATTTCGGAACATACTTTTTCAAACAAAAAAAGAATTTTCAAAATCGGTCCACAATTGACGGAGTTATCGGTGAACATACACAAAAAAAAAAAAAACTTGAAGTCGAACATAGAACCTCCTCCTTTTTAGGAAGTCGGTTAATTAATTATATCGCTTCACTAACTCATCTGATTATCTTAACGAAGATTTTGCATGGAAAGAGGTTCCGCCCCCTTCCGAAAGACTAAACCTTATTAAATCTTGTCATGGTGTTACAGATAATAATCCTCATATTGGCATTTTCAAAACTTACAAGAAACTTTCTTTAAGATACTATTGGTCTGGAATGTTTAAAGATGTGGCAAAATTCTGTTCTACCTGTGAAAATTGTCTTTCTTATAAGCACTCGAATCATTCTCCTTATGGTCCTATGGGTAAACCAAAAATTTGCTCAAGACCTTTTCAAAATATTTCTTTGGATTTGATGGGTCCTTTTCCAATGACAAGACTACGTAACCAATATAATTCCTCGTGGTAACTTGTTCTTTTTAACCGACTTCCCAAAAAGTAGGAGGTTCTATGTTCGACTTCAAGTTTGTTTTTTTTTTTTTTTTGTGTTTGTTCACCGATTACTCCGTCAATTGTGGACCGATTTTAAAAAAAATCTTTTTTTGTTTGAAAAAGTATGTTCCGAAATTGGTCCCATTTTAATTTGGTGAAGATCTGATGAAGAACTTCGGACATATACAACAGAACTCTTCAATAAATAACGGCAAATCTCTCGGGATTGCTGCAATCGCATGTCTGTTTGTTGTTTATAACATTTCATAACATAACATCACGCCAGTTCGCTCTTAAGGGGTAAGCAGATCTCTCATTTCACCGGTTATGTTCAAGTTTCATGAAATCTATTCTGGCGAAATAGTTCCCTTACTAACTTGCCTATTAGGTACGTACAACTAAAAAGTGAAAAATAAAAAAAAAATTTGCAAAAAAATACTACCGACTTTCAAATATAAAACTACAAAGTGAAAAATAACTTAATTTTTTGAAGTCGGTGTCCATAACGCAAAAAAAATGGTACCTACGAAAGACACCGACTTCAAAAAATTAAGTTATTTTTCACTTTGTAGTTTTATATTTGGAAGTCGGTAGTATTTTTTTGCAAAAAGTTTTGTTCCTAAATATTGTCTTATTTTTCCTATCAAACGCGCTACGACTTCTAATATTATCTTACATCTAGAAAATGCCGTATTTCTTGTACATGGAATTCCGCAAACTATAATAATGGATAATGGTTCACAATTTCAATCAAACGAGTTTCAAAGTTTTCTGAACAAATATAAAGTTCCTTTTATCTTTTATTCTCCTAGATATTTCCCTCAAGTCAACCCAACAGAACGATATAATAGAACAATTATCACTGCTTTAGCACAGTTAGTTGGTGATGACCATCGGTCATGGGATAAATATTTACAAAAAATCCAATTCGGCCTAAATAGCACGGTAAACTCTTCAACAGGATTCTCCCCATCTTTTCTTGTATTTGGTCGTGAAACTATACCGTGTGGTTCATTTTACATTGATTGCACTAATCTTGACAACGTTATTTTTCTTCCTCGCGATACCTATGCCACTAATTTAGGATTATTATCTGCTATCTTCGATAAAGTACAGATTGCATTATACACTGCACATATTAAGAACGCTGTTCATTATAATGCTAAACACAGCTTTAAAGAATTTAAAGTCGGTGATACAGTCTGGCGTAAAAATTACGTTCAGAGTAATGCTGGCGCATATTTCAGTGCAAAATTAGCTCCAAGATATGTTAAATGCACTGTAATCGAAAAGCTTTCACGTCTTGTTTTTATTCTGGAGGATCCTAATGGATCGAGAGGAAAATGGCATGTAAAAGATTTTAAAATTTAATATTTAACTTGCCATTTATTTTAATATTTCTTGTACATAGTTGCAATATGAAAGTTTATTTATTTTTACAAAGAAACCAAACATATTCGACTTATTTTACTTTGTATGTATAGTATTTACATAATGAAGATATCATTATGAAATTATATTCTAGGTTATCCGAGATATTCTTATTACACATTTGATTATATTTACTAACATTAACTTATGTGTTATTCTTAAACTTCTTAATTTACACTTAATATCCTTGTCATTACTTGTACCTTATTCTTAACTTTATGTACAAAGAATGAGGTGTTCTTTTAGAGTTTTGCACAACTGGGAAAGCCTTATGTGCACAGAGCGGTCCCGTAACTCTATAAAAATAAGCCAAATGCGTGGAGTCTTGTAAATATGTAAAAAAAATCCTCTCAAACTAGTTCCCTCTCAAACTAGTTTCCTCTCAAACTAGTTCCCTCTCAAACTAGTTCCCTCTCAAACCAGTTCCCTCTCAAACTAGTTCCCTCTCAAACTAATTCCCTCTGAAACTTAGTTCCCTCTCAAATCTAGTTCCCTCTCAAATCTAGTTCCCTCTCAAACTAATTCCCTCTGAAACTTAGTTCCCTCTCAAACTTGACTTCCCTCTTAAACCTAGGACCCTCTTTCCTCTTAAACTTAAGTCACTCTTCCCTCTTAGACTTATATTCTTTCTTTTCTTCGGGTTTTCAAACAGGTGCGGGTTACGACACCTAATTAAAAAAAAAAGCCTTCGTAATCTTTCTAAATATTTCCTTGTGGAGTATGCGTCATTGAATGTGAACCATATCCCCTACGTGTGATTGAATGAGAGTGTTTGACGAAAGTATGAAAGATGTTGTGTGATAGAGCAAGGATTTATATAAACATCAAAATTTTCTTTAAGTTGAAATTTTTTCTGGGGTCATCGGGGAAATGTGGTATTCTGCTAAACAGAACCACATATTTTTTAAGTCTATTTACAATTCATTACCTACACTATACAAACCATACCTTCATATCTGTTGATATTTTACATTGAGGTAATAATGTACATATTTTATCAACTTTTGTAATTCATTTTTATGTTTTCTTTCATACTGTTTGTACCTGAAAAGCATACTTTTAATTATATCTGATTGTTTTAATATCTGAAACTTAAATTATATTGTTAATTTGTAATTCTTGCAATATTTTTCTACTATGACATTTTCATCTGACATGACATCTGTCTGTCTATTTTATTTTTCTTAAAACCATAGACCGTAACATAGGTACCATGGACTAAACCTCCTTTAAGCTAGGTTTACACTATTATAAGGGTAGTGTAGACTGACCCCTTTGTGAACCGTTTTTATTCGTTCTGGTCTTTATTTCTTAATTGAAATTTGAATTTGAAATGTAGATAGAACACAGAACGAAGAAAAACGGGCGTCAATTTTTAGTTTTGAATCTGGACGGAACGCCGAAAGTCGGTGGACTACGGGATACTACTTAATGTACGATCGAATCTGAAAGTCTTTAAAACTATTATACTTACGGCTTGTGTAATATTATCTGAAGTGCTCTATTTTTTAATATAAATATATATAGTGTTATACTGTGTATAATTTTCCAGCCTTCATACCTACCGTTTACCTGCGCATATACGGCGTGTAACGCCCAGTCCGATCCCCGACGCTCCTTACTGCCTACCTACCAGCCCGATTGCCTGCTCATCTGCCTACCCAGGGCCTACGACGTCATCCTGCCCGTCCGATCACACCATGCCACGTCTGCCTACCCAGGGCCTACCACGTCTTCCTGCCTGGTTAGCTGCCCACGTCGTGCGAAGCCGGACCACAGTTTTATTATCTTTATCCTTTTTCTTTGTTTTAATTTATACTACCTTTTATTTTTACTAACGTGGCTAACGTTAGCTCTCCGGAGCTTACGTTACGCTACACTATCTAAACTAGAAATATTACACACTCTCCTTGCGTGTCTGAGCGGAGTGGACGTGTTTTTATTTGTTTTTTATTTTTGTTGCGCGAATATTAATTCAGTATTTTAAATTCATTTAAGTTCTGTATTTTTTAAATAATCGGACCCTCCTTTTCTATCTTGTGGGATCGTCCGTAAGAGGCGGCGGCCATAGTGGTTTGTGTCGGACCTCTCATTCAGCGAGCTACGAACGTCAAATTTGAGGAACTTGGATTCCTAAAAGTGTTGGCGTCTGCGGCGAGATTTGAACCTGCGCCGTCTTCGTGCACTGGATCGAGGTCGCGCCCAGTGAAGCTACGCCACACCAACATTGGCGTGGTCAAGCGAAATTAAGTACCTAACAGCGCCCGCACAGCTACGAAGTACTACGTTATCGCGATCGGCTACGCCGTTGAGTGCTACGAAGCTACGAGGCTACGAGCTACATTATAACTAAAGCGTCGCGCGCGGTGAGTGAATCATTTGATCTGCTACGCCAAGTCTCCGTGCACAATACTATTGCAAAACGAGCAGTGTTTACGTTTTGCGTAACTTGTCATCGCCGTTGTATAATATTAATAATGTCTTCCCGGCCTAATCCGCCCGCAAAAACTGAACAAACGTTATTGATACCGGGTGCTAATGTGCAGGAATCTGACACAGCATCGGATTGCGTGGGCTCGGACCATGACTGTGGAATTCAGCCAAACATTACACGTCGTCTTAAGCGCAAATTTGACGACCCTGCGCTCCGTGAAATAAAAGACATGCTGCTCGATGTACAGCTTCATCAAAAGAACCAAACTATAAAATTTGAGGAAGAAATGAAGAGGATGACGCAACAAAATAACGAAATTATGCAGTCAATTCAACACATGTCGGAGAAATATGATGATGTTTTATGCCAACTTCAACGAACAAAAGAAGAAAATACTGTTTTCAAGAATCAAATGAAAAAGATGGAGCAAAAGATTGATCTACTCGAAAGGAATTCCAAGGCGTCAAGCTTGGAACTTAGAAACGTGCCCGAAACCCAGTCCGAATCAAAAGCTACTCTAATTAACATAGTAAAAAATGTTGGTGGTGTACTAAATGTTGAGGTGCTTGATAAGGATATTCGAAATATTTACAGACCCAAGAAAACTCAGAGCAAATCTACTCCCATAATAGTAGAATTTGCCACGAATTCTCTCAAGGAAACTATCATAAATGCATCTAAAACTTTTAACAAAAACAATAAAACTGATAAATTAAACACCACACATCTGAAGATAAGCGGCGAATCAAAACCGATCTTTATAGCAGAGTCTCTCACCACCTATGGAAGATACCTATATTACCTAGCTCGTGAATATGTGAAAAATATTAAGGGCGCAAGCTGTTGGACCTCATATGGTAAGGTATATATACGCCAGAGAGAAGGAGGTCACTCTTTACTAATTGCCAAAGAATAAGACGTGACTAAACTAAAACCTCAATGACTAATCCGCTTACTACTACAATCACGCTCTGTTGCTGCCAAGATCCGTTTTGTATATTGCGACAAAGACTGGGATAACACCCAGCTGGGGATTTTTATAACTTTTACAGAATATTTTACTATTACTTTTTATAATGTTTACCTCATAAAAATTTGTAACTTACATCCAACTTACTCACCAATACACAAATACTACATTTCTTTACAAACTCACACAACTCGCACCCATATAAACCACACTACTCTACTTACCTACACTGTGACTTATTACAACATTTATATTTTTTTATTATTTACTTATACACGACTTCTACAGGTACATGTTATAATAATGCAATTACTTCATCTAAGTCAAATCAATAATCTCAATCGTATTTACACAGTATTTCTAATCTTATCACGGAATACGCAATATTTTTGGCGCCTGATAATGATCCAATGCGTCACTAACTGCCTCGCCTCATCTAAAACACAAGTATCATATATTAATAATTATCCTAAATGTATTTTAAAAGCAAAATTTGCACCCATGTTATCTTCACTACATCCTAATGCGCGTAAAATTCGATATCACTAATGATATAATAGGAGACATTGACCAATTTGATGTATCTGTTCCTGTTACATGCGAACCCGAGGAATGCATTTCATACTTAAAATATCCAGAACAATATATAAAAGTTCTACAACAAAATATTCGCAGTCTGAACTGCAATTATGAAGAGTTACATGTTCTGCTTAAAAGACTAAAACTCTCGTCTGATATCATAGTGCTCTCTGAATGCTGGCTATCACAAGTTATTACGTTACCATTACTACAAGGCTACAGTTCACACAAAACTAATGACAACTACAACCAGAATGATGGCGTAGTTGTCTATACAAACAATAACCTCGAATGTACTGTGGAGGAACCTAATCTGCTGGAAGCGAACTGCTTAACGATTAAAATTAAAGAACATACTGTGGTAGTTGCAATTTACAGACCTCCTAGTTTTAAATCTGCCGATGTTTTCTTGAATTCAATTCACACAGTGTTAGAAAAATTTTCATCATTTAAGAATGTTATTATTGTTGGCGATATAAACATTGATCTCTTAAGTGCCAATCATATTACCACCGCGTACTTAGATACCATTAACTTCCATGGATTACTTCCTGCCATTAATGCTGCAACCAGAGGTAAAGCGTGTCTGGACCACGTTATAATAAAAACGAAACTAAAAGCATTTACATTTTCTCTGTGCACTAGTATTACTGACCACGAAGCCGTATTATTTTGTATGAAAAACGACACTACTAAGGATAAACCAATAAAATTAAACTATAAAATTGACAATGAAAAACTAAAATCAGACTGCCAGAATTGCACTTTTGACGCTATATATCAAGAAACTAATTTAAATAACGCCATGAATAATTTTATTAATATAATAAAACAATTAATTATTAACAGCACAACAATAAGAATTACACCTAGAAATAAATTAACAATTAAGCCCTGGATATCCGTTGGTATGCTACGATGCATTAGAACAAGGGATAGAATGCATAAAAAATTAAAAACAAATGTAAATGACACCATACTAAAGATAACGTATTTGAGATACCGCAATCACTGCAATAACTTGCTCAAAAAACTCAAAAAGCAATACCAAAAAGATCAACTTGATATGTCGAAAAATAATTCAAAAAAGCTGTGGTCTACCATAAAATCAATAACTAACAACCGTAAACAAAACCAAATACCACAGCAGCTTCTGTCCATCGAAAAAGAACCCATGGATGCGATCAATAAAGCAAATAAGTACTTCTCAACCATAGGCAAACAATTAGCAGATATGATACCTTCACATATTCCCACGTTCAAGCCAGTAATTAAATCTACACTACATTCCTTCGTTCTTTTACCCACTGACAACGAAGAAGTTGAAAGGACGATCAAAAACTTAAGAAGTGACTGTGCTCCTGGATGGGATCAAATAAGCGCTGATGCTCTAAAAACTACATGTGAAACCATCACGCCAGTACTTGCCAACCTAATAAACCGCTGCTTTGAGACCGGAATATTTCCTGCCGCGCTGAAAAAAGCCGTGATACACCCAATACATAAGGCGGGAGATAGAGGCAGTGTCAATAATTACAGGCCAATTGCAATATTAACAACATTATCAAAACTATTTGAACGCATAATAAATAAAAGGCTCACCAAATACCTAGAGGAACGTAATCTTTTCGCTGATACGCAATACGGATTTAGATCTAACCGCTCAACAGACAGTGCTGTACTTGACCTTGTTAACTTCTTGGTGAGTAAACTAGACAACAAAAAAAAATGCTTAACTATATTTCTTGACCTTGCAAAGGCATTTGACACTGTCTCTGTTCCCCACCTTGTGCAAAAACTTGAAAACCATGGTATTAGAGGGGTCCCGCTGGCATTGCTAACAGACTATTTAAAAAATAGAACCCAATGCGTAAAAATCGGAGAATATATCAGTAATGAATTACCAGTCGACTTTGGCGTGCCACAGGGTAGCATACTGGGTCCTACCCTTTTTCTTTGCTACATAAACGAACTTTGCACTCTTGAAATTCCAAACTGCCGCATATCGGCATATGCTGATGACACTGCGCTTACTTTTTTCTCTGACTCGTGGGATGAACTTTATAACTTTGCACAAAACGGGTTCAATACAATATGTCACTGGTTACTGTCAAACTCTCTCTCCTTGAATGAGGAAAAAACTAAATACATTGTCTTCTCAATGACAAAACGAAATAAACCTCCTAACCATTTGGACAAGATTTATGCACATAAATGTAACTATCCACCTACTCCAAACTGCACTTGTCCTAACATAAATTCAACTGCATGTATTAAATATCTTGGAATTGAACTTGACGCTAACTTAACTTTTGGAAATCATTTGCTATCCGTATCCAAAAGAATCCGTAAGCTCACTTACATTTTTAAGGATCTCCGGGATATTGCAGAGAAACAGACCATGAGGATGGTGTACGAGGCCTTGGTACAGTCCATCCTTAGTTACTGCATAACCACTTGGGGAGGAGCATGCAAAACAAAAATGATAATGCTTGAGAGAGCTCAAAGGATGATCCTAAAAGTGAGCTTATCAAAGCCACGACGTTTCCCTACCTCCACACTCTATGAGGAAACTCAAGTTTTGACTGTCCGTCAGCTGTACGTGATGCTGACTATACTTCGCCAGCGCTCCTATTTATCCGAAGAACTAAGAAAACGCAAAGCTCTCACTAGAAGATGCTATGCAATTTGTGAGTCAACAGCTGTACGCACCCGTTTTGCTGAAAGATTCTTCTCATTTCGTGGAGGAGTATTGTTCAATAAACTCAATAAAGATATTGACCTATCTAACTGTCGCAAAACTGAATGCAAGAATAAACTTAGAAAAAGGTTACTCGAGTTAAGCTACACGGACACTGAAAAATTGATTGAGATGATTTCTTGATTTTTGAATTTTATTAATACATTTATTTATTATTATTTAAAAGTAATTCAATATTCTTACATACATACAAACACTTATTTATAAATTTTATATATATACAGCTATAAGGTAGTATTGTGTTTCAAACTGACACTAGCTACAACATACACGCATACACACACACACGCACATACACACACACATACACACACATACACATACACACACACATGCGCACGCATGCACATATTAGCTCATTCATCCACTAACATATCTGCTTACTCACGACGTCCGACAGTCTGAGCAACATATTTTAATGGGGGGCCTGGAGTTCTAAAATACAGGCCTAGGCTTAGTTTAGACTCCAGATCTCCCACAAATTACACACTTTGCCAATATTTCTGTGTCTGACTGTAATTTATGCTCACGTTGATATGTAATTTGTGGAGATAAATAAAGATTTTTATTATTATTATTTATTATTATTATTATTACATTTTGTATAATTTTCGTCACTTAAATTTAACAAAGGTTCGCCAATCAGAAAGTGGCCCGGTGTCAGAGGAAGAGGGTCATTTGGGTCATCACTTAGCACAGTTATGGGCCGTGAATTTAAACACGCCTCAATTTGTGCCAATACAGTAGCGAGCTCCTCGTAAGTGAGGGTAGCATCACCAATTACTTTTTAAGGTGAGTTTTCGTGCTGCGCACCCCAGCCTCCCATAAACCACCGAAATTGGGTGCGTGAGGAGGTATGAAATGCCATGTAGTACGCGACAGGGCTAACAACTCTGCTACTTCACCAGGAATCGAAGATTTGGCACTGTTGAACATGTCCCTCAGCTGCTTGTCTGCTCCCACGAAGTTGGTACCATTATCACTATAAATATGATAACAATGGCCTCGTCTCGATGTGAATCGCCGAAAGGCTGCGATGAATCCTTTCGCAGTCATGTCGGTGACAGCTTCCAGATGTATGGCACGCGTTATCATACATATAAACAAACATATATAGCCCTTGTACGATTTAGCTCCTCTTCCCGGTGAGAAATGAATATTGATGGGACCTGCGTAGTCCACACCAGCTGATTTAAAGGCTCGGTCAGGTTTTACTCGCACTTCTGGCAACTGACCCATTAATTGCGTGGTATTCCTTTTGGAATACCTAATACAATTGACACATTCTCGGCAAGTTTTCTTTGTTAGGTCTTTAGCTCGTAATATCCAGTATTTAGATCTCAAATAATTAGACATTACTTGAGGACCACCATGTAATGTCCTATGATGAGCATCCTGAATTATTAGCTTGCTAAGATGGTTATTAGCGGGTAAAATTATAGGGTGCTGAGTATCGTAAGCTGTTAGAGATTTTTGGATGCGCCCGCCAACTTTTAGAATGCCGTTCGTATCAATAATAGGACAAAGATTGCGAAGTTTACTCCTTTTAGGTACATGGCCTTGAGATTTTAACTGATTAATCTCCTCTTTGAAATCAATAGCTTGGACTTGTTTAATACAATTATCTAACGTTGCCTTTAATTCTCTAGGCGTAATAATTTTAGGAAAACATTCACGTTTGTCTTGAGGTAATTTAAAATTAAGAAATCGTCTGCAATATGAAATAATTCTCAACATTCTTGATAAATTAGAAAACTTAGTCCAAATTAATGCCTCTGTTGTACTTAATAAAGCATTTAAAACTAGGGTTTTTTTCTCTTCTTGTGTATCTTCAATATCTATCAAATTCATGTTCAGATCTAGTGCAGATAGCCATGTTGGGCCATTCCACCAAAGTGATTTTTTCAACAATTCTGGAACCTGTAAACCTCTTGAGGCGCAATCAGCCGGGATTGTATCGGTAGTCACATGACCCCACTGCTCATAATCTAGGATGTTTAATATGTCCGACACTCGGTTGCTTACGAATGTGTTCCAACGACTTGACCCACCTTTCAGCCAGGCTAGCACTATCGTTGAATCTGTCCATGCGTGTAACTTTTCTTTAGGTATGTTCATTATTTGAGATGTCTCAAAGATTAGTTTAGTTGCTAATACAGCACCGCAGAGTTCCAATCTTGGAATTGAAATTTGTTTGTCGACAGGGGTGACTTTTGTTTTCGCTGATATTAAATTTACGTAAACTTTGTCTCCGTCAACCACTCGAGCATACACTACAGCTCCATACGCTGCCTGTGATGCGTCTGCAAAAACATGCAACTCTGTTAAACTTGTGTAAGAACAGTGTAACCACCTCGATATACTAACATCTTTAAGGTGAATCAAATTCTCTCTAACGTGTAGCCATTCTGTTACCAATTGTTCACCTACAGGGTCGTCCCATCCTATTCCCATTTTCCATAACTTTTGTATCATTATTTTTGCAATAACAACAACAGGAGCTATCCAGCCAAGCGGATCGTATAGTTTAGCGACATCAGAAAGAATTCGTCGTTTCGTAATTTTTTCATTAAGGTCAGGTAAGTTCAGAGTATACGAAAAACTGTCTGATTCTCGAATCCAACTAACTCCTAGTACCTTGACCAAACTGTTGACCTTAAGAGGCAGTTCATGATCGCCTCGTTTATTCTCACCTATATAGTTTAACAAAAACTCATTATTAGTGCTCCATTTTTGTAATTCGAAGCCTCCTAAGTTCAATAGTTTGTTTATGTCGTTGTAAATACTAACAGCTTTATCTTCTGTCTCACATCCTGTCAATAGATCGTCCATATAAAAATCGCTCTTTGTTATTTTAGCAGCAATTGGAAATGTTGATTTCTCATCGTCTGCTAATGTCTGTAGTGATTTCACCGCAAGGTAAGGTGCACATGCCGTTCCAAAGGTCAATCTCTTTAGCTTGAAGTGTTTAATTGGCTCAGTCGGAGAAGGTCTCCATAACAACCGTTGATAAGTGGTGTCTTCCTCTGCTACACGCACCATTCTATACATTTTGATGATATCTGCTGTTATACAAATTTTATGTGTCCTCCATCTCATTAAAATGTGACGTAAATCCTGTTGAAGTTTAGGACCCACTAGTAAATTGTCATTTAGAGAAACGTTGTTAACGCCTTTACATGAAGCGTCGAATACCACGCGAAGTTTCGTCGTATCTTTATCTTCTCTTACTACGCCGTGGTGGGGAAGATATACCGCCTTAGGGTTGTCGATATCTGCAGAATGTACTTGAACCATATGATTAAGACTTATGTATTCGTTCATGACCTTATAGTAATCTTCACGAAACTTATCATTTTTTGCAAATTTCTTTTCTAAGAACTCGAATCTTTTAGCAGCTATATCTTTCAACCCAACAGGTTGAATTTGCCCATTTTATTGGCAATTTCACCACGTATCTTCCTTGTGTATCTCTGATGGTTGTAGCTTCATAATATTCTTCACATTGTTCTTCTTCCTTTGAAAATCTCTTTTGTATAGTGTTCGGTTCGTTTTCTAACTCCCAAAATAACTTAAGCATGTCATCTTCTTTAAGTTGAACATGCGAGCTTGTAAAGTTTCTCTCTGCTGAGGTGGCCTCGATTGACATCTTGCGAACCCAAGCTAGGATTGTATTTTGGGCTAACAAATTGATCATAGGATCCTTTCTAACGCCGTCAACTAAGATGTCACTGTATACCTCAGCTCCAAAGAGAATGTCTATTCTCCCTGGTGTTGCAAATCCTGGGTCAGCTAACTCTAAGCTTCGTAGATCTGACCACTCCGGAATACATAAATTACTGGTAGGCAGCAGGGTTGTTAGTGTACGCAATACGTACGCATCTACTCGGACTGACTCATTGGGATTGTGACATGATTTGACATTAAATGAAACCCTGTGTTTGATTCTCGTTTGTCTCTCTCCCACCCCTGACACCCAGCCACTCACTGATTTACGTTTAAGATTAAGTAATTGTACTGTTGCTTCTGTAACAAATGAAGCTTGCGACCCTTGATCTAGCAATGCTCTAACAATATATTTACAACCATTCCTACTTTCTACTAACACTTTAGCGGTAGCTAATAGGACTCTGTTTGATTGTATATATTCACTAGAAAAGTTGGTTACAAACTGCGTCTCTTTATTTACAGAAATGGTCTTACCTGTTGATAACTCGTTACTTGTACCTGTAGTTGAAGTACCACCTTCGTTTTGTTTCTCGGTATTCTGATCTCTCTCAAAGTGCAGAAGAGAATGGTGTCAACGTCCGCACCTTCGACAACACGCTGACTGGCGACACTTGCTCGAATTGCTGTCTTTCCTTGGTCGGCATATCTCCAAACTTCTTGCAGACATATATGTAGTGTTCACCACTACACAAGGCACACTTCATTTCGGACCTTGTCCCGTTATTCGCAACATTCGAATGGAAAATTTAGGTTTGACTGAAGGTTTGGGTTGCACGGTTTTTACTTTAGTATTTTCTAACATCTCTAACGCTCTGAACCTTGCTTCTAAAAAATCTCGTAATTGTGACCAGGTAATTTGATCGTCATTACTCGTACTAATTTGTTGTTCCCAGAGCTTTATCGATTCAGATTCTAATTTTGACATAACTAAGTAGCTGATAATGAAATCCCAGGAATCCAAGCCGATGTTGTCAATGCCTTCAAACAAGTTGAGGTCGTGTCTACTAGTTGTTTGATTAAACTAGCCGATTCTGCCTGTACAGGTTTTTGTGAGAATAAAGTCTTCAAAATGGCGTGGCCTATTAGCCTCTTATTGTTATAACGCTTTTGTAGTTGGTTCCACGCTTCGTCATAGTTCGCATCTGTAGTAGAAAAATTGCGTAACAACATCTCTGGTTCTCCTGATAAGTTACTCTTTAAATAATGTAATTTCTGAACGGGTGATAAATACTCATTGTTGTGAATAAGAGTGGAAAACAAATCGTAGAACGTTTGCCACTCGTCATACTTGCCCGTAAACGTGGGTATCTTTATTGTGGGTAACTTAATTCCTCTATTCTTGTAGTCCTGCACGTCGGCAATTGAACAAGATTGCGAACTTACAGCGGGTTGGGGTGTCGACGCTTCTAAAAACGGCTGAAGAGCTTCTTTCAACATTGATTTGTAGTTGATATACAATTCTTCAAACACCTCATAAATATCTTGCTCAAAGTAAGTATCATTTTTCTCGTCCTCAGTGACACTCAAAATGATGCTTTTGTGACCGTCTTTAAACTCTTTCCTTAATGATTCTAAAAGTTCTAATCTCGTTTCAATATAAGTTTGTTTTATTCTATCTTTCGGCGTTTTTTTATAATTCTTTCCTGCCTTCTTTAAGTTCTCCAATAGTTCATTTTGATATACCAGTAGTTCTTCCATAGTTTTATTCACTTCGCTCCATGCGTACTCAAATTGACTCAATAAGCAGGTAAATTAAAAAGTTCGGAAAGTATGGCACTGTATGTACGTTTTAGTTTGTATTTTCGAGTTATAAACTCTTTATAACCGATCACTCACTCAATATTATACTAAAATAGTACTGAATTCACAAAGTTTCACTGTTACAGTCACTTATGCGTTACCAAAACACTTCTTTAAAATCCTTATCGCTCAGGAATGCTCTTGAAATCGCGTGCGCGCTCTGGGCCCGGCGGTGACCCGTATCCGGTTCGAATAGGACCATATGTTCAGACTGATTAGGTTGAATTTTGTTTGGCGGTTACTTCATGGTAAGTGAAATACGTGTGGATGGTTTGATGGTTTATTCTCTACTGAATGGTACATTTCTTATTTCTATGAGTGGACTGTATTTAGTTCGATAGCTATAGATAAGTACATAGGTAAGTAGGTAGGGTTAAACTTAAAACTCGCCTGAACAGGAATATTTAATTTCATCAAAACATATACAGATAAATAATTCGCATTTAGTTTCATTCGATGCCCAGCGCGCATCGCAAATTCCTTCTAAGTTGGATCGTATTCATTTGCACGACATGAAAAGAAAACATTGGTTAATAAAGCACAAAATGTAAGACGCAACATTAAATAAATTAGTTTGCATAATACAATATTTACAACATTTTATACCTAATCTTCTTTCTATAAAATTTCCATAATTTGCATTTTACGAGTTCGAATTGCTTTATGTATTCGCAATGCAAAAATCTTTGTACAATGTTACATCTAAGGAAATTCACTTATTTTCTATTCGAAATTCATATTACCCTTCAAGTTATATTGCCAGTATTAATATAGGCAAGTAGGTTGCCTTCTAGTTAAGCAGAGTCCTCACAGTACCTAGTGCTGCGCGTATTGCAGCATCGTAGCGGCGTCTAGAAGCGCTTGACACGGCGCTTAATAAGGTGCTTGACGTGGTGCCTAGAGAGGCGCGTGACGTGGTGCCTATAGAGGTACGTGTCGCAGCACTTAGTGAGGCGCGTGATGCGACGCCTAGCGAGGCGCGTTATGCGGCGCCTAACGAGGCGCGTGATGCGGCGCCTAACGAGGCGCGTGATGCGGCGCCTAGCGAGGAGCGTGGTAAGGCGCCTAACTAGGCGCGTGATGTGCCACCTGGTGTGGCGCGTGCCGCGGCGCCTTGTGCGGCGCGTGCGATGATCCGCACCGCAAGATCCGGTGCGGGTGCGCGATTTGTCACATACGGAGTTAGCACCAGCAGTCGCCTCAGCGGTGAGTACCCTTGATTCTAAAGACATAGATCTTAATAGTAACATATTAGTTTTGGTTTTTAGAGATACACAGACGAGTTTTATATAGACCATGAAAACAAACTGAAGTAGTGAACGTTACCTGGTTTTAAATGTGATACAAGAATTTGATCCTAGTAAACGTAAGGTCAAAAAATGTGCCCAAATTTATAAGTGGACCGAAAGACAGATTATCCATTGTGCTCATTCTAGATTAGCAGGATTGGGTCAGGGTTTACTAAGACTTCTGTTTTCATGGGCTGAATGGCAAGGTTAATTTGAATTGGCATTTTTATTTTTATTTATTTATTTTATTCTGAACAAAAATACATTTGTGTCGAATACAGGATTAATACAATAATAATAATAAATAAAAGTTACAATTAATTACAAGTTATTAATACACGGAATAATAATAATAATCAATAAAATTTACAAATAATATGGATAAAAAGTCAAAAATAAAATAAGAATTCAACTCAATCAAAAAAAAAAAAAATCAAGAAAAATAATAATAACATGTCAAGAATGAGACTTAAACGATAAACAAGTTACACTGTGGCATTATTTTTGTCCCTAAAAAACTCTTCTATACTATAGTAGCACTTCGTCAATAGGAATGAGTTTAATTTGAATTTAAATATTCTTGGATTATTAATCATTTTTAATTCTAATGGCAATTTATTGAAAATTTGTACAGACTGTACTTTAGAGCTATGTTTGACAACATTTAATTTTGGCTGCAAATAATTAGGCAAATCTTTCCTGCGCGTTTCCACCCTAGTTACCCTTTCTTCCTTTGTCTCGTATTTATCTAGGTTTTTTAGAAAACTACTTAGTAGGACCAAAATATAAAGACAAGGTACAGGTAAAATCTTTAATTTCACAAAATGCTCTCTACAAGATTCAGTTTGCTCTATGCGAAGAATAGTTCTGAGGGCCCTTTTTTGCATAACAAAGGCTGCATTTATATTGTATTTATAACTGTTCCCCCATAGTTTAATACTGTACCTCAGCTTGGACTCAACTAAGGCAAAATAAACATTTCGTAACTGAGCAATGGTTAGTTCGTCCCTTAAACTTCTTAAGGCATAGCATGCACTGCTCAGAGTATTTGTGATTGCTTCCAGTTCTTGTTTCCAGCACAAGAGCTCATCAATTTGTATTCCTAAAAATTTTAAATTTTGCACAATTTCCACTTTATTCCCCAATGAAGCTATTTCAATACTATCATTATTCCTCACAGTTGATTTGAATAGCATACATTTAGTTTTCTCCACATTGAGTTTTAAATTGTTAGTGGAAAACCAATGTTCAAAAGCAGACAGTGCATGATTCACTTTGTTTTCTAAGTCCCTTATAGAGATATCGTTCATAACAGCACTTGTGTCATCAGCAAAAATAACCATTTTGATGTCTGGTACTATCTTATACATATAATTAGCTAAGTCGTTAAGAAATATTATAAAAAATATTGGACCCAAGACTGAGCCCTGTGGAACTCCCTTTTGTACTCTAACAAGCTTAGATTTGTTAATTTTTTCATGTCCGCTTTCAACTGACTTAATTTCGACATACTGTGATCTATTCTGTAAATAAGAACTGAAAAGCTTTAAGACGTTATCTCTTATCCCATAGTGTTCTAGTTTGTCTAAAAGGATTTTATGTTCAACAGTATCGAAGGCAGAGCTAAGATCTAAGAATAGTCCTGCCACTTTTTCTTTATTATTCAGTTTGCTAACCACATCATCCACTAGTGAGTCTATTGCATCAATGGTTCCTATGCTTCTTTGATACCCGAACTGTTGATAGCTAATGATATTGTGTTTAATCAAATGTTTGACAAGCCTATCTTTCATTACCTTTTCAAATATTTTAGAGAATACCGGTAATAGGGAAATGGGTCTATAGTTTTTCGCATCTAATTTGGAGCCTTTTTTGAATATGGGCAAAACACGAGCAATTTTATATTGCTCAGGGAAAACACATTGCTCAATACATTTGTTTAAAAAGTCAGCTATTGGCTCAGCTAATATGTCAATGTTATCCTTGATGATACTTATGGGTATTTCGTCTTGACCGTGAGAATTTTTATTGCACATAATATTATTAACCATTTTGAAGATTTCTACCGGGGTTACTTGATCAAACAACATGTTATCGTCTACTCTAGCCATATTGTCGGTTAAGTATTTGTTAGCTAAGCTATGATCAGAAGACTTTAATGTAATTTTGTTGTCAAATTGGTCAGATAAAATGTTGGCTACGTCTACAGGGCTGTCATATATCATATTATCTTGTTTAAGTATTACAATATCAGTGCTTTGTTTTTTATTAGAATTACGTCTACTATTCACTATTTTCCACATGGCTTTACTAGATTGAGGTGCCTGATCAATCTTTTTCCTAGTGTCGAGCTTTTTTGCACATCTTACTACCTTTCTAAATATCCTTAAGTAGTTTTCGCGATATTTTAAAATTGATTTATCACATCTCTTTTTATCAATAAGGCACAAAATGCGCTTGACTTTGCTGGATACTTTAACTCCTTTGCTAAACCAATAACTTTTACCAGACTTATTGAGATCAATTAAAATTTCCTTTTTTTTAAAAGAATTATCATGTACTTCATTAAATTTTCTTATAAATGTATTTATGCCGAGATTCCAATCTATCTCTGCCAACTTTTTCCTAAATTCCACCTTATTTTTTTTATTATATATTCTTTTTTTAATATACTTAAAATTACTTCGTTTTTTTTCTTCTGTTACTTTTTTTACATTTATTGTGCAAAAAAGACCACATGTCCATCTGATAATCCGTTGTGGTCAATATGGATATCGTTAATATTAGTATCTATTAGATTTGTCAATATATTGTCAATACATGACTCTGTGCCATTACGTACGAATGTTGTAGTGTCAAACAAACATCTAAAATTGTAGCATGTGAGCAATGATAAAAATGACTTTCGGTATTTGTCATCTTTCATCATATTAATATTGAAGTCGCCACAAATCAAACACTGTTTATTGAAGAAATGCTTCAACAGTTGTTCCAGCCTTTCAAGAAAACTATCAAAATTATTATTCACAGGAGTTCTATAGCAACAGACAATATTAATATTAAATTCTAAATCTTTTAGTCCACATACCTCAAAATAATCTTGTTTATAGAGCTTTTCACAAATTTCTATGTCCTCTATTTGTCTGTCATCGCTTATTAGCACCAAAGTACCACCTCTTTTTTTGTTTACTCTTGTGTTGTAGGAACCAAGTTTATAACTAGTCATCTGTAATTGTGATATTTGGATTTCATTTAAAAAGTGTTCACTTATACAAATACAATTTACTTTTGATTTTAAGTCATTCAAATAAATTTCAAGGTCATCCTTCTTGTTGTTAAGTCCACATAAATTTTGATGATAGATATTATATAATACAGAGTTTTTGTTTGTGTTGATGTTCGTTAAGCGAGGTAAGACAAAATCATTTCGACGACTACAATTAAAGTCATTTAAACCACAGTCCTTCATACTGTTACTTACGAAAAAAGTCACAAGTTTGTTGCGTTACACTCAATTCATTCGGATCAGTTAAAGTCACCGTGTTATTTGTAGTAGATAGTTGGTCTTCACTTCTGCCATTTGGGTTTGTCAAATTGTCTTGACAGCTGAATATTTCGTAGTCATAAATTATGTTGGACCTTATTTGTTCGAAGATGTTTTTCCATCCGTGTTTGTTTATCTTTCCAGTATTGATGGAAAACATTTCAAGCGATAGGGTGCGATTACTATCGAAGAAATATGCATGTCTGTTGTTTTTAATGTCCCAGTAGAGGAGATTGTTGAAGAGTTCGACTTTGTAATTATGTATTAATGCACCACATATGTACGTTGGGGCACACACTACGAGATTGGTGTGGGTATTCTTTTTCAGATACTTTCTTAAGTTATCAAGAATTCCTATGTAATCGTTATTCTTCAAATCGTTTTCTCCCATAAAAATTAAGCAATAGTCGTTAATAGAGAAGGTTTTTAATTTGTGTTCAATAGTGCTCAATACGTCTTCTGTGATGGCGTTTGGCAGCAAATAATGACAATACTCAAAATTGTCTGAGAAGACCTCTTCAATCAACGGCAGAGTTCCTTTTGTGCAACCGCTGCTTATTATAGCCAGTTTGTTCCTTTGTTTTGGAAGTACGCCTGATGGTTTTTCAACAGCAACATCACTCAAGTGAGTTATTAAAGTCCGTTTTTTATTCTGTGTCAATGCATTGTCATAAGTCTGATCGGAAGTTTGAGTTTCTTTATTAAGCATGTCAACTTTATTTTCTGCGTTACAATAATTGTCTTCTAGGCGAGTATCCTGACTAAGATTGGATGGATTATGTGCAGACGGGCTTGGACTCTTATCGAAGTAAGTGGATATAGGTAAAACTTGAGGTTTTAGGGGCATTGAATGGGTGTGTATACTAGACTTTCCAACGTGATTCTGGGGTGTAGAATGAGTAGACCTACTGTTCATTCTAATGAGATTTCGTTTGCGTGAGGTCACTGGTGTCGTATTTGTCATGTCGGATGAGAGAATTTTTTTGTACGTTCCGATAATTTTCTGACCTTCACCTATATCCAGTTTTAGCCGGAAATTTTCACTGTTCAAGTCCTCAATCTCCTGATGTGCTGATTGAAGTTCCATAGTTAATCTTCTAATGGTTTCGTTCAGGTTGGTGATTGTGTCGTCGTCATGTATGGACGTACTTGGCAGACTCGTCATTGTGGTATCGAGCAATGTGGAGTTATTCATAAACAAATTATCGAGTGAATTTGCACGTTTTGGCTTTCTTGTAGTAATGTAATCTACTTCCATTTCAAAGAATTTGTAGTGTTTTATATAATTAGATTATAAGTTTAAAAGTGTTTGCAAAATAATAAACAAACAAATACAACAAAAAGACAGAACCTTCACATCTACAAAAAGAGCGACCGCTTCGCGGGGTTTGAACTTAGACTCCCGAGGAGCGGAGTCGAGTTGATTTCCGCAAGGCTAATCGTACATTAATTGCATTGACAAAATTGTTGATCCGTTCCTCTCAGAATTTGCAACGAGTCGCCGATGTAATTGTGGGTTGGGTTGGTACCGTTATCACACAGTCCAAAGTTCACTTCAAACGTTCACTTTTAAACAAAATATAAGTTCGTTATTTTTTATTAATGTTGATTTAGTATAGTTCCACTGGGTGTATCACTACAATTTTTTCACAGATTGTCACTTATATGTTGCACTTTAGAATTGTGAATAGTTTATAGCAGAAAAAGTATTTTAGACAACTTTATGAAATTAAAATCGTTGAGAGAACTGACAGTAGGTCTGCAGTCGATAACGAGCGACCGGCCTGCCAAGTGATGATAATTACGGTCAGCTATTAGGGCTGGTTTTGGCATGTCATTTGAAGAATACTTTTACCAAAAGGTAGTATTTTTGATATATGGTGAAATACTATATTTTATTTTGGTTGGTATTGAGGATAGGTCTAAGAGAACAAGTGTAGAAGCAACACAATTTACAGAACCTGACAAATTATTATTTTATATCAGAAACAAGGAAGTTTGACAGGTCAAACCATATTAGCGGACAGAAAACTCTGATGATAAAAAAAAACTGAGACATTAAATAAACTCTTAATGATCATAATAGTAGAAATGTTTACAAGATGTTTTAATTTTTATGAGACAGGCCAAACATTAAAAAAAAAATGCCAACTACTTAGCAAACGTTGTTACAAATGTCATAAAGTACTTCACTTAGCTGATATTTGTTTAGATATCACAGAAACTATTAGCAATAAAACAGTTTAGAGAATTACAGAAGAACTTGATAGTGATATTGCAAAGAAATTGTCGTAAGTGGTCATAGTTTGGATTATTTCATAGATTTCAGCTAGTAAGCGGGCAGCTATTAAATTAGTAAATTCATGCTCGGTTTCGGAGTTGCCTGTGCTAAGGCTTTCAGGGTAGCGTTTGTCAATAAAATTGCTAAGGCATATAGAGTGTCGAGATATAATAGACGCCACCAATGCTAAAGTAGTACTTCTTTTGATTTTTAATTACTTTTACTACTTCGGGCACTTCCTTTAAGTGAAGTACAGGCATTAAATAATTGCGGCATAGACCATTGCGCAGATAATACAGTAACACCAGATCGAACCGCTCATAGAACCAAATTAATTGAGTTAGGTAGTAAATAAGTTGAGCTTTTACAATTTCCGGCCTCACACTAAATTAGTCAAAAGGTAATTCTTTAAAAATAATCTATAGATTACCTAGGTTTTGAATTTAGAGTCCGGAGTAAACCTGGTAAAAGAAAATTGGAGCTGTGGATCAATTACTCAGACCAACACAAGATTAGGCAGTTTGTAGGATTAGTAAATTCATTTAAAAATAAAAAAGGACGTTTTCAATAACTGCGAAACCATCAAAGCAAAAGAAAGTGATACTTAATGTCGTTAGGGTGAAGAATCCAAAATTACATCTTAAGACTTAGAAAAAAATTGATCGCGCGCGCAGGTATTCACGGCACGTAGGATTAAACAGTATGTTGAAGAGGAGACACAATACTCGAGTGTTCCAGCGAAGGTAGATAGGGAGCCACTTGAGATCCTTGCGGAACTGAAAGATGTGGTCGTATTTCTTCAGACCAAAAACAAAACGGATGCACAGGTTTTGCAAGCGCTCAAGCTTATTTAAGAGCTCCTTCGTGGCATCCAGACATTAGGCATCAGCTAGACAGATTTTAGTTTTAAAGGGCAAGAGGCTTTGAAGGGATTTTTAACGAGTGAAAGGTGCTCATTTACTTGAGCTCGCCATGAGAGATTACTTTTTAAGACACCAAGGTTCTTAGCAGTTTCGGTGTAAGAGATGGTCGAGCCGTCAAAGTGGATATGTCAAGATCAGTGCGATGGTATCAACTACCTATGATCATAGGCTGGGATTTGGATGGGTTGATTTGTAATCCGTAGGATTTAGCCCATTTACTGGTCCTGACCCACGATTCCCGATTCATATATTGTCCAGGTTAGCCAGATGGTAGAAAAAATAAATAAAAAGTATTTAATAGTCACAAACTGACATACATACATTAGTGGATTTTGCTTAAACTAAACCTATAGTATTAGTAGTTCTTAAATTATGTTAGTAAAGACAAGAAAGAAAATAATAATAAAATAACAAATGTGAGTATAAATTATATAGCAGATGCATGTCATGGTTGTGGCAAGAAGGTTATACAAAAATTAAACTTAAATAAACCGGGTACAGTAGAAAGCCTCGTTCAGGCAAAATTTGGTCTTAATCTGAGTGAACAACTTATATGAATTATAACAGCTTAACGTGACCGTTGATATAAAAAAACATAGCCCTCTAAAGAAAATTTACAAAATAACGTTTTGATTAAGATTGCTAGGAAAGAAGTCCATTATAATAAATAAATAAAACCTCACTCTACCGACTTCTACTCCTACTCTTTTACTGTGTACGCCGTGCGATTGTGGAACTCTCTTCCGCCTGACATTAGAGACTGCCAAACTCTTGCAGTTTTTAAAAGAAGAGTGAAAGAACACTACCTTACCATTCGGTCATAGTTGCATTTTAATTATGTATCTACGTATATGTATATTATCTTTTATATATATATAGGTATTAGTATGTATTGCTTTAATATTTATTTTACAATTATGTATGTATGTCTATATGGCAGTATATTTAATTTGTAATCAGTATTGTTTATCAGCTATTACTTAGTTATGAATCGTTTTGTGTTAATTATTTTTCAACTCTACACACTATGTCTACATCTCTTTTTTAACCGACTTTCCAAAAAGGAGGAGGTTCTATGTTCGACTTCATGTTTGTTTTTTTTTTTTTTTTTGTGTATGTTCACCGATTACTCCGTCAATTGTGGACCGATTTTGAAAATTCTTTTTTTGTTTGAAAAAGTATGTTCCGAAATTGGTCCCATTTTAGTTTGGTGAAGATCTGATGAAGAACTTCGGAGATATACAACAGAACTCTTCAATAAATAACGGCAAATCTCTCGGGATTGCTGCAATCGCATGTCTGTTTGTTGTTTATAATATTTCATAACATAACATCACGCCAGTTCGCTCTTAAGGGGTAAGCAGATCTCTCATTTCACCGGTTATGTTCAAGTTTCATGAAATCTTTTCTGGCGAAATAGTTCCCTTACTAATTTGCCTATTAGGTACGTACAACTAAAAAGGGAAAAATAAAAAATCTTTTTGCAAAAAAATACTACCGACTTCCAAATACAAAACTACAAAGTGAAAAATAACTTAATTTTTTGAAGTCGGTGTCCATAACGCAAAAAAATGGTACCTACGAAAGACAGCGACATGTTGAAAGCCTCCACGCGGCGCACCCTGGGCAACGTTGGCTTCAACTGCCCACCCGCGTTAGGTGGACAGGTGGGGCCGGCGGCTAATTTCAACATACGAGGTAAGGTCACGGTTCCAAACACAGATCATCGTCCGTGATGGTCTGTGAAGGGAACCGGGCTAGAGGCGGGACGGCTAATCCGTCGCTGCGGTGGCCATCTAACGCCTACTCCCCCCTCTGCTGACAGAGGGTAGGTCGAGTGGGCGGGGAGTAGAGATGGAACCCAATCCCAAGGTCTCGCGTGCCGAGGGGATGAATGGCCGGAGGGTTCGTATCCGGTCCCTAGCGCTGGGAAAGGGACCGCACCCTTAAAAAGGAAAAATAACATGGAAGAAAGACTAAAGGCAAAAAATCCTCAGGCGGGTACCCTTGCGCAACGCGAGGGTCAGTCCCGCCCCTCTAGGGATCTCCTAGAGGGCAGCCCCATCGTATCTGAGGGGGGCACCAATAGTCTCACGGGCCGGCAGACCACCGCCGACCTACGTCAAATGAGCCACGAGCGAGAAAAGGAGCTCCAGGTGAACCCGGAGCGACTGCGCGAAGTGGACGCGCCGCTTGCCGTCGCTGACGGCAACAAGAGCCGAGGAGGCTCTAGTCCCCCTGTGGACACACCTCTTGCCGTCGTCGACGGCAACAAGAGCCGAGGAGGCTCAGGTCCTACAGACAATTTGTCTGACCAGGACTCGCGCGGGTGCACCTCCAAAGTTTGGAGGAAGCGTCCGCGCAGCGGGGACTCGGGGTCGATGGGTCTCTCCTCGAGTGAGGAGAACCTGTCGGCCCCAAAAGTGTCAACGGGACGGAGAGGGCGGGGTCGCGCGGCGGCGGGTTTTGCCACCGCTCGGGTGCCGGAACGCGACGTGCGGGGTCGCTTCTTGCCCCGGCTCGACACGCCTGCCCCTACAGAGTGCGTGCAGAGTGACCCTGGGCACATGAGTGCGGACCAGAGCGGTGGCTCCACCACGTCCCTGCTAGGGCAAAACAAGGCGGAAGCAAACGCCGCAAAGCGGGCGCAGCGACGGGCTGTCGCGGCTGACGAGGTCAGCGAGTTGACCCGACAGGCCCGAGAGCGGCGTTCGGCTCAGACGGCTGCCGGTGGCGACATGTCGGCGGTGGCGCTCAGCCGCCAAGTGACGGACGGGCTGGAGGTCGTCCTGAAGGTTGCCACCAAATCTGGCAACCTAAAGGGTACATTTACCCATGCCCTGAAGCAGGCGGTGAGCGATATACAGGAGGCGGTTGAGGTCCTCATAAGCCGCACTACCACGGACGAGACGGCGAAGCTGTGGGAGGAAAACGGACGTCTCCGATCCGAGTTAGAGGACCTCAAGCGGCAGTTCACCGCCCGGAAGTCAGCTTCTACCGTAACGAGCCCACCGCTGGCGCCGTCGTCGGCTCCATCTCCGTCCCCATCATCGGCCCCTGCACTTGCGGATGCGGAGATCGAAAGGATCGCGCGCATCTGCATGATGCAGTGCGGGCGGATGGTGGGTGCCCGTATAGAGGCGATGGAGTCGAGATTGCTTCCGGCTGAAAACCTCCGCCCACCGCTCGCTGCGGACGATCGGAGACAGGAGCGGCCCGCTAAAACTGGGCAAGCGGCCCAGCCGGCAGCGGCTGAGCCGAGAAGTGCCGGGAAGGGAACCAGTAAGCCCGCGGAGGGCATTTTCGCGCCCACCACCCGGTCGGCGGTTGCGACCCTGGCGACCCCGCCTGGCACCCTCACGGAGGCATGGACGACGGTGGTTAAGAGGGGCCGCCGTCGAAAGAAGAAGGCGGCGGCACCGGCACACGCTGGAGCACCCGGACCGGAAACAAGGAAGGCCGCCACGCCGGGACCACCTAAGGTCCGAACCCCACGCTCCGCGGCTGTAGCGATCACGCTGCAGCCCGGAGCTGTCGATAGGGGCGTCACGTACAAGGCGGTCTTATCAGAGGCGAAGGCCAAAGTCGCGTTCCCCGATCTTGGCACACCGTCCGGCTTCCGATTGAGGTCGGCGATTACGGGGGCGCGGCTGCTCGAGGTGTCAGGTGCCTCAAGCGCCGAAAAGGCGGATCTGTTGGCCGCCAAGCTGCGGGAAGTCCTCAACCCGGAGGACGTCCGGGTGTCCAGGCCGATGAAGACCGCTGAGCTGCGTGTCGACGGCTTGGACGACTCGACGACCACAGTTGAGGTCGCGGCGGCCATCGCCCGAGCCGGCGGATGTCCGTCCGAGGACATTCGGACGGGGGAGATCCGCGCCGACGCTTCCGGGCTCGGCATGATTTGGGTGCGGTGCCCGGTGGCGGCGGCGAAAAAAGTCGCTGACGGTGGACGACTGCTAGTGGGGTGGGTTGCAGCAAGGGTCAAGTTGCTGCAACCTAGGGCATTGCGGTGCTATCGTTGCCTGGACATTGGGCATGTCAGGGCACGATGCACTGCCGAAACAGACCGCAGCGAGCAGTGCTATCGCTGTGGTCAGCCCGGCCACAAGGCAGCCCAGTGCTCCGCGGCACCAAACTGCAGCCTCTGTACAGCTGCAGGGAGGCCCGCTGGGCACAGAGCGGGCGGAAAGGCCTGTGGCGTACCTGCGCAGCAGAAGGGGAGAAGGAGGGCCAAGGTTGCCGGGGGCTCTTTACCCCCCCGTCAACCTGGCTGCTCTTCGGCCGACTCCCGGCCTAGGAATGGAGTGGAGGGAATGGATTGCGCATAATGGCGCTCTACCATTTCCTCCAGGGCAATATCAACCACTGTGCCAGAGCTCAGGATCTCTTGCTCCAGAGCATGGCAGAGTGGTCGATTCACGTGGCTGTGGTCGCCGAGCCGTATTTCGTCCCACCCAGGGATAACTGGGTTGGAGACCTCGACGGTTTGGTGGCCATCATTGGCGGGGCTCTAGTCAGCCCGTCCCGAGGTCACGGCTGGGTGGCCGCCCTCGCGGATGGCGTTGGCATAGTTGGTGCGTATTTTTCGCCCAACAAGAGTCTCGCCGACTTCGAGAGTTTCCTTGTCGAGTTGGGCGCCGTCGTAGGCCAACTCCACCCTCGCCCTGTGCTGTTACTAGGGGATCTCAACGCCAAGTCTTCGGCGTGGGGATCTCCGGTAACCGATGCTAGGGGTGAGGTGCTGGAAGAATGGGCAGTCACCACCGGCTTGGTCGTCCTAAACCGGGGCTCGGTCTACACGTGCGTGCGACAGCGGGGCGGTTCAATAGTGGACGTATCGTTCGCAAGCCCTGCTGTCGCAAGCCGTGTCCGTGACTGGCGTGTCGCCGTGGAGGTGGAGACTTTATCGGATCACAGATATATCCGTTTCGACGTCTCCACCCAGACCGCAGGCGGCCGCGGTGCGCTGGCCCCGCGAACGAACGGTCCGCGCTGGGCGCGCAAGCGCATCGACAGGGAACTTCTCGAGGAGGCCACCATTGTCCAGGCCTGGATCCGGGAGTCGGCAACAACCGGACCCGTCGACGTCGAACAGGAGGCGCTGTGGTTCCGCGGGGCGATGACGCAAATCAGCGACGCGTCCATGCCCCGGGTCCACGCACAGTCAGCGAGGCGCCAGGTGTACTGGTGGTCCGCCGAGATCGCACAGTTCCGTGTCGCGTGCGTAGCGGCCAGACGCCAGTACACCCGATACCGGAGGAGACGTCGTCGGGTCCCTGACGAAGAAGCCGCGCTGTATGAGGTGTACCGCGCGGCGACGGAGACTCTGCGGCTGGCTATCGGCGATGCGAAGAAGCGAGCCAGGGAGGAGATGTTGGAGACTCTAGACGGGGATCCTTGGGGGCGCCCTTATCGAGCGGTTCGAGGAAAACTTCGAGCCGCCGCGCCTCCACTTACGATGAGTCTCCAACCCGAGCTGCTGGAGGAGGTAGTCGCAGCCCTCTTCCCGGCGAGAGCGGAGCATATCCCGCCGCCGATGGCTTTGCCCACGGCCGCAGAGTCTACAGAGGAGGACGCCATCAGCGTCCCAGAGGTGACACAGGCAGAGATGGGGGCGGCCGTGATGCGGCTCCGGGCCAAGAACGTGGCTCCGGGGCCCGACGGAATCCACGGCCATGTGCTAGCCCTCGCACTGAAGGAGCTAGAGCCCTGGCTGAGAGGACTCTTCACAGCGTGCCTTGAGCGGGGCCAGTTTCCTACTCTGTGGAAATCTGGTCGTCTGGTCCTGCTCAGGAAGGCGGGGCGCCCTGCGGACTCGCCGTCCGCGTACCGGCCCATAGTGCTGCTAGACGAGGTGGGTAAGCTGTTCGAGCGGATAATCGCTGCCCGCCTCGTCAGCCACTTATACAGAGAGGGGCCGGACCTTGACGAAAGCCAGTTCGGCTTTCGGCATGGGCGCTCCACCATTCACGCGATATCGCAGGTGAGAGTCCTGGCGGAGGAAGCGGTGTCCCGGGGTGGGGTGATGTTGGCGGTGTCCTTGGACATTTCCAACGCCTTCAACACCCTGCCCTGGAGTTGTGTTCGGGAGGCACTGCGGTATCATCGAGTGCCTCCCTACCTCCGCCGCATCGTCGGGGCTTATTTGGCGGAGAGGTGTGTCACCTACGTGGGACGTGATGGCGTCGAAAACCAGCACCGCATGTCGTGCGGTGTTCCACAGGGCTCGGTCTTGGGCCCGCCCCTGTGGAACATCGGGTACGACTGGGTGCTGAGGGGCGAACTCCAACCGGGCGTAGACCTGACGTGTTACGCGGACGATACGCTGGTCACCGCCCGGGGGAGTTCGTACAGGGAGGCAGCGTTGCTGGCGACGGCTGCGGTCTCACAGGTGGTGAGCCGCATACGGCGCCTTGGCCTGGAGGTGGCCCTCAACAAGTCGGAGGCCATTGTCTTTCATGGCCCCCGGCGGGCGCCACCGCCCGATGCCCACATCGTCGTCGGGGGGGCTCGAATCGCTGTCGAGTCAACCATGAAGTACCTGGGATTGGTGCTCGACAGCCGGTGGGATTTCGGCCCCCACTTTCGACGGCTGGCGCCCAAGTTGCTGGGCGCGGCTGGGGCGCTGTCAACGCTGCTTCCCAATCTGGGGGGCCCGAGCGCTGCCTGTAGGCGGCTCTACGTGGGGATCGTGCGATCGATGGCCCTGTATGGGGCCCCGATCTGGGCGGCTGACCTGACGGCCGGCAGCATCGCTGTTTTGCGAAAGCCGCAGAGAGCGATGGCCGTCAGAGTCATCAGGGGGTATCGCACGATCTCGTACGAGGCGGCTTGTGCATTGGCCGGATCCCCGCCCTGGGACCTGGAGGCGAAGGTACTCGCGTCACTGCATCGGTGGCGCGAGGAAGCGCGGGCGCGGGGCGAAGGACTGATGCAGCAACATATGGAGTTGCGTCAGTCTCAGCTTCGCGAGGTCCTGGTGGCGGAATGGCGGGACAGGCTTTCACGACCTACCGCCGGCCTCATTACCATCGAGGCGGTCCGGCCAGTGCTCGAGCGCTGGCTCGGGAGGAGGCACGGCTCCCTGTCGTTTCGGGTGACGCAGGTGCTCTCGGGGCATGGTTGCTTCGGGAAGTACCTGTGTCGCATAAACAGGGAGCCGGACGCCCGGTGTCACCACTGCGTCGACTGCCGGGAGGACACGGCGCGGCATACGCTGGCAGAGTGTGCCGCTTGGGAGGAGCCACGCCGTGCCCTCATCTCTGAAGTAGGCAGTGACCTGTCGCTGCCGGCTGTAGTCGAGTCTATGGTCGGCAGCGAGGAGTCCTGGGACGCGGTGGTATCCTTCTGCGAAACAGTCGTCTCGCAGAAGGAAGCTGCGGAGAGGGAGAGGGAGATTTCATCCGCTAACCCGATCCGCAGAAGACGCGCCGGGCGTCGGCGGAGGGCGGACAACGCCCTCTTCCAGCCCCCCTAAATGGGTCCAGGGGCGACGGACTCGGGGACGTCCGTCGCCCCCCAGACATCAGGACCCGAGGTGGTGGCGCGTAGTGTTCCACGCGCGCCCCTCTTAGACGTCGCGGGGGGAGTCCAACACCTCACTCCCCCCCCAACCCGAGATCGTGGCCCGCAGAGGCGGGCCGGCACTAGCCGGGGGTTGCGGAAGTATCGTTGTTCCCGCGACCCCCGGTGCAGGTGTGAGACGGAACACCGGGGTGGTTTTTAGTCAGTACAAGTCTGACAGACCCCTTCGCCCCCCAGGGCGGAGGACATCCAATGAGGATTTTCCACCCCGAAACAAAAAAAAAAAAAAAAAAAGGTGTTAAGGATATGAATGAGGCCTTAACATCTTAAGTTAGTAAGTGGCTTGACTGAGATAGGACAGAGATCTCAGTTGGGACAGGTGTTAAGGATATGACTGAGGCCTTAACATCTTAAGTAAGTGTAGTGTGTAAGACATATGTATGTTAGCTCATGTATTCTAATGTATCAATACGTACCTATATAAACAATTGTACTCTATAATTGGAGGAGTAATAAAGGATATTCTAATGGAGATACTTGTTTAACTCATCTCCCCGGACTCACAACCTTACATGGCGACCCTGCCATCCGAGACGGGTGCCGAGTTCGGCCGCGTTACTTAATTATTTTAAAGACAATAATATACTATGATATAAGTGATTATCTTTGTTTTAAACTGGAGGTTTTTTTTATCCTCTAAAATGTGCCGGTCAGATGTACAAAAAGAGGACGTTTTCATAACACAAAGTGCATCGGGTGGTTCAAATTCTGCTTCTATGCAAGAGTACCACTTATCGAACATTAGTCTCGTGATGTTTATAATTTGAACCTTATTTGGAGTAGCTGGACTTTATGCGGTGTATAAACTGTACCGAAATTGTCATTATTCATGGATAAGGAATGAGGTTTTCACACAAAACCTATCACGTTCGTTTCGTCGACCGATCCCGGAGACTCGTGTTTGTTACGAATGCCGCCAGCAGCGCCAGGAGGCGCGCCAGGAGACTCGCCAGGAGACGGGTGTCAGAGGCCAGAAACCGCAGTAAGTGATTAAAGATATATTCAGTGATAAGTGAAGTGATGTGCTATTGTTGAGTGAAACATAAAAAGTTACGGAACGATTAATGGACGAAATGCCAGTTTTTTTTTATCTTAATTTTTTCATCAATTTGTATTTTTATTTTAGAATTGTCATGTAATCTGTATACCTTTTATGTATTTTATTTGGTTTGGTAATGGCAAATGAGCTTAACTTGTTATATGACCAATTAAAAAATATTGAACATAATTTAATACAAGTAAAATTTAAAAATTTAAAAAACCCCCGACACATTTATCTTGCGAAAACATCCCGATTCAAACAGTAAAACGCCCATAACTTTTGAACGGCTGAACCGTTTTTTTTTAAACATAGCTAAGAACACTCTCGACACAATCACCTTTCCAACAAAAAAAACTAAATCAAAATCGGTTCATCCGTTGAGGCGCTATGATGCCACAGACAGACACACAGATACACAGATACACAGATACACAGATACACAGATACACAGATACACAGACACACAGATACACAGATACACAGATACACAGATACACAGCAACACACCTCAAACTTATAACACCCCTCTTTTTCCGTCGGGGGTTAAAAACTAAGTTATCCTAAAAGGACAGAAACTGTTCTGAAACAAAAGTTAAAGGAAGCAACGTTGTTAAAATATCAGTTTGATGGAGGTATTAAAACTTTATCGAGACAGATTGAAAGTAAACAACTTAGTACAAGTGTTTTACAAGAAATACAATCATACTGTGATTTATTTGAAAAAAACTTATACTCAAATAGAATCATTTTGTTCCAAAACGTACAGTTCTCAACCAAGTGCTCAGAGTACGGTCAAGACTAGAACCGAAGTAGGCAATATGGAGGCTTTTAATTATAGGACTGCCGTGGCTCTATTACCGATTATGAATGGTGATGAAAATATTACGAAAAGTTTAATAGATACCATAGAGTTATACAGTTCTTCACTCACCGAAGAAGGCAACAAAATGCTAGTTAAGTTTATATTAAAAACCCGATTAAACGAGAGCGCAAAATTAAGATTGTCGACCTCTTACGATAGTTGTGAGTCACTTATAATTGAAATGCGTAAACACCTTCTTACAAAGAAGTCTAGTACACCAATACACAAGGAATTGACACAAATAAACCAAAACGGTTCTTCTATAGAAAAGTATGGATCCAAGGTCGAACAGCTTTTTGTGGATTTGACGGTCGCGCAAGCAGGTGATGATCAAACTGCACATAAAATATTACGCCCTCAAAATGAGAAGATTGCAATAAAAAGTTTTATTGATGGCTTGCGAAACCGCGAAATCCGCACTATTTTGGCAGCGCGTAATTATGATACCTTGAAAGATACAATAAGAGCAGCCAAGGATGAGGAATTGTCATGCAGTCGGCAAAATTCCGACGCTTCTGTTTATGTCGGATACCAAGGCAGATCACTTAATAATCGCGGATATAGTTACAATAATAATAGACGCCCTAATCGTTCAAATAACAATCGATTTATTCAGAGAGGGAATAGTAGAGGTTATTTTCATAATCATACGCATAACCAAAGAATCCAACAACAGTTTAGCAATAACCGTGGTCACATGCGAGGTTCATCTCGCGGTAGGCCTGGACGGACTTTTACGCGCAATGGTAATGTGCATGTCATAGAAAATGCCATGAATAGTATCGATTTAACTGGCCAGAATCGAACTCCCCAACCTACAGAAAGACACATTACTGAACCATTACAGTTTTTTCGATAATCATTTTATATTTGCTTGTAACAATAACAGCTCGGTGGAATTCTTAGTACAGGGTGCCAAATATGGATTACTTATAGATTCAGGAGCATCACTATCAGTATTGAAATATGAAACTGTGGCACGTTGGAATATGCCAGTCCAAACGGAATGCATTTACATAAATGGCATTGGGGGCAAAGTGCGAACTTCAGGCTACGTTTATGTTACATTGATCGCAAATGGACAGGAATTTGTAAACAAATTTTACATTATGCGCACCTTACCTGGTTTACAACATGGTATAATTGGCAGAGATTTTATGAGCAAATATGGCGCTATTTTGAATTTTGAAAATAATACGATAACTTTAAAGAAACATGAAAATAGTATAACCCTGCCCATGATTAATAGTTCGTTAAATAAAACTTGCTTTTTAAGTATACCACCGAGATGTGAGAAAATATTTATGTTAGACAGTAGTTTTAACGAAGACTGCGTAATATTACCGTATCAATTATGCGACGGAGTATTTATAGCCGGAAGTATTTGTAAACCAAACAATGGACAAATTAGTATACAAATATTAAATACTCGTGAAACACAAGTAGATATTAACTATTTCAGACCGGAAATACATTTATTATCAGACTATGACATCAGTCACTTTGGAAAAGATAGTAATATGGATGGAGAGAGAGTACGTACAATGTTTTCTCTTTTAAAATTAAGCCATCTAAACAATGAAGAAAGGTCATCAATCGAAAACATATGTGCTAAATTTTCGGATGTGTTTCATCTACCAAACGATAAGTTATCTACCACTAACCTATACGAACAAAGTATACTGTTAAAACCACATGCAGATCCAGTTTATACTAGACAGTACAGGTTACCCTTTTCACAGCGTAAGGAAATTGAAACACAAGTTAAGAAAATGCTTACTGAAAATATCATTGAACCAGCAAAAAGTGAGTGGTCAAGCCCAATTTTGTTGGTACCCAAAAAATCTGATGATAATTCTAAGAAATGGAGGCTGGTTATTGATTTTCGTAAATTAAACACTAGAATTTTAGACGATAAGTTTCCGCTACCGAATATTAACGATATTTTAGATTCTTTATCTGGATCAATGTATTTTTCACAATTAGATTTATCACAAGCGTATTACCAGGCAAAATTACAACCAGAAAGCAGAAAGTATACGGCATTTACTACACCATCAGGCCAATATCAAATCACCCGATTACCTATGGGATTAAAAATTAGCCCAAGTGCATTCTCTCGTCTTATGACAATTGCCATGTCTGGACTTACATACGACAAATTATTTATCTATTTGGATAATTTAATCTGTTTTGGCCGTAACTTACAAATTCACAATAAAAATCTTATTGATATTTTAACTAGAGTAAAAGTAAACTTGAAACTTAATCCAATGAAATGCGATTTCCTAAGAAAAGAAATGCAGTTTTTAGGACATGTTGTAACATCGGAAGGAATTAAGCCAGATTTAGATAAAATAAACATAGTAAAAAATTATCCCGTACCCAAAAATGCAGACGAAACAAAAAGATTTATAGCATTTGTCAACTTTTATAGAAAATTTATACCAGATTTTGCTGCAATATCTTTACCACTTAATAGATTGTGTCGAAAAAATGTTAACTTTGAATGGTCGCATGAGTGTCAGAAATCCTTCGAATCCCTAAAAGAGTCGTTAATATCACCACCAGTATTACAATATCCCAACTTCGATGAAAACAATACTTTCATTTTACAAACAGATGCGTCCGGTTATGCAATCGGTTCCGTGCTTTGCAATAGTGATAACAGACCAATTGCTTACGCAAGCCGTTGTCTTAATAAAGCAGAAATTAGGTACCCCACGATAGAAAAAGAGTTACTCGCTATCGTATGGTCTATTAAGTATTTCCGACCCTATCTTTATGGTAGAAAATTTGTTATCAAAACCGACCACAAACCATTAATTTACTTATATAATCAAACAAATCCATCTAGTCGTTTGACTAAATTCCGTTTAATAATAGAGGAATACGATTACATAATAGAATATGTTCGAGGTACTAACAATGCAGCTGCAGATGCCATGTCACGTATCCGTATAACTAGCGATGAATTGAAGGAAATAAACCAGCACGTTGTGTCTGTATTAACCAGAGGTCAGAAAGAGCGTATGCGTGAAATAAATGAACTGATGTGAATGACAACCCTATGGTTGCTAAGCGATCTATGAACGAATGGACTGATCACCCAAGAGTTACGGAATTGCTTAAAAAACCAAAGGATTGCACTGAGTTAAGGTTCGTAAATGAAAAAGAATGGGCTAACCAATCAAGTACTATATTTGATTATGATGCAACAAATTGTATACTAAGAGTAAATCCATCTTACCGATTACAATGCGCACGAGATGCCTTTGTACGGGAGTTGGCTTATTACTGTAACCTAATGAAACTTGATAGTTTGTACATGATACAAAGTAATGAAAATAATGAGATAGTAAGAGATTTAATTCATAGCATAAATATTACACCAAATTGGTCCGGACCACGTTTATATGTTACTAGCACTCCGCCCGCGACTTCGTTCGCAGGATTTCGTATTTTATTCAACTAAATTATGTGCAGTTAGTGAAGGCGATTAAAAATAAGCTATTGTTAAATCTATATATATAAAAGAAGAAACTGACTGACTGACTGACTGATTGACTGATCGATCAACGCACAGCCTAAACCGCTAGGCCTACAATAATGAAATTTGGCAGAAAGGTTCCTCATGTTGCGTAAGTGAGCACTAAGAAAGGATTTTTGGAAATTCCACCCCAAAGGGGGTAAAAAGAGGGTTGAAAGTTTGTATGTAATTTCTACAGTTTGTAAGTTGGGCACGTGAAATTTTAGATTTACGCTCTTGGTTGATAAAAAAAATTAATGTTTTTATTAATTTTTGGATATTCGACCCCTAAGGGGGTAAAAAGGGGGTTGAAAGTTTGTATGAAGTTTTTACAGTTTGCAAATTGGACACATGAAATTTTACATTACGCTCTTGGTTGATAAAGATAATTAATGTGTTTATTGGTTTTTCTAAATTCCAACCCTAAGGGGGTAAAAAGGGGGTTGAAAGTTTGTATGTAATTTCTACAGTTTGTAAGTTGGGCACGTGAAATTTTAGATTTACGCTCTTGGTTGATAAAAAGAATTAATATATTTATTGGTTTATGGAAATTCGACCCCTAAGGGGGTAAAAAGAGGGTTGAAAGTTTTTATGTAATTTCTACACTTTGAAAGTTGGACACGTGAAATTTTAGATTTACGCTCTTGGTTGATAAAAAAAATTAATGTATTTATTAGTTTTTGGATATTCGACCCCTAAGGGGATAAAAAGGGGGTTCAAAGTTTGTATGCAGTTTATACAGTTTGCAAATTTTACACATGAAATTTAACATTACGCTCTGGGTTGATAAAAAAAATTAATGTATTTATTAGTTTTTGGATATTCGACCCCTAAGAAGATAAAAATGGGATTGAAAATTTGTATGTAATTTCTACAGTTTGTAAGTTGGGCACGTGAAATTTTAGATTTACGCTCTTGGTTGATAAAAATAATTAATTCATATATTGGTTTTTTTGGAATTTGGACCCATAAGGGGGTTAAAAGGAGGTAGAAAGTTTGTATGAAATTTTACAGTTTGTAAGTTGGACACGTGAAATTTTAGATTTACGCTTTTGGTTCATAAAAAGAATTAACTTATTTATTGGTTTATGGAAATTCGACCCCTAAGGTGGTAAAAAGAGGGTTGAAAGTTTGTATGTAATTTCTGCAGTTTGAAAGTTGGACACGTGAAATTTTAGATTTAATCTCTAGGTAGATAAAAAAAAACATGTATTTATTAGTTTTTGGAAATTCTAACCCTATGGGGATAAGATAGCGGTTGTAACGTTATATGCAATTTCTTCGGTTTGGAAAATAAAACATCTAAAATTGTAGGTTGGTTTCGCCCCTGATTAATAAAAAAACAATGAGTTTCATTATTGCCGGGGATTTTTTAACGGGGCTAAAAAGGCGGTTGAAAGTTTGTATGTAATTTCTATAGTTTGTAAGTTAAAGTTGGAGTTGATAAAAAGAATTCATGTATTTATTAGGTTTTAGAAATTCTACCCCTAAGGGGAATAAAGTAGGGATTGAAACTTTTTATGATTTTTTATCGGTTTGGAAGGTAAATTATCTAAAATAGTAGGTTTACGCTCTTGATTAATAAAAAAAGTAATGAGTTTATTGATTGCCGGAAATTCTACCCCTAATGGAAGTTAAAGGTGGCAATTTGTTGGGCTTATATATTTGATTCTTGGCATCAATACTAACAGCAAATATTATATATTTTTTTTTTTGATTTTAAAGTAAAGGTTGTCATTACAATCTTTTCAAAACTACTCCTAAAATACGATTTAAGGGATGTTAAAGTTTGTATGGAAAATCTCATTTCTTGGATTAATAAACTTGAAACTTGGGACAAATACTAACCTAAGTAAATAATAAAGGAAATCATTATTAGTTTGCCGCAACTATCCCTAAAAGATGATTAGGGGGGTGTTATAGTTCTTGGTTTAATAAACTTAAAATTTGGCACAAGTACTAACCTTAATAAATAATGTGATTTAATAATAGTTCCGAAAAACGAATAACTAATAGCAACCCTATTAGTTATTCGTTTTTCGGAACTATCCCCAAAATACTATTTAAGATCAAGATTTTTGAAGTATTTTATTACACATAGCTTCTTTTAATGATGTAGGTGAGCACTAAGGAGGGAGTTTTGGAAATTCAACCTTCAAAGTGACATTTATTTGTATAAAAACATTTTTTACAAAATTATTACTGACTTCCAACTAAAAACACTACAAAGTGAAAATAAATTTCTTTTTCGAAGTCGGTGTCTTTGGTAGGTACCAATTTTTTTCTTTATGGACACCGACTTCCAAAAAGAAAGTTATTTTTCACTTTGTAGTGTTTTTTGTTGGATGTCGGTGGTATCTTTTTGTAAAATAGATTTTTTATTTTTAACTTTTTAGGTGGACCTAATAGGAAATTTGCCTTACTTAATTATTTTTTGTGTATGTTCACCGATATCTCCGTCAAACAACACTGAACAAATGGTCCAGTTCGGTAGTCCCAAATCGAGGAAGAGGTCATCTTAGTGCCATAAGATACTTCAAAAAACCGTTGTCACACCTAAAACATCTTCTGGGGGTAATTCTGAAAAACTAATGATGGCAATTTATTATTGCGCAAGGAATATGATTTTTAACTGACTTTTCAAAAAGGAGCAGATTCTATCTCCTCTAAATCCTAACTTAAACCGTAGATATCTACGATATCCCATTTATTATTGATTTAACAATAGCTTATTTTTAATCGCCTTCACTAACTGCACATAATTTAGTTGAATAAAATACGAAATCCTGCGAACGAAGTCGCGGGCGGAGTGCTAGTCAATAATAAATGGGATATCGTAGATATCTACGGTTTAAGTTAGGATTTAGAGGAGATAGAATCTGCTCCTTTTTGAAAAGTCAGTTAAAAATCATATTCCTTGCGCAATAATAAATTGCCATCATTAGTTTTTCAGAATTACCCCCAGAAGATGTTTTAGGTGTGACAACGGTTTTTTGAAGTATCTTATGGCACTAAGATGACCTCTTCCTCGATTTGGAACTACCGAACTGGACCGTTTGTTCAGTGTTGTTTGACGGAGATATCGGTGAACATACACAAAAAATAATTAAGTAAGGCAAATTTCCTATTAGGTCCACCTAAAAAGTTAAAAATAAAAAATCTATTTTACAAAAAGATACTACCGACATCCAACAAAAAACACTACAAAGTGAAAAATAACTTTCTTTTTGGAAGTCGGTGTCCATAAAGAAAAAAATTGGTACCTACCAAAGACACCGACTTCGAAAAAGAAATTTATTTTCACTTTGTAGTGTTTTTAGTTGGAAGTCAGTAATAATTTTGTAAAAAATGTTTTTATACAAATAAATGTCACTTTGAAGGTTGAATTTCCAAAACTCCCTCCTTAGTGCTCACCTACATCATTAAAAGAAGCTATGTGTAATAAAATACTTCAAAAATCTTGATCTTAAATAGTATTTTGGGGATAGTTCCGAAAAACGAATAACTAATAGGGTTGCTATTAGTTATTCGTTTTTCGGAACTATTATTAAATCACATTATTTATTAAGGTTAGTACTTGTGCCAAATTTTAAGTTTATTAAACCAAGAACTATAACACCCCCCTAATCATCTTTTAGGGATAGTTGCGGCAAACTAATAATGATTTCCTTTATTATTTACTTAGGTTAGTATTTGTCCCAAGTTTCAAGTTTATTAATCCAAGAAATGAGATTTTCCATACAAACTTTAACATCCCTTAAATCGTATTTTAGGAGTAGTTTTGAAAAGATTGTAATGACAACCTTTACTTTAAAATCAAAAAAAAAAAATATATAATATTTGCTGTTAGTATTGATGCCAAGAATCAAATATATAAGCCCAACAAATTGCCACCTTTAACTTCCATTAGGGGTAGAATTTCCGGCAATCAATAAACTCATTACTTTTTTTATTAATCAAGAGCGTAAACCTACTATTTTAGATAATTTACCTTCCAAACCGATAAAAAATCATAAAAAGTTTCAATCCCTACTTTATTCCCCTTAGGGGTAGAATTTCTAAAACCTAATAAATACATGAATTCTTTTTATCAACTCCAACTTTAACTTACAAACTATAGAAATTACATACAAACTTTCAACCGCCTTTTTAGCCCCGTTAAAAAATCCCCGGCAATAATGAAACTCATTGTTTTTTTATTAATCAGGGGCGAAACCAACCTACAATTTTAGATGTTTTATTTTCCAAACCGAAGAAATTGCATATAACGTTACAACCGCTATCTTATCCCCATAGGGTTAGAATTTCCAAAAACTAATAAATACATGTTTTTTTTTATCTACCTAGAGATTAAATCTAAAATTTCACGTGTCCAACTTTCAAACTGCAGAAATTACATACAAACTTTCAACCCTCTTTTTACCACCTTAGGGGTCGAATTTCCATAAACCAATAAATAAGTTAATTCTTTTTATGAACCAAAAGCGTAAATCTAAAATTTCACGTGTCCAACTTACAAACTGTAAAATTTCATACAAACTTTCTACCTCCTTTTAACCCCCTTATGGGTCCAAATTCCAAAAAAACCAATATATGAATTAATTATTTTTATCAACCAAGAGCGTAAATCTAAAATTTCACGTGCCCAACTTACAAACTGTAGAAATTACATACAAATTTTCAATCCCATTTTTATCTTCTTAGGGGTCGAATATCCAAAAACTAATAAATACATTAATTTTTTTTATCAACCCAGAGCGTAATGTTAAATTTCATGTGTAAAATTTGCAAACTGTATAAACTGCATACAAACTTTGAACCCCCTTTTTATCCCCTTAGGGGTCGAATATCCAAAAACTAATAAATACATTAATTTTTTTTATCAACCAAGAGCGTAAATCTAAAATTTCACGTGTCCAACTTTCAAAGTGTAGAAATTACATAAAAACTTTCAACCCTCTTTTTACCCCCTTAGGGGTCGAATTTCCATAAACCAATAAATATATTAATTCTTTTTATCAACCAAGAGCGTAAATCTAAAATTTCACGTGCCCAACTTACAAACTGTAGAAATTACATACAAACTTTCAACCCCCTTTTTACCCCCTTAGGGTTGGAATTTAGAAAAACCAATAAACACATTAATTATCTTTATCAACCAAGAGCGTAATGTAAAATTTCATGTGTCCAATTTGCAAACTGTAAAAACTTCATACAAACTTTCAACCCCCTTTTTACCCCCTTAGGGGTCGAATATCCAAAAATTAATAAAAACATTAATTTTTTTTATCAACCAAGAGCGTAAATCTAAAATTTCACGTGCCCAACTTACAAACTGTAGAAATTACATACAAACTTTCAACCCTCTTTTTACCCCCTTTGGGGTGGAATTTCCAAAAATCCTTTCTTAGTGCTCACTTACGCAACATGAGGAACCTTTCTGCCAAATTTCATTATTGTAGGCCTAGCGGTTTAGGCTGTGCGTTGATCGATCAGTCAATCAGTCAGTCAGTCAGTCAGTCAGTCAGTTTCTTCTTTTATATATATAGATAAAAGGTGTAAAAGTAATAAGTGATCACGATACGAAACGTATAATTTTAAATGACTACCACTTATTACCGAGTAGCGGACACGCCGGTATACGACGAATGATAAATAATATAAAACGGCGTTATTTTTGGTCGAAATTGGAAAATGACGTCACGGAGTTTGTAAATCGCTGCGATAAATGCCAGCGACAGAAACATTTTAGGCACATAAAACAGCCAATGGTCCTGACTGATACAGGTCATTCGGCGTTTGATAGAGTATTTTTAGATTTAGTTGGGCCCTTAAGTAAGGATAATGATAATTATACGTATATACTCACACTACAGTGTGATCTTAGCAAGTATGTAGAAGCTTATCCGCTTAGAAATAAGAATACAATTTCAGTGACAACGGCTTTCATAAATAATTTTGTATTACGTTATGGCATTCCGAGAAATATAATATCAGATCGCGGTACTGAGTTCGTTTCAAAAGTAATGAATGAAGCATGTAAAATACTAAAAATAACTCAATTAACATCTACAGCATATCATCACCAATCAATTGGAGGCTTAGAAAATACTCATAAAAAATTACTTTCATTCCTTCGCATACAAACAGAGAACCAACCCCAAAATTGGAGTTTATGGCTTCCATATTGGTGCTTTGCTTTTAATACGACTGTTCATACGGAAACTAAATACACTCCATATGAACTAGTATTTGGAAAACTGTGCAATTTACCAAGTAATTTAACTTCAGATATTGAACCGCTATATAACTATTATGACTATCCAAAACAACTCAAATACAAGCTTCAAAAATCACAGTATGATGCGAGACAAAATTTAATTAATAGTAAACAGATCAGGAAATGTAAATATGATTCGTATACCAATCCTGTAACGTACAGTACTGGTGACATGATACTACTTAAGAATGAACAAACTGTACACAAATTTGATCCGCTTTATATTGGACCCTACAAAGTAATAGAAGATTGTAACCCAAATTTAAAAATACTGTATAAAGGAAAAGAAGTAATAGTACATAAAAATAGAACCAGACCATATATTACCTAAATGATTTCTTTTTTGTGATGAGCTTTTAGCATGTAACTAGGATTAAGTTGATGGTACTTTTATTTTAAAAATGTATTTGTGTAACTTTGATTAAGGTGATAAATTGATTGTATTTTTTTATACCCAAAAATAAAAATTAATGTAACCATTATTTTTATTTATTTAGCCGGTGGGCGTGTAGTGTGTAAGACATATGTATGTTAGCTCATGTATTCTAATGTATCAATACGTACCTATATAAACAATTGTACTATATAATTGGAGGAGTAATAAAGGATATTCTAATGGAGATACTTGTTTAACTCATCTCCCCGGACTCACAACCTTACATAAGTAAGTGGCTTGACTGAGATAGGACAGAGATCTCAGTTGGGACAGGTGTTAAGGATATGACTGAGGCCTTAACATCTTAAGTAAGTGTAGTGTGTAAGACATATGTATGTTAGCTCATGTATTCTAATGTATCAATACGTACCTATATAAAAAATTGTACTCTATAATTGGAGGAGTAATAAAGGATATTCTAATGGAGATACTTGTTTAACTCATCTCCCCGGACTCACAACCTTACATAAGTAAGTGGCTTGACTGAGATAGGACAGAGATCTCAGTTGGGACAGGTGTTAAGGATATGAATGAGGCCTTAACATCTTAAGTTAGTAAGTGGCTTGACTGAGATAGGACAGAGATCTCAGTTGGGACAGGTGTTAAGGATATGACTGAGGCCTTAACATCTTAAGATAGTATCTTATCTTATTGAGGCCTTAATATCTTTATTAATAATAGCACAAGTAGAATGAAGAAGATGAAAGGTTAAAGAAAATAATATTTTCCAATTAATTTTCTTTTTCTTAATGTTATGTCAGAGTTTATTATCCCGGGACGGGAAATGTATCAGGAATGGCCGACTGTTAGAAACTCTATTTTCGAAAGTCTATTTCCATAATTGATAAATTGTTTTAAGACTTCTAATTTCATTTATCATAAATTACAGATAATAATCTTAGAATTATTATCAGTAATTAAATTTATTGTCAATGATTCAATACTATTTGTAAAAATTGTAACGTAAAGTATAATCGCACGCACCACTTCCGTATGTGCCCCACCACGTTATGTCACGTGTTGAAAACATGTGGTGGGAAGTGTTGCGAGTGCTTAGTAGTCAGTTGTCGTCGAACAGTTGTAATGGACAGATGTAAAAAGTGATTTTGTGAGAACGTAATAAATATCGTGAAAATTGTGAAAGTTTGTTTTAATTATCTGAATCGTTAAATAAGACTTCCAAATAAAAAACTACAAAGTGAAAAATAGCTTAATTTTTTGAAGTCGGTGTCCATAACGCAAAGAAATGGCACCTACGAAAGACACCGACTTCAAAAATATAAGTTATTTTTCACTTTGTAGTTTTGTATTTGGAAGTCGGATGTTTTTTTTTGCAAAAAGTTTTTTTGTAGGTTGAAAATTGAGTCAACGTCTGCTGCTGATCCCCACAGCAGAATGCCATAAGACATAATACTGTGGAATTAAGCATAGTATACAAACCTAGCTATAGCTACATCGGTTAGCTGCCTTATTTTCCTTACTGCATATGCAGCCGAACTTAACCTACCCGTAAGAGTTCTAATGTGCGCGCCCCACTGCAATTTTGAATCGATAGTAATCCCTAAGAATACAGTTTCCGTTATAACTTCAAGATAAGAATTGAAAAAAACCCCCTTATTATCATATTTTTTACCTTTTCCCCAAATAATAAATTTAAATAGTGACACCTATTTATACCACAATAAGGTCGCATTTTCAAAGTGACCCTTATTTCCACATACATAAAGTCTACATTGAACGCGGTGGAATTTAAAATAGGATACAAATAAAGAACCTCAACTTCAATAAAACATAAAAATATTTCCTACATGCGAATTACGTAAACTGCAGACGGTGGATCGAAAAAAAACCAAAATGATTTTAAATAAACTAATTTAATTAAAAAGAAATTATTACAATATAATTAGTGAAACCTATTCGATGCTAGAATATGAAATGACCATTTACTTATTATAAAAAACTTTTTTGCAAAAAAATACTACCGACTTCCAAATACTAAACTACAAAGAGTAAAATAACTTTATTTTTTGAAGTCGGTGTCCATAACGTAAAAAAATTGTACCTTCAGAAGACACCGACTTCAAAAAATAAAGTTATTTTACTCTTTGTAGTTTTGTATTTGGAAGTCGGTAGTATTTTTTTGCAAAAAAGTTTTTTATTTTTCCCTTTTTAACCGACTTCCCAAAAAGGAGGAGGTTCTATGTTCGACTTCATGTTTGTATTTTTTTTTTTTTTTTTTGTGTATGTTCACCGATATCTCCGTCAATTGTGGACCGATTTTGAAAATTCTTTTTTTGTTTGACAAAGTATGTTCCGAAATTGGTCCCATTTTAATTTGGTGAAGATCTGATGAAGAACTTCGGAGATATACAACAGAACTCTTCAATAAATAACGGCAAATCTCTCGGGATTGCTGCAATCGCATGTCTGTTTGTTGTTTATAACATTTCATAACATAACATCACGCCAGTTCGCTCTTAAGAGGTAAGCAGATCTCTCATTTCACCGGTTATGTTCAAGTTTCATGAAATCTATTCTGGCGAAATAGTTCCCTTACTAACTTGCCTATTAGGTACGTAACAACTAAAAAGTGAAAATAAAAAAACTTTTTGCAAAAAAATACTACCGACTTCCAAATACAAAACTACAAAGTGAAAAATAACTTAATTTTTTGAAGTCGGTGTCTATAACGAGAAAAAATGGTAGCTACGAAAGACACCGACTTCAAAAAATTAAGTTATTTTTCACTTTGTAGTTTTGTATTTGGAAGTCGGTAGTATTTTTTTGCAAAAAGTTTTTTTTTGGTTGTACCTATTTAATAGGCAAGTTGGCAAGGTAACTATAACGCTAGAATAGATTTAATGAAACTTGAACATAACCGGTGAAATGACAGATCTGCGTACCCCTTAAGAGCGTACTGGCGTGATGTTATGTTATGAAATGTTATAAACAACAAACAGACATGCGATTGCAGCAATCTCGAGAGATTTGCCGTTATTTATTGAAGAGTTCTGACACCGACTTCAAAAAATTAAGTTATTTTTCACTTTGTAGTTTTTATTTGGAAGTCGGTGGTATTTTTTTGCAAAAAGTTTTTTTTTGGTTGTACCTACTTAATAGGCAAGTTGGTAAGTGTTAGCGACGCGCTCATATATAATTTTAGTCAAATTATTTTTTAGCTTTAAAACATTGAAATTGTCAAACTTCAGGGTTGAGAGGGAGATGTCAATGTAACCATATAAACTTGTGTTCTTTTATAATAAAGGGCAGTATAGCAACAGCATTCGTTGTATCACTTACTCCTAATATCACTCATCCGTACATGGCGACCGTGACAGCGTAAACGCTAGCAGCGTATGTTTACATTTCTTTGACCAAAACGGGTGTCGCAATGTATTGTAACGAGACCAATCTCGTACTGGGACTTAGCGTGGTCACTATTCTATTTTGTGAATATTTACCACGACAATCACAAAATGGGTACAACTAATACGAAAGAAGAAGTTATAGTTCCACAAAACGCAGCAGGTGGAAGTAACAGCGCTGACATCACGCAGCTGACGATACATGCCAGCACAACAAACATCAGATTTAGTCTTGACAACAATTAGTCCAACACTTTACAAAGCAAGCGAGTATGATGTATGTTCATTTCAAGAAACCAATAATAATGCTGATCGTGTCAGAAAGGTATTCGCTTCGCTATCGCTGAAACATTTAAATAAAGAGGAGCAATTGTCCATAGAGTCCATTTGCGCAAAATATGCAGATATTTTCTTCCTACCGGGTGATAAATTAGGAACAACTAAATTATATGAACACTCAATAACATTGAAACCAAACGTGGCACCAGTGTACGTTAAGCCCTACAGAATGCCGCATTCACAGAAAGCCGAATTAAAAAAACAAGTGGACAACTTATTGGAACAAGAAATTATTGAACCTTGTTCCAGTGAGTGGTCCAGCCCAGTACTCCTAGTGCCTAAAAAATCAGACGCAAACGGGGAAAAAAAATGGCGGTTAGTTATAGATTACCGTAAGCTCAACACTTGTATTCAGGATGATAAGTTTCCACTGCCAAACATCACGGATATACTAGATTCCTTGTGTGGATGTATTTATTTCACACATTTAGATTTAAACCAAGGATTTTTTAACGTAGCGTTAAACAAACACAGTAGGAAATATACTTCATTTAGTGCAGACGGTGGTCAGTATCAAATGACAAGAATGCCTATGGGACTCAAAACTAGTCCCAGCTCATTTTCGCGTATGATGACCATGGCAATGACCGGGCTATCCTACGACAAGTGCTTAGTGTACCTAGACGATCTTATTTGTATGGGACGGAACTTAACTGACCATAACAAAAATTTAATAGAAGTATTCGAAAAGTTGCGCAGTGCCAACTTAAAATTAAATCCCACTAAATGCGATTTCCTTAAGAAAGAGATGCTTTATTTAGGCCACGTGGTGACAGGCAATGGTATATTGCCGGACCCAGATAAGATTAAAATAATTAAAGAGTATCCAGTTCCTAAAAGTACGGACGAAGTGAAACGCTTCGTTGCTTTTGCAAACTACTATAGAAAATTTATAGACCACTTTGCCGACAAAGCCTATCATTTAAACCTTTTAAGTAAGAAAAACACTAAATTCAACTGGGATAGCAACTGTCAAACGTCATTTGAAACTCTAAAACAGAGTATGATGTCACCGCCAATCCTACAGTACCCAGATTTCTCAGAACTAAATCAATTCATAGTACAAACCGATGCATCTGGGTACGCAATTGGGGCAGTACTATCAAATTCAAATGGCAGACCAATAGCTTACGCTAGTAGGAGCCTTAACAAAGCGGAAAAGAACTATCCCACTATAGAGAAAGAACTCTTAGCTGTAGTTTGGGCTGTCAAATATTTCAGACCCTATTTATACGGTCGTACATTTAAAATACTAACCGACCACAAACCCCTTGTATACTTATTTAATTTAAAAGACCCATCTAGCAGGCTCTTTAAATTTAGACTAGCTCTAGAAGAATACAATTACGAAATAGAATACGTAAAAGGGAGTGAGAACTGCGTTGCAGACGCATTATCTAGAATAAAAATTACGTCAAAAGAACTTAAAGAAATGAATGAGTGTCTGTGTGCAGTAATGACTCGCGCTCAAAAACGAAAATTAGATGCTGTCGCCCCGGCAGATGAGTTGCCCACCGACAACTTGCCAGTTCAACCACATGTAGTGGAAACTCATATCAAACCAAGAGGCGCAGTAGAGTTAAGATTTGCACCCAGTAGCAGTCTTAAGAAGTTAAAGAGCGATAGCTCAGTAGTGTTACAAACACACATAATATTATTGTATAATGCCCAAATGAAAACTATATTCATAAACTCGGCATCTCAATCACAAACTACGCGAGCCGAGTTTGCGAGAGAGCTGAGTGATCTATGTAACAAGCTAAATATAGAAGAAGTATACTTCATTAAAAATTCGAATAATAAAATTTTTGTAGAGAAATTAACTAGTGAGATAAGAAAACAAAGCAACTGGAAAGGGCCCAGATTATGTATATTAAAAGATGTCGAAAGAATAGAGGACAAAGATGATAGGAAAGTGATACTCAACGACTTTCATCTTTTGCCCACTAGTGGGCACGCGGGCATGAGAAGAATGCTGACTAATATAAAAAAATACTATTTTTGGCCAGGCTTAGAAAGTGATGTCAAAAATTATGTCAAAAAATGTGTTCAATGTCAGAAGCATAAGTATACAGTTCAGGTGAAAGAGCCAATGGCAATCACCACAACTGCTCATTCGGCTTTCGATAAAATCTTCTTAGACTTGGTAGGACCATTAGACAAAGACAGCAACAATTTTTCTTATATATTGACATTGCAATGCGAGCTGTCCAAGTATGTATGTGCGTATCCCCTCGTCACTAAAACCTCTACAGAAGTAGCACGCACCTTCGTGGATAACTTCATACTTCAACATGGCATCCCGAGGGACATAGCTACCGACAGAGGCACAGAGTTCATGTCCGAGACCGTGACACAGGTTTGTGAATTACTACATATTAAAAAGTTAAACTCAACTGCGTATCATCACCAAAGCATCGGAGCGCTAGAGAACTCGCATAAAAATCTAGGTGCATTTTTGCGAATCCAAGCAGAAGGAAAACCCGAATTATGGAGTACTTGGTTACCATTCTGGTGCTTTGCTTATAATACGACAGTTCACTCGTCAACAAAATTTACACCATTCGAACTCGTATACGGTAGAAAGTGTAACTTGCCCAATAATTTGGAAAAGTGTGTAGAGCCTCTATATAATTACGACAGTTACCCGCTTGAACTTAAGTACCGCCTACAGGTTTCTCAAACCGAAGCGCGGGAAAATTTGATAGCCAATAAAATAGGCAGAAAAAGTAGATACGACCAGCATGTAAATCCAATACGCTACAAGCCAAACGATCAAGTTTTAATTAAAAATGAAACTGGCAATAAACTTCAACAATTATATTCTGGACCTTACAAGGTGATTAGAGATTTGTCACCAAATGTTGAGGTCAATTATAAGGGAAAACCCGACATTATTCACAAAAACAGAACGAAACCGTATCATGTTTAAGATAAAAACAATAAGACAATTAATTACCAATGCTATAAGCACTTAACAATAGCTATTATACAGGTCAGCAGAAAACGGAGACGAATAATAAGCGCCAGCTGTGCACTCATAGGTACTCAGGGATTGATTGTTATTATAAGTATGTAACTACTTATTATTGTATAACTTTGTATACCAAACATAACGAACATATGTACTACGATTATGTTATAACTATATTTTATACGTGTTAGCCTAAGAGTATCAATGTTTAATTTGTGCTTATATTGTATCCATGCAATAAAATAAAAGTAAACTTTTATTTTATTTTAGTTTTAGGGAGGAGATGAGAGGGAGATGTCAATGTAACCATATAAACTTGTGTTCTTTTATAATAAAGGGCAGTATAGCAACAGCATTCGTTGTATCACTTACTCCTAATATCACTCATCCGTACAGGGTACTTATTTATAATTTAGGGTAGGTTAAGATTTTTAATGTAATAAAAAGGGTAGATTTGCTACATGAGCAGTCTAGGCCTAACACCCGACGAATGTGCCACGAAATATTTTGGGAAATAAAATTAACTTTCAAGTCAAAAGTGCGTTATCGTTTTAAACATACCTACCACCAGCTACAGAGTCCTTCGAGCCGGATATATGTTTAAAACACCTCCAGCGCCGCGAAAAATGGTGAACACACGAAGCACAGTGCAGCGCGAACGTGCTCGCCACGAGGCGGATAACCGCGCAACGGATTGTGACTTGACACAAGTGAAACTCCAGGACCCTACTTCTTCGACTTTGAAAACTACGGAAGCCAAAGATAGTGAAGTGATCAAGCATCCTATTTTGAGCCGAGCAGCTATGTCAGCTAGCAGTATCAAGTCGGAGCAGCCGCCGCCATTATTACCCGCATCACGTGGAGACGAACGCCGGAGCCTGAAATCCATAAAAGGTTCTACTTCTTCAGTGCGGGTTAAAAGGCAGCAGCTTATTTTGGAAGCTGAAAGGCAAAAGGCGCAGATTCGTATGGAACTTATAAATAAAAAGCTAGATGCTGATCTAGCTAGCCTAGACGAAGAATACAGTTCACACAATGGTAGTCAAAGCCGTAGCCGTGTTGAAGAATGGATGGAACGTAGCTATCAGGAGCTGAACATGGGCCTGCCTGCCCCCGATGATGGTATTTACACGGGTAAGAGTCAGTGTCACGAAGCTGGACCGCCGGCGGCGCCGTTAAAACCGCCGGCAACGAGGGCGCAGGCGCCACGCGTGCCTACCGCACCAAACCCGGCTGGCCCGCCTGCGCCGATCCCGGCGCTGGCCGCAGCCGCCAGCACAGATGGTACAGTCCAGATGCTAGCCAGTGCGTTGAGAGATCTCGCCGCTGCCTCCAACAGTCACGCGCCGGGCGCGAACCTACTCAGCCGCATTTGCACGCCCCGGGAGCTCCCAGAGTTCTCCGGTGACCCGTTGGAATGGTTGCAGTTCAGACACGCGTACGAAGAGTCTACGGAACTATGTAGTTTCACACCTAAGGAAAATATGTGGAGATTGAGGAAGTGTCTTTCGCGGAGCTGCTAAAGAAGCCGTTTCAGCTTTGCTCGTGAGTGCATCATCTCCTGAAACTATAATGTCAACATTAAAGTTGAGATTCGGTAATCCTGAGTACATCCTATCGAAGCTAGTGCAAGACATCAAAAAGTTGCAACCAATGTCTCAAGATTACCACAAAGAAATTGTGTCTTTCTCGGTTAAAATACAGAACTTCACGGAAGCTGTGCGTGCCGTCGGCCGAGAAGAATACCTACAAGGTATGAGTGTTGTGTCGGTTGTTTTATCGAAACTGCCTACGGTTCTATTGTCCAGATGGTCAGATTATAGTTTCATACCGATAACAGAAGGCAAGAAGTCACGTTTGGTATTATTGTCAGATTTCTTGAAGGAAGAAGCTGTGAAAGTTTCTACTACGTCTTATTTAACTTACCTTGTGCCTACACGCAGCGATCAACACAAACATAAAAACAGTGAGTATACTCAACCTCGCTTACAAACTGTACTAATGCACGCAGACGAATATGATAATAATAAATGCCTATTCTGTAAGACGAGTACGCATAGTAAGATAACAGCCTGTCATAAATTCAAGAAGGCCCTTCGCAAAATTCGCTGGCAATTTGTAAAACGCAGCGGCCTATGTTTCAAATGCCTACTTTCTCGTCACGATCGAGACTCCTGCCCAGCCCCAGTCTGCGATAAGGATGGCTGTGGCCAGTCGCATCACCCACTGCTTCACTACCCCACGCCACCGGAGCGACGTAGCGAGATCCAGCATGCGCCGCCGCCGGCGTCCGCGCCGCGGGAGCGGCTGCCGACGCCGGCGATGCCGACATCCGTCACCGCCGGTTCCGGTACAGAAATCGTGTCGCATATAAACAATAGTGATAGTGAGTGCAAAGTGTTTTTGAAGGTGGTGCCTATACGTATACATAGTGCAAACGGTATTATAAACTCTAGCGCGTTACTCGACGACGGGTCGACTATTTCGTTAATAAGCGACGGACTAGCTGAGCGCGCGGGCTTGCGCGGCCGGCCCGAGATGATACGCGTACGCGGAGCCTGGAATGATGAACTATCTTGTGAATCGATCGTCACGAACGTGGATCTTTCTGGTATGGACAATAAGGTTTATTCTATTAGGGCTCGAGCTGTAAAGAATTTAAATTTACCAGTGCATAGTATGTCTATAGTTGATTGTAATAGGTATAAAAGTTTGTCAGATATAAAACATTTGTTATGTACCACCGATTTGAAACCTGAAATATTAATTGGTCAGGATAATTATCACTTAATTATACCAAAGAAAATTAATATAGGTAGTTCAATAGAGCCGTTCGCTTCACTTACCCCCCTAGGTTGGTGTGTCCATGGTAAGTGGCACGTGCCGCGGAACGTATCCAGGTGCGCGGCCGCCGGCGCCGCCCACGCGACGCTGCTAGTGTCGGACGCGGCGCACGAGTCAGCGCCGTCAGCTCCCTCGCCGCTCACAGCGTGCCAGCCAGACCAGCAGCTGCAAGATCTCCATGATGAGGTGAGGCGATCCTTCACCGTGGACTCGATGGGTGTATTCGGTAAGCCACGTCAGAATAAAAATGACTTACTTGCTGTAGCCAAGCTGGAGAAGACCGCCGTACTCGTCGATGGTCGCTGGTGGGTGGGGTTACCGTGGAAGGACGAAGACTGCCGAATGCCGGATTCCTATCCGACAGCGCTTAAAAGGCTGAAAGGTATAGAGAGGAAAATGGAAAAGGACAAAGGTTTCTCGGAAAGGTACAAGGATAGGATAAAACATTTGTTAGAAAATTATTTTGCTAGGGAACTGACAGATACTGGTGCTACTACAAAGACGTGGTACTTACCTCATTTTGGGATCGACAATCCCAACAAGAAGAAATTGCGGCTGGTGTTCGACTCGGCTGCGAAGGTTAATGGTTTATGCCTCAATGACTACCTAAATACAGGTCCGGACTTGCTGTCATCACTGCTTGGCATAATGCTGCGCTTTAGGGAAAATCCTATTGCAGTAACAGGTGACATTCAAGATTTTTTCCTCAGAGTCAAAATTCAGCCGGACGACCAGCACGCATTCAGGTTTCTGTGGAGAGACAGCCCCACAGAAAAGGTAAAAACCTATATTATGACATCTCTCTTATTCGGTGCAAACTGTTCTCCTTTTGTTAGCCAGTTCATAAAAAATAAGAATGCCGAGCGCTATGAGTCATCTTTGCCACTAGCTGTAAATGCTATTCGTAAGTCTCACTATATAGATGATTATATAGATAGTTTGCCCGATGAAGAGAGTGCCATCGAGATGGTAAGAAATATTTCTTATATCCACCAGCAAGGTGGATTCCGGATCCGTAATTGGACCAGCAACAGTGTTCAAGTATTGAACTCTGTACCTGAAGAAACTTTAGGTACTGCCGCGGTCAAGTTCAAAATAGATCATCAATTCGAAGGTGAGCGCACACTTGGCCTGATATGGTTTCCAGGTACGGACGAATTAGGATTCGACGTATCCCTGAAGAAAATCCCAGATAACGTAATTCAAGGTAAGAAAATACCTACGAAGCGAATTATGCTTCAAGTTGTAATGTCTATATTTGATGTTTTTGGGTTTTTAGCGCCATTTACCATCCAGGGTCGTATAATGCTGCAAGATACGTGGCGGCTACATATCGGCTGGGACGATATCATACCTACGGATATCTACGAAAAATGGTGTAAGTGGATCGACTTGCTAAAGGTTGTCGATCGTATACGCATACCTAGGTGCTACCATGCGACAGCGCACGGAAGCAAGGCTGAGACACGAGTGCCGGGCCTGGCGGTCACACCCCCCGCGCGCCCGCACTCACCGCTGCCCGCTCCCGGCGCGTTATCAGTTGCGCACACGACAGCAGCTGCGATTACACCTCCCTGTTATAGCTACCTACAGTTGCATGTTTATAGCGATGCCTCCTTGAAAGCTATGAGCGCCGTAGCGTATTGGCGCTGGATAGATAAGAATGTTATTAATGTTGCATTTATAGCTAGTAAGTGCCGAGTGGTACCTGTTAAACCGCTGACGATACCTCGTGCGGAACTACAGGCTGCGCTGCTAGCTGCTAGATTGGCAGATACTATTATAAAGGAGCATAAATTACCAGTCAAGCGACGGTTATTTTGGTGCGACTCCACTACGGTCTTGCAGTGGATCAGAAACAATACGCGTACGTATCAAGTATTCGAAGCGAACCGATTAGGTGAGATCGACGATCTGACGCGTATTGATGAGTGGAGGTATGTACCCACGAAATTGAATGTTGCGGATTTGGCTACACGAGACGATTTCGACCATGAGATTTTTAAAGGTGAGTGGTTTTCTGGACCTTCATTTTTACACCTAGATGAGTCTTCGTGGCCCGCTGATGTCTGCCAATCTGAAACAAATAAATCAAACGTTGAGAACGTTATGGTTACCAACAACTTACCTGTCCCGTGTAACTTACCGATTCCGGATCCTCACCGATTTTCTTCGTGGCTGAGGCTGCTGCGGTGTACGGCGACAGTTCACATGTTCATTGATAGGTGCAAGGGCCGCACCTGCGCTTTAGACTGCCACACACTGGAGAGAGCGGAGCATCTTCTTCTACGCCAAGCCCAGGCCGAGACTTTCGCCGAGGAAATAGCTGCAATAAAAAACGGTAAATCAATACGAAAATCTAGCAAGCTACTTACCTTGTGTCCGTTCCTCGACGAACACGGTGTTCTCCGCGTAGGCAGCCGCATCGACGCTGCATCCGACGTGAACCTAGAAGTGAAGAGACCGGTCATCCTCGACGGTAGGAACCCTATAGCTCACCTGATTGTCCGACATTTCCATGTCAAGGCAGCTCATGGCAATCAGGAGACTGTAGTCAACGAGCTAAAACAAAAATATTGGTTAATTAGGCTTAGGCCTACGGTTAAGTATGTGGTTTCAAAATGCATGCTTTGCAGAATACGCAAAGCTACACCTCGAGTACCAAGAATGGGCGACTTACCTCAGAATCGCATGGCGCATCATCAGCGCCCCTTCTCCTTTTACGGTCTCGACCTATTTGGTCCCATGGCAGTAACGGTGGGTCGTCACAGAGAAAAAAGGTATGGTGCTTTGTTCACATGCCTAACAGTCCGTGCTGTGCATGTAGAACTCGTATCTTCCCTCACCACGGACTCGCTTATCATGGCTCTGCGACGTATGGCGGCTAGACGTGGTTGGCCACGCCATCTTTACTCCGACAACGGAACTAATCTACGTGGTGCCGACAAGGAATTGCAAAAGTCAATGCAGGAGCTGGACAACGAGGTACTGAAAGCTGAAGCGGCGAACAATGGTATGGAATTTCACTTTATCCCGCCGCTGAGCCCACACTGGGGTGGGGCGTGGGAACGCCTCATACGAAGTGTGAAAACTTCACTAAAGGTAATTTTAAACGAGCGTGCCCCAAAAGAAGAAGTTTTGAGCACGCTGATGGCTGAGGTTGAAAATATAGTCAACAGCCGTCCCTTATCTCACGTGTCTGTCGAACCAGACACCTGTGAAAGTTTGACACCTAACCACTTTCTCCTAGGTACAACTTCTAACCTACCGGTCATTGGAGCGTTCGATGATTCAGATCTGTTTCTAAAGAAACAATGGCGAAATGCCCAGAAGTTGGCTGATATGTTCTGGCAGCGATGGCTCAAAGAAGTTCTGCCCCAGCTGCTACCTAGGAAAAAATGGAACGAGGAACAGAAACCTCTACAGGTAGGTGACCTAGTGCTAGTGTTCGATCCTGACTCTCCCCGGAACGTGTGGCCGAAGGGCGTTGTCCAGCAAATCTTTCAATCTAAAGATGGTCGCGTAAGGCAGATTGACGTGAAGACCAAGACAGGTACTTGGCGGCGTTCTGCGGCACGCGTCGCTCCTATTTCATTGGGAGATGAGTGCTGAGTCAGCACTAGGGGTGGGAGTGTTAGCGACGCGCTCATATATAATTTTAGTCAAATTATTTTTTAGCTTTAAAACATTGAAATTGTCAAACTTTAGGGTACTTATTTATAATTTAGGGTAGGTTAAGATTTTTAATGTAATAAAAAGGGTAGATTTGCTACATGAGCAGTCTAGGCCTAACACCCGACGAATGTGCCACGAAATATTTTGGGAAATAAAATTAACTTTCAAGTCAAAAGTGCGTTATCGTTTTAAACTTGTAACTATAACGCTAGAATAGATTTAATGAAACTTGAACATAACCGGTGAAATGACAGATCTGCGTACCCCTTAAGAGCGTACTGGCGTGATGTTATGTTATGAAATGTTATAAACAACAAACAGACATGCGATTGCAGCAATCCCGAGAGATTTGCCGTTATTTATTGAAGAGTTCGTTGTATATCTCCGAAGTTCTTCATCAGATCTTTACCAAATTAAAATGGGACCAATTTCAAAACATACCTTTTCAAACGAAAAAAGAATTTTCAAAATCGATCCACAATTGACGGAGATATCGGTGAACAAACAAAAAAAAAAAACAAACATAATGTCGAACATAGAACCTCCTTCGTTTTGGGAAGTCGGTTAAAACATAACTTAACGCTAATGTCCAATTTTGCTGCGTCGGCGGCTCGTGGCTGGATTGACGTCATCGGTGCAGTTTCTATGCGCTTGGCGTCAACACGGAGGAGTTTGCATGTCAGCGATATTGTTTAGGGATCCGTACTTAACACCTCCACCCGCAGAACAGCAACTATTTGATCATGTTGAGTGCAAATGTTGCTGGGACTTCATCTCGTTTTCTGGTTTCTCTGGTTACATCTTCATATGTATGTATCTTAAGAGTTGGTTTCTTCTCATTATCGTCTGCTCCAAGGTTCCAGCATTTGTATCTGCGGCTTATAACCAAGATGATAAGTATGGTTGCGCATAGTACGATGATGTAGAATGGTATGGTTGTATGATATAGGGCAACCGACGGGGTCTTGTCAATCTGGATAGGGCTTTCCATCAATACTTTGTTCTGGATGCTGAGAAGTTTTTCTAAGTTGACTGACTTGAAGCCGATGATGTGAGTGGAATCAGCTGTCTGGTTCATGTCGTTGTATGGGATTTTTGATAACTTGAGTGGCTGTATTTTTATCTCATTGTTGTCGTTAATGATAGTGAATTCTGGTGTTTCCAGATAGCAGTTCTTGGGTATGGTGACGAGATAGCTTCCTTATAGAATGTTGAAGTCTTTCCTGCTGCAGGCTAGCTGTACTTTGGTAGGTTGAGGCAGAGAGATAACGTAATGTTGATCATCCAGCTTTTCTACTGCTTGCTTGGAGAGTGAGATCTTGGTGAATTGGCAGGTGTCCCTTAGGCCTTGGTTGATGATGAGCTCTTGGATGCAATCAGGCTTCGTCCGGATCTGATGACTTGTCTTCTTTTCACAGAGGTGAATGCTGCTGTACTTCGGGCATTCAGCCTCTATGTACACGAATGATTTCTCGTTTGTTGCTATGTAGGGGGAGGAAGGAATAAGGGCAAGTTGTTTCTATTGGGTACAATGGATAGTCTATATAAATCATAAAGGTCTTTAGAGACTATGGGAAAACTGTATATTATTACTATTCTCTTTTCAATAAAGTAGGAACCTGGTTTTATTAGATTATAATATTCTCTTAACTCTAAGTTTAGGATTTGATCTTGGTTATATATGGATTTGAGCCTATCTATCATAGATCTTAAAACTTCTATATCAATCATAGAATGATGGGTGCTAGAAGCCCGTATAAAAGCCATTATGTTTTCTAACCTAATTATCTCTATCATTAAATCTTCTACATTGTTGGTTATAATTCCTAAAATTTGGGCAAACTTCGCCAATTTTATTAAGCTGTAATCTGTATAAGCCCTCTTCTCAAGAAGTAGTTCTAACGTTGAATTAACTTTTTCTTGTTTTTTTTTATTTGATCTAGGATGGTACCATGTTGGGACATCCATTCTTTACTAAGGCTGATGTGGTTGTTAAATTCTGATATTATTTTATTTTCATTATTTTGTAGAGTTTTAATAGCCTCATCATACTTCAAGGCATCTAGATAATCTAAGTTGCCCGTGACACTTTTTATAACCGACCCAAGGCTATCTACAAGACCTCTTTTGACTATAACAGATTCCAAAGATTTTACTTGTTGTAGTACCTTACTAAGTTTGTTTGCAAGATATTCAATCTGATATTCATAAACCATATAAGTCTCGTTAGTGAGTTTAGTTCTAAAAGTCTTTAGTTGCATCTGTACGGAGTTAATTTTATCTTCGATGTCGGTTAATTGAATGTACTGTATGAATGAATGGTAATGTGTAGTTAGTCTGGTCGGTCCTAATCTGTATGGTAGGAGTCCCGGTCCATCGTCTAATGTCTCAAGTCTTATCTCTTGAGGGTGTGTCGCTTGGACTGTCAGTAGTATCAGGATTCTGTAAAAAAAAACAATAGGCTTGATTTAGGGATACGTTTCAGCCGCGATTTGGCTACGGGGCCACGTTTTTTCGAAGTGTATATGTGTATAGGCAGGTCAGCAAGTACTGTATCCTGCGTATAACGTGGTGCAGCTTTTTGAGGTTTAAGAAATCTTTATTCACATAAGAATACAGTAATTCACTTACATGTGAATATTAAAAAATAACAGTAGGTAGATTTATTATTGTTGGGAGTTAATACAGAGGTAGGTCAAAATAGATAATTATTAAAATTTTGAGGGTATGCCAAAAGCAGCAATATTTTGGTTCGACAATGGTTCATACATTAAAGTAAACAAGTCACCGTCATTTACGATCACAACACGGACAAGCACAACTAGATGTGGCTCGAAACTATTTCAAGGAAAGTGCGTTCTTTAATATTATTTGTTTGATTAGGTTTTTAAAAGTAGTCGTGGATTTGGATTCCTTGAGGTATCTTGGCAATCTATTAAATAATTTGGATCCTTCATATAAAATAGTTTTTCTGCCGTAGTTTGTACGGGTTGAGTGTAGTTGTAAAAAGTCTTGTTCACGTCTTAATGTCATTTTGTGTTTTTTTTTAGTTTTAGTGAAGGTAATGTTTGTGTGTATATTTTTATTAAGTATTTTTCTAATCAGTATGCATGTATTGTAAATGTATGATTGTGTAATGTTCATAAGTTTGGTTTGTTTATAAAGAGTGTCTGTTGGAGTTAAGTAGTCATAGTTAAACAACGTTTTTAGTAGTTTATTTTGAGTAATTTGGAGAAGATTTGTATGTGACCTAGCAGCGGCGCCCCATATTTCAACTAGGTAGCCAATGTGTGGTTTAACGAGTGAGAAGTAGATTGAATAGCGAACTTTTCTGGGTAAGCAGCGAACGATGCTTCGTAGGGTACCAGTCAGCGATTGTAATTTTGATTTAATTTTTTGAATGTGTGGAAGCCACGTTAATTTACTATCTAGGGTCAGGCCTAAATATTTTTCTTTGTCTACTTTATTTATGATTTGATTATTTATTTTTAATGGTGCATAATTGCCAATTTTTTTATTTTTTGCTTTGAAGATCATAAAATTAATTTTAGCCGCATTAATGGTAAGGATATTTTGCTAGAACCATAAGTTTAGTACATCCAAATCGTTCTGTGCTTGTTTAACAATGATATCTATAGAGTGACCGAAGTAAAACAGGCATGTGTCATCAGCATACAGTGTCAAGTCCCCCTTTAGACCAATTCTGTGGACGCTGTTTATGTACAGGAGGAATAATAGGGGAGCCAAAATTGAGCCTTGGGGCACACCGTAAGTTATAATTTTGGGATTACTCTGGGTGTTACCAATCTTAACAACTTGGTATCGATTTGACAAGTAAGATTTAAAAATTTTAAGGGCAGAGCCATTTATGCCTATTTCCATGAGTTTGTTTAGCAATAATTCATGACTGACTGTGTCAAAAGCCTTTTTTAGGTCAATAAAGACACCCAGAGCGATTTTCTTGCTATCAATGTTAAGTTTTATAGTAGTCACAAGGTCTATTGTAGCAGATAGTGTATTTGATTTCGGTCTAAAACCATATTGTTTTTCGTATATAAAGTTAAGAGAAATAAGGTATTTTTCAAGGCGATTAAACAGGACCCTTTCAAATATTTTTGATAGCACGGGCAGAACTGAGATGGGACGGTAATTACCCGGCTCCGATTTAACTCCGGTCTTATAAATTGGTGTAACTTTTGCAACCTTAAGACTATCCGGAAAAGTACCCAATCCGATACATTTGTTAATATAATTAGTGAGTTCGTCAAGAATTAAGTTTGCAACGCATTTCAGTGATTTTGTGGTGATTCCTTCTAGGCCTGAACTGGTGTTATTATTTAAGTTATTGATAATTTTTAGGATTTCATCTGTTGTGGTTGGTTCTAGATTACGTAGGGAGGATGAGCTGAATCCAGATAAACTTGTTGATTGACCAGACGGGTGATGTTTTTTCGGAATTTGATTTGCCAGTATCGAACCTACATTTGCAAAGAAATCGTTGAAACATTCACAAATGTCCTTTAAATCACTAACAGTGCCGTTTTGTGTTTGTAGTTTCCGAGGGGCAGATTTTTCAGTTAATTTGTTGCAGCATAAGCTGTTAATCAGTCCCCACATTTTTAATGGCTGTTTCTTGCAGTTTTCAAAGGCTTTCATGTAGTACTTTGATTTCGTTCGTTGGATACATTCTGATACTTCATTTCTTTTCTTTACAAATATTTCTTCTTTTTGCTTGTCTTTAGGGTTGTTCTTGTGTTGATTCCATAAATTGTTTCTATTGTTTATTTCAGTTATGATTGATTTATTAATCCAGTCTTGTCTTGGTGAGTTTAGCATTTTGATTTTGGTTATTTTGCTTAGTTCTATACTCTTCACCAGTTTTTCTTCCAGGATATCGTATGAATTGTCTAGGTTTATGGTGGGGTATTCCAGGACCTTCCTTTGAAGTGCTTCATAGTCAATAACATAGTAGCTTATCTTCTTCAATGGTTCTGGCTTATATCGTTTTAGTTCGAGATAAATTTGTTTATGGTCTGACATGGGTGTATCGATAATGGCTAGATGAAAATTGTTCTGTTTAAGATTTGAGGAAATATGGTCGATTATAGTCTTTGCTGTTGTTGAGTCTCTTGTGCAGTAGTCTTCATCAATTTTGTTCAACAATTCGTAGCCATTTTCTTTGTTCACTTCTTTGTACATATTAGTTGCACGCTCAGTATTTAATAAGTTGAAATTGAAGTCGCCAAAGACCACAGCACGCTTATTTTTATTTAGTTGTAGAGAGTAGGTATCTAGGAAGGTTTTGACGTTTGATTGTTCTGGTTTCCTATATATAACTCCGATGTCTAGAGTATAGTTTTCGATATGAATCCACAAAAAGTGGTTGCCATTTTCACATATTTCCTCCGTTAGACTGTGTTTCAGATTATTGTTCATAAATATCGAAACACCACCACCTCTCGTATCAGTTCTAAAGTTAAAATAATGTGTGTATCCTGGAATCTGAAATCTTTTACCTTCATCGTCTGATTTGATCCACGTTTCTGTTAGAACCACAGCATGTAAGCCAGATGGAAAAGCTTTTATCACACATTTTAGTTCGTCAAATTTACCAGGTTTCACGATACTTCGCATGTTAGCGTATAGAAATTTAAAAGATTTGCTTGATGTTAGAATGCTGGTATAGTTATCAACAACTTGGTAGGTTATTTTTTCATTATTAGAATTCGTTTTGGCGACTGGAAAAGGGGTTTTTAATAAAAATTTGTTGCCGAGGGCTATATTCTATTTCGGGCTCCCGAGTTTTGTTTCTACTGTTAATTAAGGCTCTACGATTTGCAAGAGATGACTCGTTAATGATTTCATAAACTTGCTTCATCTGTTGTCTATGATTCTTCGCATATTTCTGTAATATGTTTTGAGTCAGATCTATGTCGATTGGGTCTCTAGGGTCAAAATGTCCGGTCAATAGGTCAAATGGTCTGCACTTGGTGAAACTATGGATGGAACTGTTGTATGCTATAATTGGGTTCCTGTCGTATTTAGCCCGACCGCAGATGGTACACTCGTTAATAAACTTGGTGATTTGTTCTTTCATCTGTGGCCAGTAGTATTTTCGTGAAAGGGTTAGGTGACATTCATTTATGCCACGGTGGTTCGTCTTCCCGTCATGATAATGTCGGATAATGTGTTGTTGTCTCACACTACTCTTTAACATTCTCGAGTTCTGTCTTGGCTAGTACTAGGTTGATTGAGGAACTTCTAAATTTGTCTTGTATGATGGGTATTATTTTGTACATGGCTAATGGTGGGTTTATCAAGATAGCCGTTTTGACTTTAGGGTTCACGTATTCTTTGATAGCATTAATAGTATCACTCTCTAGGTTAGATTCTGAAATTTGGACTGCGATTCGCGTATGATTTTCAAAAGGTTTAGTTACTGTAGGTCGGCGTTTTATGTCGCCTACTATAGTAAAGTAAATCTGGCGATGAAATTTATTGAGAGGTTTATCTGTAATGGGAACTTCCAGTATAGGGTGCTCATTACTGGTATGAACAGTGTCAGTCGAGGAGTTCGTTGGTGGAAGTGGTGCCTCCGATGGGTTATTATGCATAGATCTGAGATCCTCAGTACTTTTGGTCAATGAGTTGGTGTCAGTCAAGGGGTCTGTTGGTTGAGGTGATGCGTCCAATGGGTTGTTAATCATTGATCTGAGATTTTTAATATTTTCGATCACTGAGTTTATCTCATCTGTTTCCTCATTATGTATTTCTACGCGAGAGAGAGCATCAGCGTTTGTACTAAATTTAACTTTCTTGTACACTACAGTAAAGTCATATTCACTTAGTCTGAGTCGCCATCTGGTCAGTCGTGAGTTGGGCTCTCTCAAGTTCATCATCCATTGAAGGGGTTTGTGGTCAGTCAGTACTTTGAATTTCCTACCGAACAAGTAAGGTCTAAAGTACTTGGTAGCCCAAACTATGGCTAGCAACTCCTTTTCAATGGTGCTATAATTTAGCTCACTGTCATTAAGTGTGCGTGAAGCGTAACAGACAGGTTTGTCCAATCCCCATTGAAGGGGTTTGTGGTCAGTCAGTACTTTGAATTTTCTACCGAACAAGTAAGGTCTAAAGTACTTGGTAGCCCAAACTATGGCTAGCAACTCCTTTTCAATGGTGCTATAATTTAGCTCACTGTCATTAAGTGTGCGTGAAGCTTAACAGACAGGTTTGTCCAATCCTACAGGTCCCAGAGATAACACGGCTCCAATAGCGACATTCGAAGCGTCTGTTGTGAGATTGAACTCCTTTTTGAAGTCTGGGTATTGTAAAATATTGTCATTGGTTAATAAGGTCTAACGGTTTCAAAGGCATTGACATATTCGGGGCTAAGAGTAATTTTACTACCTTTCTTTAGGCATAGGGTAAGAGGTTTAGTAATTCGAGCAAAATCGGGGATAAATTTCCGGTAGTAACATAAAAGTCCTAAAAATTGTTTGATTTCTTTAGGAGTTTTTGGGATTGGATACTTTTGAACTGCAGAAATTTTGTCGGGGTTCGGTTTTATACCGTCTCTACTAATAATGTGTAAGTGGTTTCTAGTTTTAGAAATTCTGACTTGTCCATTTGAATTTTGAAGTTGGACTCCCTAAGTCTTTGGAAGACCTTTTCAAAATTATCCATATGCTCTTGAAGAGAGGTGCTGTAGACTATGATATCATCGAGATAAACAAGGCAGATGTTGTTTTGAAGGCCTCTTAGAACATTGTCCCTTACCCGTTGAAAGGTGAACGGTGAGTTTTAAGTTCCATGGGAATTCGGAGAAATTCAAAGTGGCCGTGTTTGACATTGAATGCAGTTTTTGGGATGTCCTGAGGGTCCATCTCCACTTGGTAAAACCATTTGCCAAATCTAAGGTCGTAAAGTATTGGCACTTGCCTAATTTGTCAAGGACATCACTAATATTTGGTATGGGGTATTTGTCGTCTATCGATTTTTCATTCAATTTCCGAAAATCTACTACGATACGCCATTTCTGTTTTCCTAAAGCGTCAGTTTTTTTGGGCACAACCCAAATGGGTGAGCTCCATGCAGAGTCGGAAGGTCTTATTATACCCTGGTCTAGCATTTTGGTTATTTGGTCCCTAACTTCTTCCCGATGAACGAAAGGGTATCTATAGCTCTTAATATAAGCGGGAGTTTCATCCGTTGTTCTTATGCGATGTTTGATTTTGTTGGTGAATGTCAATGGTTCTCCATCGAGGTAAAATACATCTGCGTAGCGGGAGCAAAGTGTTAGGAGGTTAGCTCTTTCCTCTTCATTAAGGTGGTCCGTACGCAAACGCGATAGTACGTCATCTACGCAATTCGATTGATTCAGCTGTGTGCACTCAGCATTGAACAGTTCTCCACGAGTTGGCTGGTCTAGTGAGAATATAATATCGTTAGGAGTTGGATTTTCTAACTCTACGTACCCACGGCTATTACTAACAGTGGTAAGGCACTCATGGATGATACAATTCCAGAGAACTTGTTCGTTTATTAAGACATCGCCATCCGGGGCGTTAATAGGTATTCTAATTAATTTAGAACTTTTCGCAGGGATAATATCTTCATACAGATTGACGTTGCGTGAATTATATACCTTAATTTGGTTCGTAGCTGACCGAGTTACTAATTGAAAGTCTTTTAGATCTATCTTAGCCTCCCATTTTGATAGTAAGTCTAATCCTATTAGGCCATCAAAGTACTCGTGAAAACGGTAAATGAATAATTTTATACCTTCGGCCTCATTGAATTCGTCGAAGCACGGTAATGTTATAGAGTATTCGTTTCTGCTAGCACCGTGTACGTTGGTGACTTCGAAAGGGTCATAGTTAAGAGGATAGTCGTAGAAGAACTTTTGCACAGCCTCGGGGCTTATGAATGATTGGTTAGCGCCAGTGTCAATGAGAAATTTTAGAGGAGGGCAAGAAATTTCTATATAGGGTAACTGTCTTTGGGTCTGTAAATTAACGTCTATCTTTGCTCTTTGGATTTCTGGTCCAACTGAAAATTAACTTTTGGTCCTGGTTCTGATCAACGTGGTTAGGGCCTGGCTGTGGCTCTGCCACACCTGCTATTTGATTACCGGCAGCTGAACTACAGTCAGTGTCAGTCATATTGGTGTTAAAATCGTAGTCATAGAGAACATAACAGTCATTACCGTCTGTGTAATAGTCGTATACTGGCTCATAGTAACAGTCAGCAGAGTAATAGGAACTATCAGGCAAAGCAAGTTCACTCAAATTTAACTCACGCGTCTTAAAATAGTTATACGGGGGTGGATTCCCGTTTCACTGCCAGTCAAAGTGTTGAACACCGCTCATAGGCCTCGGACCCGGATTATGTGGTGGATTATTCCTGGGGTGCATCTTAATAACGTTACTTTGAGGTAATGGTGCACGGAACATGTGTTGAGTTCAAGAAGGCATACGGTTTTGATGCTGGTCAGGCGTATTGAATTTGAAAGCCTGAGGCTGAAGTTGATACCCTCGCTGTCCTACTGGAGCAGGCCTATTAGGTACTGGGGGTCGCGGAACATTCAACGCGTTAAACGGCATATTAATCGCGGCACCTTAGGTGCGTTCTGAGCAGTTTGAGCCTTGGGGATATCGTTACGCTGCTGCAGGTATATTATATTTAGTTCTTCCTGCACGAACTCTAGAGCTTTCTCTATAGTTTCCGGACGCATGCACCTTATACGTGAGCCTAAACGTTCATTTAGCCCGCGTACGAAAGCCTGCTTAGTGACTTTCTTATAAAGAGACCGTTTCGCCTCGACAGTCGTTGATACAGTCTCATGTAAAGTCACATAAGTCATAATAGTACTAAACAATGTTTGACATTTATCATAAAATTCCTGCGGGGTCTTGTTACCTTGCGTTGCCAACGAGAGGTCGTTGTATAAAGCTGTCTCGTCCCTCTGGTCTGAAAAGTTGTTTATAAGAGCTGATCTAATACCTGCCCAAGTTTCAGGAATTCCATTCGAGTTGATGGTGGATGCGGCAGTCCCTGTGATCTTGTTTAGGATGCCATTTAAAAGACATAAATTCCATAGCTCACTGCCTACCTCGGAGCTTGCATATTGAGTAACTATTCGGTCACAGATGTTAATGAATCTGGTTAAAATGTTTGGGTTTCCGTCAAAATCGGGCACAAGGCGTAAGGCCTTGAAAATTACATCAGGGTCATAAGGCATTTTAATTTCAAATAAACTGTTTAAATCTAAATCTAATTCACTATCTAAATCTCTATTAATATCTACTACAAGTATGCGTGCCTGTCGTGATGCAGGTTCCCGAGGATGAGATATTTCGTGATGAAAAATCTTGGACATAAGAATAACTAGGTGTGGCAGACGCTGGTAATAAAACCACATAAATAAGGATGATATAGTGGACTGTATATAAGCTGAAGCACAAGGCACATTAATAAAATATAAACGTGTTACACTGGCAGGGTGCGAATGATGACTGATATAGGATCGTTCACATGAACGGAATGAGTGAATTATTATGTATGCTTCATACATAAATTGGCAACGCCAACTAAGAAACCGAAGTCTACTTTTGAATACAAACCAAAATTTAACTTAATCTTAAATTTACTTAATATTAAACAAACAGGAAACTGTATCCTTTTTACAGGTATATGCATAAACTGTTTAAGCTTAGGTATTATTTATTAATATAAACAAAGAAGTTTTTTAAATTGATACAGAATTACTGACTGATAATCTAACAAAGTAATTTTTACTTTAAATTAAGTAAATCATAAACTGGCAAAATACTTACAAAATTGTTAAGTAACTAATTCACACTGCGATTTGTGATTATAAACCTATTGTATACATACGTACATTAATGTTACTTTCATTTAAGTATGCACTATGTATTAAGCAGTCTGTGACTGATATATACCAGTAGTGACATCTGTTGGTGGGCAGCGGGAAATATTATGGGATCACCGCTATGTAGGTTGGCAATCCGCATAAGTCGTTATTAGGTTGGTAGTGAAACATAGAGCCGGATACGTTCTGAGCGCGCGATTGGTTAGTCAATTGACACAAAGATGACTGACCAATCGCGTCGCATCCGCGTTCTGTTAGTTCTATATTTTGATTGGTTATTTCACAATAGGCGCCAAGTTGCCAACTTGCATGCTGGTGTAGTTGTCGCCCCTCACTGCCAGAGGGCTTCCGCTTTGATGAATGACCGGGCACTTATGAATGGAAAAGCAGTAAATATTACTTGCGCTGCTCGCCACCAGAGTGACAGTATGAATGGGTTTTCAGTATTTGTCAATGAATACTAAAGTTGTCGCTTCTCGACGCTAGGGGAAGCACTGTAGATTATAAGTAGAATGTTCTAGAAGCTTCCAGAACCGGAAGTAGTTAAAATGTATATCGTCTTCCGCCCACTTTCTCTTTATTAGTGGCAGTCGCCCACAAAACCCTTCAAGGTTCACACGTTTCGTATTTTGTATCCGCGTATTGTTAAGTTAGTCTATAGTTTGAAGCCCTGTTTGCCTGCCTTGACCAGTATCTTGTATAGAAAACCTGAGGTAATAAGCTAATAAATCTGGTTGTAAGAGACTCGTTGTTCCGTCCCGATCATTGGTATTTACTTGCAACACCGTTCCGGTGGGCTGTCAACAATTTTGACAGCTGACACTTAACAGTAGAAAGAGAAAGTTTAAAACGTGAACACGCGGAAGTCGGGTTTTTGTCGAAACATATCGAATCGAGATGTGTTTCACCCATTGTATTTGTTAATCGCGCCCGCCGTTCGCAATCGGCGTTGTGGGACGCCCCTAAAGTGGGTTTCGTATATATTTCACGCGCATCGAAATGCTTTTGCGGGAAACGTGCTGCCTGGTGGACGCCGGCCGGATTCTTCGGTCCAGACAGCCGTCAGTCTATCCCTTATTTTCCTTTATTATATATATATTCTCCTATCCCTAACCTCACGGCACGAGATCGATCGACGCCCAGGAGTCTACCGCAGGAATCTAAGGTAAGTCATATCTCACAGGTGAAAGTGGGACAACCATAAGATGTGTTTATGGTTGTCCCACTTTCACCTGTGAGATAGGTACCAGTATCTCTCCCAATAGGGAGCAAATCCCTAGCTTTCCACTGCTGCGTTACGGCAGTTTCGTGGGATACGGTTCTGATATGATCCAGGTGAGGCACGCTGCTAATGGGCCCCAGTGATGAGCTCCTGGCTTGGGATCCGCAGACCTGTATTTAACATTTGGTAGCAGAGCGTGGTTTGCATTCCACGAGCATAGTAAACGCTAGGACACTCGTTCATAGTGAACGCTGTATTGTTTGTCGGTTTGCTTTTTATTGTTGAGAATACTGGGTTAGAAAGTGTTACATTTTGAGTCACTCAGAGTTAGCTGTGTCCTGTTAGAGGCGAACAGCCCCCATAGTTACATTTCAATGAAACTCTAAATTGTACAACTCACAACTTAATATTGTCACTCCGGGATAGAAGGTTCCAGTTTTGTATTGAAATTTGTTTATTTGTTGTATACAATATAGGTTTGGTGCAGACTAAAGAGTCTTCCCTAATTTTATTTTATTGGATCATAGTTATTTTTGGACCTTGAACCTTCTATCTTGGATTTGTAAGTTTGTTTACATTATAAACATACTCAGTGCCCGCTATAGAAGTTATTGTTGTAAAGTGTGTTGTAGCCAATTGTATAACAGAATTGGTTAGTTTGTTTGATAGTGACATTTTACCTATTAAAGTAAATTGAATATTGAATTCTATTGTAAAATCGACCTACCCACTTGTGCGTTGATAATTTTTGTTTTTTTTTGAATACCCACTTTTGTGTTGATAATTTTGTTTTTTTTTGAATACCCTCTTGTGTGTTGATAATTTATTTTCTTGAGGTACCCACTTTGCTTTTGATAATTTATAAATTGATATTTGGGGTTCCATAATAATTTTGTACTGGAAAATAATTAAGTAAATCTAACAGGGTTCGGTACTATTTGTTGAATTAACTTGTTGTTTCTCTTACAGACTTTGTGATTTGATATTTAATTTGGTGAGAGAATTACTGTCAAACTGTTGTTTTGGTTACACACATATATTATTAATTTAAGTTGTTGAACATTTTGTGTATTAATTAATATTTGGTCACCGTTGTTTACATTTTGACATTATGACTGCCTATACATTTGCTTGTAATATTAGAGCGGAATTAAAATGGGTGACCTTGGTGGCCTCTTTAATAAGTAGATCTGATAGATCAGAGGCTTTGTTGGCCCATTTTAGTGAACTCCCAGCCCGTCAAGCCAGGGTGGATGAATGCTTTGCGGAGTGTTTGGCGCTATTGTCAATCGAGGACACTGAGTTGGCCGCTGCGGTTGAGGCAGACTTCACGCAGTTTTACGGTTTCTCGGATGACATTGTTGAGGCAACCGCTAAGTTGAGGGGTTTTGCACATGGGAAATATGTTGGGGATGATACTCAATACTCAATACTTTATTGCATTCCATATGTATATGGTATAGACATGGTAAAAGATCAATATGGACCCCATCGGGCACAGCAAAAATTAGGAGAGAGGAAGGGGTGGCCCCCTCTTCAGTAGTATTTCAAGGCATTACATAGTATCAAAAAAAAAAAAAAATATATTACAAATGTCAAATTGGATGTATAATTATGTCTGTGTTTATAGGTATGATATATTGATTGAAAAGGAATAGTAAATAAGTAATTATTATAAAATTGATTGAGGTATTTTCATTAAGATGAAATTATGTTATTAATGTTATTTATTATATTTGGCTTTTGTAAGCACCTATTTCAAGCAATGCCACAATGTTGATGCCACACACCTTCCCCTTTTGATAATTTGTTGAAGTTTTTGGATGAGGAATGTCGTCTTTTGGATAACTCTGTTGTTAAAGGTCCCTCGTGGGCCCCAGAGCGCTCAACTCCGGACCAGCGTCGTGTTGGTGCACGCCCCTCCCCTTGTGGGCCACGACGCCCTCCTCATCAATACGTAGCGACTCAGGTTCGCAGTATGCACTGCTCATATTGCAGCACGGATGGCCATGTGGTCACGTCCTGTCCGAAGTTCCTAGAACGGAACACAAGGGCCCGACGTGGAATCGCCAACAACCGCAAGTGGTGCTACATTTGTCTGGGACAGCATTTGCAGCGGGATTGCCAGAGGTCGGATCCTTGCCCGCACTGTCAAGGTAGACACTACCGCGTGTTGTGTCCGGACCAAAATGGTGTTGGTGGCCCTGATGATGCCGGACGCTCCCCCATAGGCGGGGGAGCGCATCCCCACCAACCCCAGGTGGATCCTCGACGGGGTATACCTCGCAAAGGCGGGGGCACCCCTCCACCCCGTCCTCAATTGGAGGAAGCGTCCGCTTTTCAGGACGACTACAAATCCCACAGGGGTTATCAACATTAGGTAGTCGCCTCCCTCTCCTCCACTACAGCCGCCCAGCCAGAGGCAGTCCTTCTGCCAGCTGTCCCTGTAATGATCTGTGGCCCGAAGAGTAAATCTTTGTCAGTTCGTGCTCTTTTGGATTCGGTTTGTCAAGGCTGTCTTGTATCCTTTTGTTTAGTGGAGAGATTGGGTCTCCCACGTGAATCCACCCTTCTACCATATGGGTGGTATTGGAGCGGTTGGTCAACGGGGATAAATTGAAATTTGTGTTTCGCCTGTTCATTGTGGGCCAAGATTCTTGGCCCACAATGAACAGGCGAAACACAAGGAAGGCCGTTGTTTTGAATGATATTTTGGGCAGACACCCGCAGGTAACCATTAGCCCTGCAGTGGTGAAATTGACGTCGGACCTAACTCCTGCCGACCCGAAGTGGTTGGTACCCGGACCCGTATATGGGTGCGAATGTTTTGGGTTTGATTTTGTCCGGGACCAAGTGGGTTCTGCAGACGAATAGGTTAGTAGTTGTACCGACGGTTTTTGATTTTGGACTTACGGGTCCCGTGTTGAAGGGCTCCGCCCCGCGGATTGAGGACCAAGGACTGATAATGGCATATTCCTTTGTTGGCTTCGCACCTCAGCTCATGCTTTGGAGGTTTTTGGGGCGAATAGAGTCTCACAGAGTCAGAACTCTGAGACTAAACTGATCTGGAGACATGTCCCAGGAGAATTGAACCCCGCAGACTGCGCGTCACGTGGTTGCGAGGCTCCTGCCCTTGTTCACCATTCTCTTTGGTTGGAACCAGACTGGTTGACGCATTGCAAAGTCGTCCTGGCCCCAGAATAGGTTCACCTCTCCAGAGGTTTTGCCAGGTTTGCGTATTGGAATTGATGAAACGTAACCTGCATATAATTTGGATTATCTTTTGGACAGATACAGTTATTTGTCGAAATTGTTAGGCGTTACCGCTTGGGTCCAGCGTTTCATACGTAACGGACGGAACCCTAATAATAAATTGTTATCCTCAGTTTTGTCGCCTTATGAACGCCAAGAGGCCCTGATGTTGTTGGCTCGTGCTGTACAAGCCGAGCACTTTGACCAGACTGTTGAAGCCCTGAAGAAATGCTCAGCTTTGAAAGGCTCAATCCATTCCTAGACCAACCTGGTTTGTTCCGAGTCGGAGGACGACTGCGGAATTCGAATTTGCCTTATGGTGCTATCCTTTGTCGCTCTTTATGGGAGGAGCGTTGGTGAAATTTTTGGTGTCCGATCGACACATTAATAACGCACACGCCGGTTGCAATGCCCTCGTAGCCGTTTTGCAGCGTGAGTTTTGGATTTTGTCGGCCAGACGCACTATTCGTGGCATCATCTTTAAATGTATGCAGTACTATAAGTTGAAGGCTGCTCCCACTCAACCCATAATGGGTGATTTGCCATCCGACCGAGCGACGGCGAGCAGACCATTTGCTTCGATCGGAACCGATTTCGCTGGTACCTTCTTGGTGAAGACTTCTCAACTTCGGAACGCCAAGGCTGTCAAGGCCTACTTGTGTGTGTTCGTTTGTCTGGCTTCCAAGGCGGTTCACTTGGAACTTGTAACTGCCCTCAGCACAGATACGTTTGTTGCAGCGCTAGGTAGATTTGTTTCCCGCCGAGGACTACCATCTTTGATCCGTTCTGATAACGGTACTAATTATAAAGGCGCTGATAGATATTTAAATGATATTTGTAATTATCTAAATAAGGACAAACAAAATTTGAGATATGCCATGGCCCAAATGGAAATTAATTGGCATTTTTGTAAATATTGCGATAGTAGCAAAACCGCTTTTCCGCCGTGTTGTTGTTGAAACTAATTTCACATGTGAGGAACTTGTTACGGTATTTTGTAAAGTTAAGGCCGTCTTCAATTCGCGAACTCTCTGTCCGATCTCCTCAGACCCAAATGACCTGGAAGTCATGACCTCTGGTCCTTTTTGATTGGTCGGCCCCTCAACGCCCTGCCGGAATACCCCTTCAGGGAAATTGAATCTTCGCAATTGACTGCGTTTTGCATTGCTCCAACGGATGTCCCAAAGCTTCTGGCATCGTTGGTCTTTAGAATATTTGCATACTTTGCAGCAGCGCGTTGAGTGGACTGACAAAACTGACCCTTCCAAAATCGGAGACCTTGTATTTGTTAAAGACCCAAACTTTATATTGGCGTCGTGGACGCATTGTAGATTTATTCTATGGGTCTGACGGAGATCCCAGAGTTGCAAAGGTCATGGTCGGAGATTCGGTTTTGAAGCGAGCAGTGGCAATTTAGCACGCTTGCCCATTTATTAGCGGACATAACTCCTTATGTTCGAGACGGGGGTATGTTCCGTCCCGATCATTGGTATTTACTTGCAACACCGTTCCGGTGGGCTGTCAACGATTTTGACAGCTGACACTTAACAGTCGAAAGAGAAAGTTTAAAACGTGAACACGCGGAAGTCGGGTTTTTGTCGAAACATATCGAATCGAGATGTGTTTCACCCATTGTATTTGTTAATCGCGCCCGCCGTTCGCAATCGGCGTTGTGGGGCGCCCCTAAAGTGGGTTTCGTATATATTTCACGCGCATCGAAGTGCTTTTGCGGGCAACGTGCTGCCTGGTGGACGCCGGCCGGATTCTTCGGTCCAGACAGCCGTCAGTCTATCCCTTATTTTCCTTTATTATATATATATATTCTCCTATCCCTAACCTCACGGCACGAGATCGATCGACGCCCAGGAGTCTACCGCAGGAATCTAAGGTAAGTCATATTGACACATCTTATGGTTGTCCCACTTTCACCTGTGAGATAGGTACCAGTATCTCTCCCAATAGGGAGCAAATCCCTAGCTTTCCACTGCTGCGTTACGGCAGTTTCGTGGGATACGGTTCTGATTGGATCCAGGAGAGGCACGCTGCTAATGGGCCCCAGTGATGAGCTCCTGGCTTGGGATCCGCAGACCTGTATTTAACACTCGTGTTTTTATTGCAGCCAGAGGTCCGCTGTCCTCAACAGTTGGTCCATTCGAGCCGGACAGTGGTTCTAGCAGACATTGGTTTTAAACAGGATACAGGCAGGCATAGCTTCAGTGTACGCGAGAGTGGTAGTGTGGTGTAGTGCAGTACCTGCAATATGGTGAAGACAAGCGGTATGCAAGAACCCGTCACAGCGGCAAAGGAAGGGGACGAGGCCGTATCCACGGAATTGGCGACAGTGGTGGTATCGACAGACACACCCAACAATTCCGTCACAGATTCGGACCAGACCCAACCTCACAGCCCTGGGGCGACGACAACTCCACATAGACAACCACTAGACGAAACGAAAACCCACAGTAAGGCGTTAGCTCGAGCGAGATTGGAACTAGCCGCCGCTAGGTTAGCGCTCCTGGAGGCAGAATCAGGCGACGAAGACTTATTGGCGGGAAGTTCGACTGCGCCATCGGAACAGCATACGGACGCCGCGGACACGGGCACCGAACATCGCGATCACATCGGCCCGCCGCGACACGACGACATCCGGACACCGACGACGCCTCACGCTGCGTCGCCTCACGCCACGCCGCGTCGCCTCACGCCACGCCGCCTCACGCCGCGCCGCCGACCTCGCCGGAACGAATCGACGAGGGGAGCCTGCTGAAAGGACTGACTCAGGCATTATTAGAGGTAGCACGGGGTAACCCCGTTGCCAGCAGGTATAGATTTGATTTACCTATTTTTAGTGGCCACGCGGGCGAATGGCTATATTTTAAAGCAGCATACTATGAGTCTGCGTCGACTTACACAGAGGCAGGCAATTTGGCCCGCCTCAGAAAATCATTGAAAGGGCCCGCTTTGGAGGCAGTCAAATGCCTATTTTTAGGATCCACGGCCGTTCAAATTATGCAAAGATTAGAATCTCGGTTTGGACGACCAAATGCATTAATAACTTATGAGTTGAATAAATTACGACAGTTACCTAAACTGCCAGACAACCCGACTGACATATGTATATTCGCATCAAAAGTCACAAATGTCATTGCCGCGGTGCAAGCTCTGAATAGAACTGAATATTTACATAGCCCGGAAATTATTTCCGTAATTACAGATAAGTTATCAGTAACGCTTAGGAGCCGGTGGTTTGATTACGAGACGGCTGCAGTTGACGCAGAGCCTGGTCTAGTAGTGTTGAGTCGATTTCTCGAGAGAGAAGCCGACATAAATGCACGACACGCCGCGGCTGAAGTGGAACTCAAACGTCAACAACGACCGGCCCATAAAACATTTAATTTGTCAGAGTCCGACAAAACAAAATGCATAATATGCAACGGTAACTGTAGCAGTGTGGCTAGCTGTAATTTCAAGAAAATGTCCGTAAAGGATAGATGGGAAGCTGCAAGTAAAAATAAACTGTGTTTCAGGTGCCTAAAACGACGGACTTGGAATCATAAATGCAAGAGTAAGCAGTGTGAAGAGCAAGACTGCAAGTATTACCATCACAACCTACTACACAGTGACCGCAGAAGCGAGAGGCGCGTTCTACACGACCCAGAAGAGCGTAATCGTGTCACAGTGAACGAGCACGCAGCGCCGCGCGCTGTCATCAGTAACAGTAACACGAGCGCGCCGAGCGGGTATAGACAAGCCTTGCTGAAAGTTGTACCAGTGACACCATCGGGACCAAACGGTAAAGTAGACTAATATGCTTTATTGGACGATGGGTCGAAAATTACACTACTTACTACGGATGTCGCACAGCGAATAGGCGCAGAGGGCCCATATGAGCCATTTTATATCGAGGCCGTAGCGGGCACACGCATTGATGTTTCCAACTTTCGTCGAGTCAAGCTAAGTATAAAAGGTAAGTACGCAACCGAGGCCATAGACATCGAAGCCAGAACCATCGACAGGCTGGAATTATCAAGCCAGTCTATATCAGCAAATGACCTGGCCGGGTTCGATCATCTGACACATATGGCCGAGCAGCTTTCATATGACGCGGGCATGCCAACTGTCTTGATAGGCCAGGACAACTGGGCGCTCTTGCTCGCCTCTGAAGTGAGGGTAGGTACAAAGAGGCAATCGGTAGCATCACGTACACCGCTCGGTTGGTTTTTACATGGCCAAATTTGTAGCATGACAAAAGTATATGTAGTAACACAGATCAGAGAATGCTGCAATCATGTAAGTACAGATGAATCTATTGAAAAGCTCATACAAGAATATTTTAGCCTGGAGTCACTAGGAGTGCAGCCACGTCGTCCACAAGCAGACCCAGAAATGAGAGCGCTGAAAATATTAAAGGAAACTACGCGCACTCTGCCTGGAGGTGGTTACGAAACAGGATTATTATGGAAGGATGAAGGTATATATATGACTCCGCGCTCAGTCGACTACAAAGCACTGAAAATCGCTTGCACAAGGACAAAACTCTAAAACAGAAATATTCAGACCAGATGAAGTCGCTGATTATAAATGGGTATGCAGAACTATCACCACCGACTCCATCTAGCGGACGCAAATGGTACTTACCACATTTTCCTGTAATTAATCCTTCCAAACCGGGTAAGGTGAGAATCGTGTACGACGCAGCAGCGCGCACGCATGGTGTGTGTCTTAATGATTATCTTTTGACGGGCCCGGATCTCCTACAATCACTCCTTGGCGTGTTAATGCGATTCAGACAAAAACCTATTGCAGTATCAGCAGACATAAAAGATATGTTTTTACGCATAACGGTAAGAGAGGAAGATAGAGATGCACTTCGTTTTCTATGGCGCGACGATTCGACTTTAACGCCCATTGAATACAGAATGAAAGCGGTGTTGTTTGGTGCAACCTCTTCCCCGAGTACCGCAATTTACGTTAAAAATTATAACGCACGTGTTCATGAGTCTGACTACCCCGAAGCGGTGAACTCTATAATCTGTAATCATTATATGGACGATTTTTTACAGAGCTTCGACGACACAGCGGAAGCAAACTGAGTGTCCAAAGCAGTAGACGCAGTACATCGGCGAGGCAACTTCGTACTGCAGAAATGGGCGTCCAACGAGCCGGCCGCCGTCGCAGGTCTGGCGACCGAGCCAGCAGAAGAGGACACTCTGCTCAACAAGGAAGTAGAGAAAAGTAGACCCTTCTTATTTAGACAAGCAGATTACGAAACGTCAGTTGTTAAAAACGGCGATGTCTTTGTATCCGCTCCGCAAAAATCGAGGGCTTTTCAAAACTAGAAGCGACTTACATAATTTAAATACACGCAGTAAGCACGAACTTGTAATACCCAAATTCAGATTAACTAAAACTAGCAAGTCTTTTCTTATAAACAGTATAAGCTTTTATAACAAGTTGCCAAAGTCAGTTATAGAACTGACCGATGGAAAGTTCAAAAATCACATCAAACGTGTCCTTATTAAAAAAGCATATTATAAAATCAAGGACTACGTTGAAGATAAAAAAAATTGGCTTTAGCTCCTTCTGCGCATGCGGCTTCCCTGGTAACTCATAAACGGCACAAATATGTGGATGTCTCTAACTATTCTCAATCAATTTTTTTTTTTGTTGTTCTTCTTTTAATTGGACTTTTTACAATAGTTCGCAATCATCTTTATAGCCCTTTGCAAAGAATAGTTACAGCACTGATAACAACATGTGTGCTACATGTTAAATTTAGTCTTGTTAGTTATATATATATATTTTTTTTTTTTTAACATTGTATAGATTCTTTTACCGATTATTTTGTGAATGTGTGAACATTGTAGGCCTTCTAGATGCTAGTTAACATTTGTTATATATTATTTAAACTTTTTTTTTTGTAGTTCCTTACGACTTATTGTCGGGTCTACGTTGTCCCCCCATAGTACTAATGCTGTAACATGGAAATATTGTAAAACCAAACCATTTTTAAAAGAGTAACCATGGAGTTTCTTGCCGGTTCTTCTCCATAGGAAACGACCAACCCGAACCGTGCACCTTTTGTCGACGTTTTATAAGTGCCCATGTAGGCCTATGTGAAATAAAAATAAATTGATTGATTGATTGATTGATTGATATGACCCGCTGGGACTAGCCGCGCCGTTTACGACACAAGCGAAGTGCATATTGCAAGACACTTGGCGTTTAAATATCGGTTGGGACGAGCGCCTACCGAAAACTTTAGAACGCAAATGGCACGACTGGTTACTTGATCTGCACATTCTGAAAGATATTCGCATTCCGCGTACCCGAGATACAATGACTCGGCTAGATTAGAATTGCACGTATTCGTGGACGCGAGCGAACGGGCCTATGCTGCAGCAGTATATTGGCGTTTAGTAAACGACATAGGTCAAGTTAATGTGTCGCTCGCGGCAGCGAAAGGTCGCGTTGTGCCCCTTAAAATCACATCTATACCTAGACTTGAATTACAGGCTGCCGTCCTCGGCGGGCGACTGGCGCGCTGCGTAGAAGCAGAACGTGATCGTCGCGCCGACCGTCGAGTCTTCTGGTCAGACTCGCGCACCGTGCTAGCGTGGCTGCGCGCCGGCTCGCGCGCCTTCTTAAAAGAAACCAACTTAAAAGAGGCGCTACCTGACGTCAGGCGTTTTTCTTCCTGGCTGCGACTTATCCGGGCCACGGCCCGCGTTCTTCAATTCATCGACCGACATCAAGCCCACAAGAGCAACAAACGCATTACCGTAGACGATCCGGACTGGACGACGAGACAACGGGAGGCTGCGAGACTGTGACCTGGAGCTCAGAGACGCAGCCCCAGCGTAGCACCGACGGTCTACATACCTCTCAGTACACATTACACACGTCGAGCAGAAACTTTGTGGACGCGCGCTGTCCAAGAAGAATGTTTCACAAATGAGTTGCGTCATGTCACCGGCGGGAGAGCGGTACCAACTGACAGCCATTTGAGCCGGCTATCTTTGACAGTCGACGAACACAAAATAATGAGAATACGCTCGCGCATCGCAGCTGCAGTTGACATCGATTGTCTGTCGGTAACGTCAGAGAGGTAAATTTCGCACTTTGAGGGGTTAAGTTCCAGGCCGTTAGATTTAAATTTCTGTTTGAGGAGTTGTCTGTTTGGTCATTCAAAACGGTGTCAACATCACCTCCTAGCGTTCCATCATCTAAATACCACACGTTACATTTTGAATTTAGTTGTTGGATTATGGGATGAATAGCCAAACTGAAAATGACAGGCCCGAGAGGGTCACCTTGTTGGCAACCAACTGCAGATTCCAAAATATTGTCCTTATACAAAAAATTGGGTGGATGCCTATAACATTGCCACATAAAACCATAAATTTCGGATAGTACTTTTTTGACTTCAGCCAACAAACTGTCCCTGTTCACGGAGTTGAATGCGTTTTTGACGTCAACCTTGAGAATGACCTCACCTTTTTTTGAGTTAAGAAATGAGGATAAGGCATGTACGGCAGCCACACAGCGCCCTCTGAAACCAAAAGCAAGTTGAAGGGGCTGGAACTTAGTTGCAAGCGATTCACTAAACATCTTGCAACATATAGAAAACACAAAAAGAGGGTACTCCTCAAAAACTGAAGTAATTCGCTCCGCTATTATTTTATGTATTTTTTCGGTTTAAGTACTGTATTCATCCGTAAAATAACGTAAAACGATATATAATAGTCTAACTACGAAGTGTGAGTGTTATCTCTAAGAGAAAGTGAATAATTTGTGGAAAACAAAAACTTAACTGTCAACTATTGAGTGTCATTAATAAAAAATCTTTTTGCAAAAAAATACTACCGACTTCCAAATACTAAACTACAAAGTGAAAAATAACTTAATTTTTTGAAGTCGGTGTCTTTCGTAAGTACCATTTTTTTGCGTTATGGACACCGTCTTCAAAAAATTAAGTTATTTTTCACTTTGTAGTTTAGTATTTGGAAGTCGGTAGTATTTTTTTGCAAAAAGATTTTTTATTTTTCACTTTTTAGTTGTACGTACCTAATAGGCAAGTTAGTAAGGTAACTTTAACGCCAAAATAGATTTCATGAAACTTGAACATATCCGATGAAATGAGAGATCTGCGTACCCCTTAAGAGCGTACTGGCGTGATGTTATGTTATGAAATGGTATAAACAATAAACAGAAATGCGATTGCAGCAATCCCGAGAGATTTGCCGCTATTTATTGAAGAGTTCTGTTGTATATCTCCGAAGTTCTTCATCAGATCTTCACTAAATTAAAATGGGACCAATTTCGGAACATACTTTTTCAAACAATAAAAAGAATTTTCAGAATCGGTCTACAATTGACGGAGTAATCGGTGAACAAACAAAAAAAAAACAAACTTGAAGTCGAACATAGAACCTCCTCCTTTTTGGGAAGTCGGTTAAAAACAATAAACAGTTTGAAGATATTGTGTTAAAGTGCAATAAAACTGAAACAAAGTGTATAGTGACTACAATAAATTGACTAGATACAAAATTGGTGCAGAAAGATAAAATATAACCGGTCAAACATATTTTTCGCATGAGTCATTATCGAACGACTTCACTAATTTAAAATTATTTCATGAAGAAAGCGGTGCCTAATTCCAGACACCTTCTCTACACTTCAACTGGTCGTGTGGCTTCAAAGTGTATCTCGGTAACGAGAGGTCGCGGGTTCGCATCTGGGCACCGACGGGAGTTTTTGGATTTTTAAAAGTTTGCTTATTATTTCTCAACGTCAAGATGTCTGTCCAAGTAGTATGTTACAAATGTAAAAACTCAGTTGATATAAAAACAACGGCACTATGTTCGGTCTGTAACAACAGATTTGAACCAGATTGCGACGGTTATCCAGCGCAAACATACAAACTAATGGACAAAGAATCAAAGAACAAATGGCGTTGTAGGACATGTATTATAAAAATGTCTACTAGATCTACGGATATATCGCATATTAATTTACTTAGTAGTCCAACAACAATATGCGACACGCCGATAAATAATGTCACAGTTAGAAACAAAAGCTACTTTTCCAACTGAAAACTCATTCGAAGCATTATCTGAACTATCAGAAAATGAAGAAGAAAACACATCATTTATTTCAACGTCTTCATATGTTATGAACAGAAGTTATCCTGAAATACACAGACCAAATGATGATGTTGATGAATTGAAGAATAAAATACGTAAACTTGAAGAAAATTGCTGACAGTGAAATAGAAAGATTACTGTTAGAAAATAGCGCACAAGCTGAACAAATAAATCGCTACAAATTAACAGTTAACAAACTGAAACATGTATGTACAAGTACGCTTAAGAAGAAACCCATTATGAAATCAAAACGTAAAAGCCTAGTTAGATCTCAGCTTGATTTTTTGAACATGCATGAAAGTCCTAATCAAAAGACAGTATTAAATAAAACATCATCTAGCCCACAAAAGTGCAACAAACAACAATGTTCCAGGGACGAAAAATTAAGTTATCGTGAAAATATGGGTAATATTTATTTATTTATTTATTTAATATTAGGAGAACCAACAGCTATAACAGATGGATAACAATTGTATATGAGACATAGAGCCAATTACAGGTTCTCACGGATAGAAACAGAAAAAGTAGTAGAAAACTTAGGATCACTAAAAAGCACGACTTATATGATTAAATAACTAACAATAAGAACTAAACACTTTTGAAAAATTCAGCATTCAGCCGAGTGCGTGCCGAATAGGTTTTAGTGGTAAATGGGTCGAATGAGAACTCTTTACAAAGAATATTAAAGTCCTTACTCGCTCGCAACATGTATGAATTTTGCCTGTAGTTAGAATAAGAAAAAGGAGTGGAGATAGGCGGATTGAATCTAGCCGATCGCCTGGGGACATTGAAGCGCAGTTTATGCAGGAGATCAGGACAATCAATCTCGTTAGAAATAATTTTCAAAAGAAAGGTGCAATCCGCTAGTCGACGACGATTTATAAGTGGTTGCAAATGAAATTTCTTGCAAAGATTTGAGTAATCATCAGAATGGTATGGTATACGAAGCCGAAAACATAGAAAGCGAATAAATCGCTTTTGTATATTCTCAATACGATCAATGTATTTGCCATAACAAGGGTTCCAAAATTGTGATGCATATTCGAGGTGACTTCTCACAAAAGAGCAATAAAGAATCTTAAGGGTTTTGGCCCTCTTGAAACACCCTGCGAGTCGCATAACAAAACCCAGAGACCTCGAAGCTTTGGCGACTATTTGCTCAATGTGCACATTGAATAAAAGCTTGGAATCATGATATACACCTAGGTCGCGTACACCATCGCATCTCTGCAATAGCTGCCCTTTAAGTTTATAAGTTGTAGGGAGAGGGACCAGTTTTCTGCTAAAGGAGATGACTGAGCATTTAACAGGATTCAAATCGAGTTTGTTAATCAAGCAATAATCATCCAGTCGCGCCAGGTCAGATTGGAGAGCATTCATATCGTCAACTGATGATATTGAAGAAAATATCTTCATATCATCAGCAAAACAGAGTAAACATGAGTTGTGGAAACACGAGTCGATGTCGCTTACATAAATGATAAAAAGTAACGGAGCCATCAAGGAACCTTGGGGAACACCACTGGGAACTGAAACCCAGCTCGACATGTAGTTACTGACAACAACAGCTTGAGATCTGTTTTCAAGGTATGAAATGAACCAACGGAGAAGATCCCCTCTGATACCGTTATTAAAAAGTTTTGATTTTAGAATATTATGGTCGATTCTATCAAACGCCTTACTGTAATCGGTATAAACGACATCGACCTGTGCCCCATGGTCCATACTGTCCGTTAGAAAGTCATTGAGTAAAGCCAGATTAGACACTGTTGATCGGCCCCTAAGAAATCCGTGCTGAGAAGGGCTAAAGGACTGACTCAGCGCTGCGTAAACTTGGTTGTAGACCACCCTCTCGAAAACTTTAGCTAATATGCACAATTTGGAAATAGGTCTGTAATTAACTATTTCGTTTTTGTGCCCTTTTTGTGCACCGGAGTTATAAAGGCAGACTTCCAGATTTGGGGAACAGAACATGAAGAGAGCGATTTTTTAAATAGTAGAGATACTGGCAAGGCAATGGTTTTAGCACACCCAATCAGAAATCTAGGTGATAGGTGGTCCGGACCAGCAGATTTAAATGGATCAATTTCGCTAATTAGCTTGACTATTACATTAAGTTCAATCTCAATTGAGTGAATATCGGAGAGTATGTTGGGATTTATAACAGTTTGGGGAGTACAATGAATAGTAGGGAAATCTTTATTATGATCAAGAAAAGTAGAATAAAAGTGGGAAGAAAATGCGTTACAAATAGTCTCGGGAGAAGAAACCGTGACATCACCATACTTAAGGAAACTGGGCATTGCATTGGACTTAGATCGCTGCCTCACAAAGCTCCAAAAGCGTTTAGGATTCTTTTCAATGGAGGCCTCTGTATCAGCTAAGTAGTTGGAGTAACAATCTGCTTCAAGTTTATTAACCCGCTCACGTAAATGTTTGAAGGTAGCCTCGTCTGAAAGTCTGCCATACGTCTTAAATTTACGAAGATATTTAGCCTTCTCTTTAATCAGGCGTTTGAGTGCCGCAGAGTACCAAATAGGGTATGAGCTGTGAAGGACTGTCTTAGTAGGGACAAACTTATTTTGGATATCCCTTATAGTAGTATAAAAGTAGTTTACGGCGTCATTAAGCGACATATCAGAGAATACATTTATCCAATCTACAGCTGCTATTTCCCTGTTTATGGCCACAAAGTCTGCTTTGCCATAAATGTAACTAATAAAAGGAGCTGGAGTTAGATAAGTGTACTCGGCAAAGTTCACGTCGATACAAAGGGCTGGGTGATATTTGTCAACAGGTGATAAAGGCACCAAACATTCGCACACTGATACAGTTTCATTACATAAAACTAAATCTAGAATCCTACCGTGTTCATTTAATATTCCATTAGACTGCTTTAACCCCAAAAGACGCAACTCATCCGTTAGCGCATACTCGTCAGAACTACAGATATTTACTGGTAATAATGTGTTATTATTTAATTGCCACAAAATTCCACTCAAGTTAAAATCACCCACAACTAAATATAAACCACAACTAAATATTTATTTATTTATTTATTTAATCAGTAACACATACATTTTTAACCCCCGACGGAAAAAGAGGGGTGTTATAAGTTTGAGGTGTGTTGCTGTGTATCTGTGTATCTGTGTATCTGTGTATCTGTGTATCTGTGTATCTGTGTATCTGTGTGTCTGTGTATCTGTGTATCTGTGTATCTGTGTATCTGTGTGTCTGTCTGTGGCATCATAGCGCCTCAACGGATGAACCGATTTTGATTTAGTTTTTTTTGTTGGAAAGGTGATTGTGTCGAGAGTGTTCTTAGCTATGTTTAAAAAAAAACGGTTCAGCCGTTCAAAAGTTATGGGTGTTTTACTGTTTGAATCGGGATGTTTTCGCAAGATAAATGTGTCGGGGGTTTTTTAAATTTTGAAATTTTACTTGTATATAATTAAGTTGATGCCAACATAAACTCATTAGAGTTTTACCGTGCACCAAAAACATCGACTACATAATATAAACAAAAAATTATAACCACTTAAGTAGGTACTTAGGTAACAAGTAAAATTTAAAAATTTAAAAAACCCCCGACACATTTATCTTGCGAAAACATCCCGATTCAAACAGTAAAACGCCCATAACTTTTGAACGGCTGAACCGTTTTTTTTTAAACATAGCTAAGAACACTCTCGACACAATCACCTTTCCAACAAAAAAAACTAAATCAAAATCGGTTCATCCGTTGAGGCGCTATGATGCCACAGACAGACACACAGATACACAGATACACAGATACACAGATACACAGATACACAGATACACAGACACACAGATACACAGATACACAGATACACAGATACACAGCAACACACCTCAAACTTATAACACCCCTCTTTTTCCGTCGGGGGTTAAAAAGTAACAACAACAAGTAAAATTTCAAAATTTAAAAAACCCCCGACACATTTATCTTGCGAAAACATCACGATCTAAACAGTAAAACGCGCATAACTTTTGAACGGCTGAACCGATTTTATTCAAACATAAGCTAAGAACACTCGCGATACAATCACCTTTCAAACAAAAAAAACTAAATCAAAATCGGTTCATCCGTTGAGGCGCTATGATGCCACAGACAGACACACAGATACACAGATACACAGATACACAGACACACAGATACACAGTAACACACCTCAAACTTATAACACCCCTCTTTTTCCGTCGGGGGTTAAAAAGAATAAGACTACAGCGGGTATATGCGAAATAATTCTCTAATACTAACAAGCGCACATCAGTGACCACTCCGGCCTTCCATCCTTAAAACAAAAGTGGTGGAGAGTTTTTAAGTTGATACAGGTTGTTCCCAAAATAATAACTAGTGTTTTTATTCATTGTTAATTTTTAACTTTATTTGTGTTTTGATATTATAGTTAGGTATTATTTTTGTTTTTTATTGCTTTAAACTTCTTATTTATAAATAATTAAAAACATATTTTTATTAGTGAATCTATGTATTTAACTTTTGTAGAAAATATTTCTTTAGTTTGTTTTTTTATGTTTTTCTGAGTTATTTTATCCCTCAATGATGTAGGTAGATTATTAATAAGGTAAGGTATTATATATTTTAACGATCTCTTGCCGTGTAGATTTGTGTACTTTGGTAGTAAAAGCTGAGCATTGATGACGCTACGAGTCCTAATTTCGTTACTATCTACGTTTTTTGATTTCTTTAGATTTTCATAAAAAAAATGTTGTTTTAACAGTGCAAATTTAGTTTGTTCATGTATAGGTACTATGTTACAGAATTTAAATAATTTGTGATATTCATTTGTGTATTTCTTCTTAATTTTGTGAGGGACAATTGCTTTCAATATACGCAGTTGAATTGCGTAAATTTGATCAAGATGTGTCTTATATGTCCTACCATAGCTCGACAGGCCATAGGATATAGTTGATTCGACCAGGGCTTTGTAAAGCATTAATAGAGTTTGATATGGAATTTTGCATTTAATAATAGAGAATTTAGCTAGCATACATCTCAATTTATCACACACCCCGTTAATGTGCTCCTTCCAATTAAGCCGGCTGTCAATAGTAAGTCCTAGGTATGTTTGGCTATCTACGAGCTCTATGGAGTCACAACTGCAAGGGATGGCCAATTTACTGTTGCAATTATCATGCAAACACTCATGACAGTGAGCAGTTAGCTTAGGCATTAAAGAGCTTCTATTTTGACTGGAACTGATATACATTAATTTGGTCTTACTAGCGTTTAATACTAGTCCAGCGTCATGAGACCATTTAGTCAACGAGTCGAAGTCCTCTTGTAGTTGCCTTTGGGCATCACTAACACTCCGTCCAGCTGATATGAGGCAGGTGTCGTCGGCGAACTGATAGATCTCGCAATTTTTTATGACATTAACAAGACTATTTACATACGTGAGGTAGTGCAGCGGTCCAAGAACCGAGCCTTGCGCCGTTCCTTCCGTTACGATGACTGGTTCACTAGTCGCGTCACTGACCCTGACCATGTATTTTCTGCCATCAAGATAGTTTCCGCACCAATCGTGTAGTTTGCCTCTAATGCCGCTGTCATGAAGACACTCCAGTAACCGCTCATGTCTGAGTGTATCAAATGCCTTGCTGTAATCTATAAATAATACTAAAACGTGCTTTTTTTTATCTAAATGATTATGAATACTATCTGTGAACGTTGATAACAGTTGTGAGGTATTCTTTTTTGGTTGAAATATAAACCGAACATACTCCAAAATTTGTATACTTAGTGATAATAATGTAAATAGTATTCTATAAACTGCTGAAAATGTTTTCCCAAATAATAAAATCTGTCATTACTGTCTGCCAAATGCTGCGATATCCAAACTCCTATCAGGGCTCGATTTAAAACTTGTAAATTACACTTTGAAAGATTATTGTATCATTTTATTAGGTGAAAGAGACTTTGTCGTTTCTAATAACTATGAAACATTGGTAAATCACATAAAGTGTAAGCTCGAAAAAATAACACATACTAATGTTATTTTATGTGCTCCAAATTTTAAACTAAATGGTAGTGTAATGTTGTTTAATAATATAATAGAAACGTTCAACAAACTTCTATATTTAAGCAATAAGAAGTTTGAATATACGCATACGTTTGACACTAATAAATATTTAAACTATAATTACTATACGTTCTCTAAATATACAGGTAAAGTGAATAATATTGCGATCGAAAAAATCTTTCATAAATTAAAAAATATATAGACTACTTAAACACATTTCGTGAAAATAATTATAAGACTGGAGATACTACAGAGAATAGCAATAAAATCAGTCAATGGAAACCTGGCAATATTCCTTATTATTTAAAAAAACTAACGGATGCTAAATCAAATGGAAATTGCAATAAATCGGAAACACAGATCCATCAATGCTCATCTTTTAGCGGTACTTGCTGCAACCCTTGCATTACAAAATAAGAATGTAGATAATACATCTACCACACAAGCGTCAAAACAGCTTTTTCGTGTCTAAACATTTAAAAATTCTTCACCAAAATATAAATGGCCTAATCTCTAAGTCAGTCTTTTAACACTAGCTCTTGAGAATGAACAAAACCCTATCAATGTGCTATGCGTTACTGAACATAACATGATAGAAACGGACAAAAGCATACTACAGGTCTAGCGCCTAACTGTGTCAGTTCCTGAGGTATGGGAGCGGTACGGGAGGGGTGTGTTTACGAAACGTCAAACGACGCGTAACTTCAGTTGGGCGTCAGGCTCGCTGTCGTCAACACGTGTTAATTGGACAGGTCGCTTCAAGTCAAACGCACACGGTATTCGCAACCAAAGACGAGTCCTCCAATAAGGTCTCAAACTAAACAAGTTGTTATTAAGTGTATGAATATTTTAAAACAAAAAAAAATAGATCCCTATTCTGCGGAGTTTAAAGATAACATTAACATACATAAAACAGTTGCCAAGGCTACAGGGCAATCTTAGTGACGAGATCATGTTTCAATTTATTATAAATTTACGAGATGGGGAATCAGATAATGAAAGTGATTCGAGCCATACATATAGTGATTCGGGTAAAGATGGCGATATGGATTAAGATTAATTTAATTTAGAATTTCTGTTGGAAATAATAATATTAAAAAAATATTATTATATAGCCACACGTTATTTTTTTATTCACTATTTTTTTTTATTACTTATCAATAAGCTTGGAGAAAACTGCGAGACTCGATTCCAGAACTACCTATTTATAATATTTACCTACAAATTTGTACCCTTGGTAGGTGAGTCCGACTCGCACTTGTCCGGTTTTTCGTTTTTATTTTCACACGCCGATATATTAATCAATTTGACTTAGGTACACGCTCGTAAATATCATAAGCATATCGTAAGATATATCTGCATTAAAATGTATCACGTGTATAGCGAGACAGTTAGGACACGTCATGCCACGTCACTTGTCACCCCTCCCTTACCGCTCCCAAACCTCAGGAACTGACACAGTTAGGCGTTAGACCTGTAAATATCAACTATAAACTATAAACTAACTTCTTGTTTCTATAGGAAGAACCGGCGCGGTCTTGTATCTTATTAGAAAAATCACTTCAATATGCACCAATAAATCTCTGTAATTACTCACTTCAGAATATTATTGAGTGCTCTGGTATTGAGTTACTAGACCATAAAATATACGTCATATGAAATCAAAAATATATTTATGTCAAATACAAATGATATAAATATATTTTTTAGAATACTAGACTCTCTTCTTAGTCAATTTTGTTACGGTAAAAAGAAAGTTGTAATTTGTGGCGACTTCAATATAAATTTGCTTAAGAAAACTTACGATGCAATTGAATTTGTGCAAATTCTGCACAGTTACAACTTAAAATTAGGCTTCAACGAACCAACACGGTTATCAAGCAAAACATGCATTGATAATATTATATTTAATATTAAGGGATGTTCCGCTAAGGTTATTGAATTTGCGCTGTCTGATCACACTGCTCAGTTGCTCACATGTCCAATCAAATTTAGTTTCCTCTGTAAATCATGGAACATAGAAAAAAGAGACTACTCTAAGGAGAACATTCGTCATCATCATCTGCCTAGCCTTTTCCCAACTATTTTGGGGTCGGCTTCCAGTTTAACCGGATTCAGCTGAGTACCAGTGTTTTACATGGAGTAACTGGGTAATACGGTAGGTACCCTAAGGAGAACATTCGTAAATTAAATAAATGCATAAATTCTCTTCATTTCACTAACGTTTTTGTCAATACAGATCCACACCTAGCATTTGATGAGTTTTATGAACTATTCCTCCTATTCTATAATTTTTGCTTCCCTACTATACAGATAAAAAAATCTGCAAGATCTCGCCCTCGATGGATTACAAAAGGTCTTAGATTCTGCTGTAAACGTAAGCGACAACTTTTTTGGGACTACAGGAAAAATACTACAGAAAATAATAAAACCAAATTCTTAAATTTATCCACACGATTAAATCAGGTCATTAAGTTAACGCAAAAGTCTCGCAATGAAAATTACATAAAAACTGCCCGAAATAAATCGCAAGCTGCTTGGAAAATTATAAATACCAATAAACTAAATATACCAAAGGATCAAATACAACAGATTACTGTAGGTGGTAATATAATAACTGACCCTAAACAGATTGCAAACTATTTCAATGATTTCTTCATTGATAAAACTAAAGCTTCCACACCAAACCATTCAAGATGCAAAATCCCGTTCGAAGCAAACTCAATATTTATGCGTCCAACTATACCAGAAGATATATACCAAATAATTAGAGCCCTAAGAACACAAATAGTACTGGATTTGACAATATATCAACAAAAAACTTTTTGCAAAAAAATACTACCGACTTCCAAATACTAAACTACAAAGTGAAAAATAACTTAATTTACCATTTTTACCATTTTTTTGCGTTATGGACACCGACTTCAAAAAATTAAGTTATTTTTCACTTTGTAGTTTAGTATTTGGAAGTCGGTAGTATTTTTTTGCAAAAAGTTTTTTTATTTTTCACTTTTTAGTTGTACGTACCTAATAGGCAAGTTAGTAAGGTAACTTTAACGCCAAAATAGATTTCATGAAACTTGAACATATCCGGTGAAATGAGAGATCTGCGTACCCCTTAAGAGCGTACTGGCGTGATGTTATGTTATGAAATGGTATAAACAATAAACAGAAATGCGATTGCAGCAATCCCGAGAGATTTGCCGTTATTTATTGAAGAGTTCTGTTGTATATCTCCGAAGTTCTTCATCAGATCTTCACCAAATTAAAATGGGACCAATTTCGGAATATACTTTTTCAAACAAAAAAGAATTTTCAAAATCGGTCCACAATTGACGGAGTAATCGGTGAACATACATAAACTTGAAGTCGAACATAGAACCTCCTCCTTTTTGGGAAGTCGGTTAAAAAGTCATAAAACACGTGGGTGATAAGTTATCAATTATACTTAGTCATATAATAAATTTAAGTATAGCAAATGGAGTCTACCCAGAAAAGTTAAAATTAACTATAATTAAACCTTTATTCAAGATAAAAAGTGAAAAATAAAAAAAACTTTTTGCAAAAAAATACCACCGACTTCCAAATAAAAAACTACAAAGTGAAAAATAACTTAATTTTTTGAAGTCGGTGTCTTTCGCAGGTACCATTTTTTTGCGTTATGGACACCGACTTCAAAAAATTAAGTTATTTTTCACTTTGTAGTTTTTTATTTGGAAGTCGGTGGTATTTTTTTGCAAAAAGTTTTTTTTATTTTTCACTTTTTAGTTGTACGTACCTTATAGGCAAGTTAGTAAGGGAACTATTTCGCCAGAATAGATATCATGAAACTTGAACATAACCGGTGAAATGAGAGATCTGCTTATCCCTTAAGAGCGAACTGGCGTGATGTTATGTTATGAAATGTTATAAACAACAAACAGACATGCGTTTGCAGCAATCCCGAGAGATTTGCCGTTATTTATTGAAGAGTTCTGTTGTATATCTCCGAAGTTCTTCATCAGATCTTCACCAAAGTAAAATGGGACCAATTTCGGAACATACTTTTTCAAACAAAAAAAGAATTTTCAAAATCGGTCTACAATTGACGGAGTTATCGGTGAACATACACAAAAAAAAAAAAAAAAAAAAAAAAAAAAAAAAAAAAAAAAAAAAAAAAAAAAAAAAAAAAAAAAAACAAACTATAACACCCCTCTTTTTCCGTCGGGGGTTAAAAAGTATATTATGTATGGCTCCACGCATATATAACCATTTACCAAATTCAATTCTGGAGATAAGTGATATTAATATATTTCAAAACAATATAAAAACACTGCTACTAAAAAAAGCGTATTACTCTGTCACTGAATATTTACAGGATACACTTATATAATGATAAATGATTTTATTTCTGTAAGTTGGTTTGTACAAACACTTTTACATGTCGAATATATTTTTAAAACTAGATGAGGTCGGCGTTTCCTATCTGACTACTCTGAGAAGAAAGGCCGAAACAAACTTAGAGGTCACAGTCTCTTTTAAAGTCCTGACAAAATCTTGATTAGATCATGTGAAGACCATGTAGACTGATGTCTGAAATGGTCTTTTGAGGAAAGAACCAGCCAGATTGAGTGGACCTGTCCAGTCAGTGCACGCATTTGTCAATAACCGAGCAGCTCAACTCAGAATTTAAGGAGCTCAACGATTCGACGAACAATACCAAAGAAAGGACATTCAGGTAGGCCGCATAAACTACTCAAACTGCCAGACCATGATTAAAAACATAGATAAATTTAAATAAAAACAAAAAATAAATATCCACATAGTCTTCACATTCACAATAATTAAAATAAAATAATATAATACTTTAAAAAGTAAATATTCTTGTCATTGCAAGAAAACCAAAAAAAAATAAAAAATATTTATAATAACAAAATGCATAGTGCAAAATATAATAAAAAAACAAAATTAATTGGAGCAGCTCAAACCCAAGCCTTTTTGTCCTCAATGTAATCTTTTGTTGTATAAAACGCTTTCTGGCACAACTTACGTTTAATGAAAGACTTGAATTTATTAAGACTTAGATGTTGTACGTGGCTTGGAAGCTTATTATAAAAGCGTACACATTGACATCTAAACGAGCCACCTATTTTTAACCGACTTCCCAAAAAGGAGGAGGTTCTATGTTCGACTTCATGTTTGTTTTTTTTTTTTTTTTGTGTATGTTCACCGATTACTCCGTCAATTGTGGACCGATTTTGAAAATTCTTTTTTTGTTTGAAAAAGTATGTTCCGATATTGGTCCCATTTTAGTTTGGTGAAGATCTGATGAAGAACTTCGGAGATATACAACAGAACTCTTCAATAAATAACGGCATATCTCTCGGGATTGCTGCAATCGCATGTCTGTTTGTTGTTTATAACATTTCATAACATAACATCACGCCAGTTCGCTCTTAAGGGGTAAGCAGATCTCTCATTTCACCGGTTATGTTCAAGTTTCATGAAATCTATTCTGGCGAAATAGTTCCCTTACTAACTTGCCTATTAGGTACGTACAACTAAAAAGTGAAAATAAAAAAACTTTTTGCAAAAAAATACTACCGACTTCCAAATACAAAACTACAAAGTGAAAAATAACTTAATTTTTTGAAGTCGGTGTCCATAACGCAAAAAAATGGTACCTACGAATGACACCGACTTCAAAAAATTAAGTTATTTTTCACTTTGTAGTTTTGTATTTGGAAGTCGGTAGTATTTTTTTGCAAAAAGTTTTTTTCTTGAACCTTGTTGTAGGTACTACAAATTTGTGTTTTTTCCTAGTATTTATGTTATGGATATCACTGTATTTTTTAAACAATTTTATATTTTTATGGGCATATAAAAGATTTTCATAAATATACTGAGAAGGCACAGTCATTACATTAATCTCCTTAAATTTCTCTCTGAGAGAGTGTCTCGGGATTAATTTATAAATTGATCGAACAGCTCTTTTCTGCAAGACAAAGATAGTCTGGATGTCGGCGGCATTTCCCCACAACAGAATACCGTACGACATTACACTATGAAAATAGCTAAAGTATACTAAACGGGCTATCTCTATGTCCGTTAAATTACGAATTTTTCTAATAGCATATGCTGCGGAGCTTAGCTTCTTTGACAATTTATCTATATGTGGGCCCCACTGAAGCTTAGCATCCAAAGTTAAGCCTAAGAATACTGTGCTATTTTCAGGATTCAATTCTTCGCCCCTTATCAACACATCGGTTTTCACCTGCCTAACGTGAGGTAGGGTAAACTTAATGCATTTGGTTTTTTTTTCATTAAGAAGTAAATTATTAACATTGAACCAGTGAACTACTTTTGAGATCGCACTATTTACATCGTCAGTAACCAGCTGCTGACGTTTAAGTTTAAACAAAAGTGAAGTATCATCCGCAAACAACACTATATCATGGTTATCCTTTATGAGGTAAGGCAAGTCATTAATATAAATAAGAAACAAGAGAGGACCAAGAATCGAGCCCTGCGGGACTCCCATTGTTACCATAGATCCAGAAGATCTTTTTCCATTAACGTCAACGGTCTGAAACCTATTACTCAAATATGAAGTAAGAAGATCCAGAGCGCTGTTCCGGATCCCGTAGTGGCGGAGTTTCCTGATTAGCGTTTCATGAAATACACAATCAATTGCCTTGGACAAATCACAAAAGATTCCCAAGGCATCGCACTTATCTGCCCATGCATTATAAATATGTCCTAAAAGCTCAACACCGGCATCAGTAGTTGAACGACCCCTTGTAAAACCGAACTGTTTGCTATGTAATAATTTATGTTTATTAAAAAATCTTTGCAATTGCTCTAAAATTAATTTCTCAAATATTTTGCTAAACGTAGGTAGTACTGAAATAGGTCTATAATTTGTAGGGTCTGATGTACTACCTGATTTAAACAAAGGTATTATTTTACTATTTTTCATAAGGTCAGGAAACTCCCCACAGTCGATACAATTATTAAAGATAATAGCTAAACTAGGTGCGACAATGTCAATAATAGTCTTAGCAACTTCTACAGAATGACTCCACAGATATGCAGTCTTTTTAACCGACTTCCCAAAAAGGAGGAGGTTCTATGCTCGACTTCAAGTTTTTTTTTTTTTTTTTTTTTTTTTTTTTTTTTTTTTTTTTTTTTTTTTTTGTGTATGTTCACCGATTACTCCGTCAATTGTGGACCGATTTTGAAAATTCTTTTTTTGTTTGAAAAAGTATGTTCCGAAATTGGTCCCATTTTAGTTTGGTGAAGATCTGATGAAGAACTTCGGAGATATACAACAGAACTCTTCAATAAATAACGGCAAATGTCTCGGGATTGCTGCAATCGCATGTCTGTTTGTTGTTTATAAAATTTCATAACATAACATCACGCCAGTTCGCTCTTAAGGAGTAAGCAGACCTCTCATTTCACCGGTTATGTTCAAGTTTCATGAAATCTATTCTGGCGAAATAGTTCCCTTACTAACTTGCCTATTAGGTACGTACAACTAAAAAGTGAAAAATAAAAAAACTTTTTGCAAAAAAATACTACCGACTTCCAAATACAGAACTACAAAGTGAAAAATAACTTAATTTTTTGAAGTCGGTGTCCATAAGGCAAAAAAGGTACCTACGAAAGACACCGACTTCAAAAAATTAAGTTATTTTTCACTTTGTAGTTCTGTATTTGGAAGTCGGTAGTATTTTTTTGCAAAAAGTTTTTTTTAACATTTAAAGTTTTTTTAAAATTTTCATTTTTTATGTTAAACTATCTCCATACATAAGTAATATATTTTTACTGTTAAATTCTAGTTTTATAGGATACCTGTGTATTTGTAATTTGCATACCTTATGGTAGGATATGGCCAATGGACACCATTGTTTGTATAATATCTTTACTTTTGTACCCATATTCACAAATGAATAAATGATTATGATTATATTTTGGCTGCCAAACGCCTGTAGGTGCAACCGACAACAATGGGACGGATGCCGCCGTCCTTCTTGCACAGGGCACACAGGTTAGCCCCATACAAGACATCGACGACGGCATCGTTCACGCTGCCGGAGAGCATTAATTTGATCAGAACCGCAAGCTCCTTCAAGAGCGACTCACCAGCTTCCCCGGCGCCTGAACTCAACAAATCTTTCAAATGCTGTGGAGTCAGGCCGTCGAGGCCGCCGGCAGAACCAGTCCGGAAAGAGCTCACGGCTGCGATCAACTGTGGGGCTGTAATTTGGAAATTTTATGAATCCTGAAAGAGGGGGTCGGGGTGGACGGGTCGGGGAAGGTGAGATCATCCGCAGGCGCTGAGTGTTTACTCTCAAGGGCTGCAAGAGTCTCTGGAGAGTAAGGCGCCACCACATCACTGCTGAACAGTAGTCTGGCCGCCCCCCTTATGTCACCCTCACTTAACTTGGATTCCACATCAGCACAAATGCCTTTCTAAGAAATATTAAAAAACGGTAGTTTGGAGCCTAAAATGCGGGCCGAATTGTTGCAGTTTTCTTTCATTTGGTTTGTTAATGATTTTTAACCGACTTACCAAAAAGGAGGAGGTTCTATGTTCGACTTCATGTTTGTTTTTTTATTTTTGTATGTTCACCGATTACTCCGTCAATTGTGGACCGATTTTGAAAATTCTTTTTTTGTTTGAAAAAGTATGTTCCGAAATTGGTCCAGTTTTAATTTGGTGCAGATCTGATGAAGAACTTCGGAGATATACAACAGAACTCTTCAATAAATAACGACAAATCTCTCGGGATTGCTGCAATCGCATTTCTGTTTATTGTTTATACCATTTCATAACATAACATCACGCCAGTACGCTCTTAAGGGGTACGCAGATCTCTCATTTCACCGGATATGTTCAAGTTTCATGAAATCTATTTTGGCGTTAAAGTTACCTTACTAACTTGCCTATTAGGTACGTACAACTAAAAAGTGAAAAATAAAAAAACTTTTTGCAAAAAAATACTACCGACTTCCAAATACAAAACTACAAAGTGAAAAATAGTTCTCCTGGGTCACGTGACGAACACATTGCGCTAAACTTTGAGCAACAGAGTGCCTCGCACCCCGGGGAACTCTTTTTAGGACTGGAGTGGAATTTTTGAATTTAGACAATGTTTTCCACTAAATTTCTTCAAAAGGTGTTGATGTCGGGGATGTGGCTGGGGGGCACAAAGGTAAACTATGAGGTTTGTGGACCTTGCCATAGTGAATCTTAAGCCCCCTTTCGCCTTTGAGAAAACGAGCCTGGGAGCAATGTGTGCATCTTACCAGCTGAACATCCAGTGATGTAATAGGTTGACTGGCACTAATTATTCCGGCGTCGCTACAGCCGGCGACGGCGCCAAACATGAAATAGAAAAAGAGTAGATACACTTACACAAGACTTACCAACTATCACAAAAGTATAAACACTAATAACTATAAAATTCACTAAAAAAAACATAATTGATTATAAATAAACAAAACGAAAATGTCTGTGGTTGCCTAGTGACCGAGTGCGGCACAGTCGCGCTGGCGGCCGGTTGCGCCGCGCTGGCCTCGCCGTCATTTTAGCACAGCGCAGCCCTGGTTACCGATGACAGAAGGTGTCGCGTTGCGACCAAACGTCCAAACTTGTGATTGTCACAAACTAAGCCGCTGTGAAGCGTGTGAGGCGCACAATAACCCTCCAACTGCTGAGCAGAACACAGATGCACTCTCTTCACTTTTCACGGCAGAAAAAATTCGTGTCCATCAAAGGCACCATCCACGTATTTTTTTAATTTGAACGCCGTCCGATGAATACACCAAAATTTGACGAAAACAAAGACTTTTTGTTGTCTTTTAATGTTCTGCACCGAATTCGTTACTATATATACAGTAAATTAGCTCATAATAATATTAATTCCTTTTGGAAAAAAAAAACAAAAGTATATTAAATAACTCATTTTGGATGTATGGTCCATTGAGTAACATGTCATTGTCATGACCGTGACATAGAAAAAAAAAAATTTTCTTTTAAAATTCATTTCTTTTTTAAAAAACTAATCAATTCTCGTCTAGTGCGATGTCTCATTGTTCATTTTTAATTTAGAGTCACTTCGAGTCATGAGTGCAAGTACGCACAGTTTAGTTCAGGTACGCTCAGTACTGCGTGCCGCATCCATGTAACCGTAGATCTTTGTATGTGTTTTTTCGTAAAATTGATCATCTTGCTGATTGTTTTTTGTAATGTTTTTCTTTGGCAACATGCCTTTGTTTTGTGTATTTTCATTAGTAAATATCATCATCATGTATATTGTGAAATAATATTTCAAAGAAATACAACAGTAGTTGCTCTGTGTCCAAATTACGAAAGGGCCTTTTTTAGCAGTCATTTTCAAGTGTTTACATTGTGACTCATTGTTCGTAAACTAAACAATTTTAACACATAAGCCTTTGTCTGCAATAAGACTACGTATCAAACTATGTAATAGGATACTACTCCAAGCCATGTGGCTCACAGAATTCCCGGTACCGTAGTGTAAACATACCTTTTTTTTTTGTCGGCGCCCGGGTCAAGTACTTGAGATAAAATTTTAAAAAGCTTTTGTTTAAAAAAATATGTATGGGGAGGTGTGATTTATTGATTGATTTATGTGAAATAGGGTATTCTTTTGTAAATAAAATAAAAACTTATTGAAACAATGGTTTATTTTTTCATTTCTAACTACCTTTGTACACAAAACTGGGAAAAATTCCCTTTCGCTGACTTTACACATTATTTGCAAATACAAAACAAGTCCAAATATGAAAAACCCATTTGAAATCTGATAGCTTAGTTCATTGACATTACAACAACATAAGTTTCACGTATAGCTCACTTATAAAACTCTCGAGATAACGGCGTTCAAGAGGCGCGCGTGACAGCACGCGAAACTGCCCGTGTCGGGTTTCACGGGATTCGGTTTCGCGCGCTTCCGGCGCCACACATGAGTGGTTAAAGAAAACCCTAGATTTGTAGCCATTGAGCCATAAAAAACGACTCTTAATTTTGTAGTAATGCTATTTTCGTTTAATACTGGATGGTGTGGCAGAAAGTACACCTGACCAACCTTCAAATCATAAGTTTGGATATCCATGTAGTTAGCATGACCCATTGAAATGTAAGTGTCAATGAACTCTTTATAACCTCTAAAAAGCGCAGCATCTTTGTGAAGTATTTTTTCCAAATTGTTAAAACGTTGTAAAGCCCTTATGAATGAATCACCCATGTTTAATTTATCCAAATTTTGTTTCAAAGGCAATAATAAAATTTATTGTTTTTCAATATTACAGACTCAGAAAATATTTTTTCAGCAAGAGCTTTTTTGCTTCAGAAACCGACTCAGTGAAGACTTCTGTCACTTGCTCACACTTCCAAAACTGCTCTAAAGTCTTTTCTATATTTTCAATGCTATCACCTTCACTTTTTTGTAAAATGTGTGTACGCTTACTTACCGGAGAGCAACTTCTAGTCTTCACCCTTCCAGCCATTATATACCCAAAGTGGGTGTTATGTAAATACAAAGCTTTAGGGATAATAGGTAGTTGTTTACGCAATAATATTTTAAAGACAACGTCACAACCTAGTAAGATACTTATTTTTCCAGTTTTGTAAAATTTAGTGTCAGCTAACTTGACATGTGACGGAATTTTTACCCGGCTGCAAGGAAAGGGTTATGTTTTTCGCGCGTATCTTGTATGTATGTATGTTTGTATGTATGTAATATTCTTTATTACCTCATATCTTGCAAACCGCTAGATGGATTTTTATAATTAATACATCGTTAGATAGGGCTTGGCCGCCCAAGTGTTCTAAGATAAGTGACGTTAAAAATAAACAAAAATAGCGGCTTTTGTGCGCCATATTGGGGGCGACTCAATATTTTTTTTCTTCGAAGCCCATCGAGTGGGGTATCAAAATGAAGGATTTTTAAAGGTGATTACAAAAATATATACCACTTATATGTTTAAATGCGATTCGAAAAAAAATTGGTAACTAAAAAGTTGTAAATAAAAAAAAAGTTAATTGAAAAATCAAAAACCCGACTGCGAACTAAAAAGATGTAAACAAGTAGAAAATCATGCTGTGCAGTCGGAGTATACATATTCGCGAGCTGGCTGACCACCTGATCCTCCGACTGCACAGCATGATTTTCTACTTGTTTACATCTTTTTAGTTCGCAGTCGGGTTTTTGATTTTTCAATTAACTTTTTTTTTTAATTATCTGTATCTATTTCACACTGAGGTAAATCACTAGTGATGTTTGGCACAACACAGCATGCTATTTGAGTGTTGTAAGTGTTGAGAGTAGAAGATATGTTAAAAATAGCAGTATGAGGAACTGTGTTGGATTGACCACATATTCCTTTAATGTAGGTACAGTTATTGCCTATCCTACAATAATTTTTTTCTGTTACGTCTGATAACACAAAGGAAACCTGACTACCCGAGTCACAAAGAGCCCTCCCTAACTTGAAATTGTTGACAGTACTTTGTCAATTATGTTTACCTTTATTGTAGGCAATAAAACATCATCGCACTTATTCATAGATAGTGATACTTGCTTTAACTCCTGTTCGGACTCATTTTGATGCAGTAAACTATTATGGTTTTGTTTGCAAATTGAACAACTTAAAGGTAAATTTACACTTTGAAAGGTGTTTGTTTGAGCATAGGGCACACAACTCATTTGTCTTTACATAGTTGAAACGATCAGATAGCGAGGCAAGTTTAAATTTTTCACATTTATATAGTTGGTGGTAATTAGACTTACAAAATTTGCATACATGTGTCTTTTTATTTACCTCTGTCGTGGCTACCAAACCTGTCCTGCAGCCGCTATTCACTGCACCATATGAGGATGCTTGGCTGTCTGCCACTGCTTCAAGTGCTGCAGCCCATTGTTCTAAAAATTTAAGAAGTGAGCTAAGTCAGGGTCAGCATCTGATTTCATTTCAATATGAAAGCACCTTAATGAGTGCATGTCAAGCTTGCGTTGCAAAATGCATACAATAATTGCGTCACAATGTTGAACAAGTATATTCATGTTTTTTAAGGCAGCTAAATGCTGTCTGGTTTGAGAAATGATTTCTCTTAAAGCTAAAGCAGTGCATTTAGAAATAGGTTTAAGGTCTAATATAGAATTAATATGGTAATTAATGACCTTATTTTTGTTATCATAACGCTCGCCAAGCAATTGCAGTGCAGTTGCATAATTATGTGCAGTAAGCGATAAATGTTTGATTAATTCGGCGGCTTCGCCACTTAAATAGGTTTTAAATAAAAAAACTTTTTGCAAAAAAATACTACCGACTTCCAAATACAAAACTACAAAGTGAAAAATAACTTAATTTTTTGAAGTCGGTGTCTTTCGTAGGTGCCATTTTTTTGCGTTTTGGACACCGACTTCAAAAAATTAAGTTATTTTTCACTTTGTAGTTTTGTATTTGGAAGTCGGTAGTATTTTTTTGCAAAAAGTTTTTTTATTTTTCCCTTTTTAGTTGTACGTACCTAATAGGCAAATTAGTAAGGGAACTATTTCGCCAGAAAAGATTTCATGAAACTTGAACATAACCGGTGAAATGAGAGGTCTGCTTACCCCTTAAGAGCGAACTGGCGTCATGTTATGTTATGAAATGTTATAAACAACAAACAGACATGCGATTGCAGCAATCCCGAGAGATTTGCCGTTATTTATTGAAGAGTTCTGTTGTATATCTCCGAAGTTCTTCATCAGATCTTCACCAAACTAAAATGGGACCAATTTCGGAACATACTTTTTCAAACAAAAAAAGAATTTTCAAAATCGGTCCACAATTGACGGAGTAATCGGTGAACATACACAAAAAAAAAAAAAAAAAAAAAAAAACAAACATGAAGTCGAACATAGAACCTCCTCCTTTTTGGAAAGTCGGTTAAAAAATAGAATTTATCACATTGTGATAATTTAGTGTATTTATCAATGACACTTTTAAATAGGCTAATGAAGTCGTGGAAATCACCTACCTCACCTCCAAACTTGGGAATACTTATGGGTGGGAGACGTTTCATAACGTTTTTGCCTTCCTCGTCATGCTCCGCTCCGGGCTCCGGAGATTTACTAGGGCTAGATTTTGAATCGATGGCATCTTCGAATGTGGCTAAGGCACTTAAATATATAGATTCATAGTGACCAAAGTCTTCATCGTTTTTATCATCTAGAACAGATATATCAATGTTGAATGAGCTGTATTCTGAAAAGGCGGTGACCAACCTGTCCTTCTTAACAATAAGTGCCCTTAAAGGGGCTTTGTCGATGTCCTCGGACTCAACAAACTTACATAGTGTTGTTATAGTTCCTTTTGCCTGGCCCCTGGCCAACGTTAGGCGTTTTAAACTATTTGCCATGATGGTAAATGAGTTTGTGAAGCTACACAAATATAATTACTTGCAATAATAGCAATTTTGCGCATATATAGATGCTGATTAAATATGCAGAATGCAATAATTGCACAATGCTGGTAAGTGAACCGTGCTTCACTTGATAGAAAAAGAAAACCACAAAATGGCGGATGGCGTCGGACTTCGGTGATGAAAAAAAAACTCGGTGGACAAAGCCCGGCAGCTATAGAGCTTGCTGGAAGTTTCTGGAACTCGGATCGCCGACCAACCGGTGCCCGTGTTGATCGCGCCTCTCGCTCGCACGCGTACGCGCTTGTCGCTCGTCCGCGTGGCGCGTAGGCACTTTGTTTCGAGCTGCTGACTGCGTCCTCCTCGCACTCGACGCGAAAGTTGAGACGCACCGCTAGTCCACGCCGTGAAAATTGAGCCACTCGGACAAAATGTCAATACTGCCGCGAAAACTATTCCCGTCGTAGGACCATTTTTATGTGGCAGACGCTGGTAATAAAACCACATAAATAAGGATGATATAGTGGACTGTATTTAAGCTGAAGCACAAGGCACAATAATAAAATATAAACGTGTTACACTGGCAGGGTGCGAATGATGACTGACATAGGATCGTTCACATGAACGGAATGAGTGAATTATTATATATGTTTCATACACTAGGAATAGATAGGAAGCAACACGAGAAAGATTCTGGTGCACTCACATGTGTTTCATCTCTGGTCTTCCTTCGTGAATCGATGGCTGGATTCTACACGCGGCTCCGCAGCTTCCCATAGATTCAGGATACTCGTGATGCGATTTGATAGTCACCGGATGACTCGCGATCGTGATGAACTGATTCTAACGCGATTCGCGAACCGGCCCGCGAGTATCCTACCGACTGCGCCACTTACGTAAACTGCAGACGGTGGATCGAAAAAAAAACAAAATGATTTTAAAATAATTTAATTAAAAAGAAATTATTACAATATAATTTGTGAAACCTATTCGATGCTAGAATACGGAATGACCATTTAGTTATTAAAAATAACTTAACGCTAATGTCTAATTTTGCTGCGTCGGCGGCTCGTGGCTGGATTGACGTCATCGGTGCAGTTTCTATGCGCTTGGCGACAACACGGAGGAATTTGCATGTCAGCGCTTTTGGTTAGGGATCCGTACTTAACATCCGTCATAATAAAAATTCTTATTTTAACTTGTCATTGCCAAGCGAATTTGAGCCTTTAAATTAAAAACGTTAAAAACTCGAAAACGTAGCGAGCCAAACCCCCATTTATTTCCGATTAATAAAACTCTAAAAAACAAAAGAAAAATATAAAGTGACCCTTATTCACATTGAAATAAGTTCGTTTTTCTTTGACAAGCAAAAGTAACCCTTATTCTCATTAGCATAAGGTCCACATTGATTACCATGTCACAGAAACAGCTTAGAGAGACCGATAAAAGGTACAAGATAGGATTTACCCCTCCCCCCCTCCTCAACCGTTTACCTCCCCCCGCAAAAAAAAAAAGTCGTGTGGCACTCGGGGACTGCCGCGGTAAAGCTATTGCTTAGCATTTATTCTAGATCCAGTCCTGGAAAATGCGTCAAAAAAATTAAAAACGTTAAAAACTCGAAAACGTAGCGAGCCAAACCCGCATTTATTTACGATTAATAAAACTCTAAAAAACAAAACAAAAATACCCTTATTCACATTGAAATAAGGTCGCTTTTCTTTGACAAGCAAAAGTGACCCTTATTCTCATTAGCATAAGGTCCACATTGATCACCATTGTCACAGAAACAGCTCAGAGAGATCGATAAAAGGCAAAAAAATTACGACCAACAAAAATTTTAAAACCCTCATATCTCAGAAACGGTTGGAGTTAGCGCATTTCTGTCAAAAAATTTGCCCCCCTGCCCACCGCTAGTTCATCCAGGAGAACAAGATAGGATTTCCCCTCCCCCCTTAACCGTTTACCTCCCCCCGCAAAAAAATTTTTCATTCTAAAAATACCAACACGGAAATCGAAAACACGTGCAACAAACCTTATTAAAAGTCAAAGTATCACCGCCGTGCCCGTCGGAGTGGGGAGCGTGAGGTTTTTTCGTTACGGAATTTCTGGATTCGGTCTCCGCGCTCAAGGCCCGCGATAGAAGCTATGCAATAGCTTAAAAATACGTCTGGTTTTGATCAACCAGCTCGCGAATATGTATCCTCCGACTGCACAGCATGATTTTATTAATTATTTATTTATTATATACTTTATTGTACACCACTTAAATAATTACAGAACATAACATTCCTCATCATTTTCCTCTTTTTTACGTCTTTTTAGTTCGCTTTTTAAGCAGTCGGGTTTTTTGATTTTTCTAATTAACTTTTTAAGCTATTCTTCTTCTTCTTAGTCGGGCACTCTTGGCAGAGTGGTCGTGGTCATGAGTGGGTCCTGATGCAAGATGGCTCTTGCCATGCGTCGCCATTCGGTTCTATCGGACGCAATGTGGGAACAGTCGGTCATCGTAGCTTTGGTGATGCTTTTAATAAGATCTGCCCATCTGGTTGGAGAGCGACCCCGGGATCTTTTGCCCTCCATTTTGCCTTGGATTACAAGTCGCTCCATTGAGTCTTCATTCCGAGTTATATGCCCAAAGAACTTTAGTATTCGTATTTGAACAGTCGTCGATAATCTCTCTTTGATGTGAAGTTCTTTTAGGACGATACATTGGTGCGGTAAGCAGTCCACGGAATCAGCAGCAGACGTCTCCAGCACCACATCTCCAGTGCATCGATTTTCCTCCTTTCCTTCAGCCTCAATGTCCATGTCTCAGCTCCGTAGAGAAAAATTGGAAAGACGAGACTTCGCATCAGTCGTACCTTAGTGGCCTTGGTAATTCTGCGATCTTTCCAGATTTTTGTGAGCTTTTCGACGGCAGATCGCGTCACAGCACACCGCCTTCGTATCTCGTCTTCGCAGCTTCCAGTGTTAGCAATGTTGGAGCCCAAGTAGATATAGCTCTGGACAACATCACAGTTGGCTATACTTTTTTTTTTGACACTAGGTTGGTTGTTTGTAGCTCTGTCCACTATCATCATTTTTGTTTTATTACGATTGATAGCGAGTCCAAATCCAATGCTGTTTGTTTCCAGGCAGTTGAAAAGATGTTCCATATCTTCTTTAGATGTTATTAGAAGAGTGGTGTTATCGGCATACCTAAGATTGGAGATTTTGCGCCCCCCAACAGAAACACCTTTGTCCCAGCCCTCTAGGACGATTCGCATGATGTACTCCGTGTAAATGTTAAAAAGCAAGGGAGATAGAATGCATCGCTGTCTAACACCAGCCTCTGTTTTGAATGAGCTTGAGTCAATTCCGTCCACGCGAACCGCTGCTGTGCCATCCTCGTCCAGTTTTCTAATGAGGTACGTAAGATGATCTGGTACACCCATAACTGAAATAATTTCCCGCAGTTTCCGCCATTGCACAGTGTCAAATATGAAGAGGGGATTGTTAAATTCACGAGACTTCTCTATAATTTGACGTAATATGAGAATTTGTTCTCTTGTTCCTCTTCCTTTGACAAAACCGGCTTGTTCGGGTGCAATTTCGGGAGACAAAAACGACTGAATCCGCTTGTTTATCACATGAAGAAGCACTTTGCTTGCATGGGAGATGAGGGAGATCAACCTGTAGTTGTTGCACTTTTTCGTGGAGCCCTTCTTGTGAAGGGGGATGAAAAGGGAGCTAGACCAGTCTTTTGGCCACTCGCCGGTCTTCCATATTCTACAACAGATGGTGTGTATTATATCTACTCCTGCGTCTCCCATCTCCTTTATGATCTCAATCGGTACCTCATCCACACCTACAGCTTTATTAGGCTTTAAGTGATTTACTGCTTCTCTTATCTCGTCCTTCAATAAAGCTGGTTCCATCTCCGAGGGCCGAGAACACAGTGTGGTGGTCTGTGATGAATGAGCGTCAACAAAAAGTGATCCACAGTAATCTTTCCACGTGTTAACAATTTCCTTGATCTCCGTAACTGTTACTCCTTCAGTATTCTCAATAGCCCCCTAGGTTTTTGGTTTGAATTGGCGAGTGATGGATCGTATCTTCATGTGAAGATCTTTGGTTTCAAACTTTTGCGAGTGTCGCTCTAGTTCAGCGCAGATGTCATTGAGGGCCGCGTTCCGGTCTCTTCGACAAGCGGCCTGTATTTCGGCATTAAGAGCGTTCAGTTCTTGTACACTTTCACCACGGGCTTTTAGCTTTCTGCGGTGTTCAACCATATGCCACGTGTTCGTGGACATCCAGTGTTGACGCTTTATTGGGAGAGGTTTGGGCTGTGATTTTTGTACCAACTCTTTAATGTAGTTTTTGGCATTTTGCCAGAGTGTGTTTGGATGATCATCGTCTTGATCACCTCTCCAATTATGTAGGGTCTCCCGTAATGTTTTGGTGAAACCTTCCCTGTCCGTCATTGCCATACGGCTGCCTGTCTTCTTGCTAATGGAGTTGCGAAGCTTGATTCTCAGATTACAAACCAGTAGTTGATGATCAGAGTGGCAATCAGCTCCCGGCAGCGTGTGTGCATTGGTAATCGAGCTTCTCCACCTGACCCTAATCATTATGAAATCTATTTGGTTTCGATGTTCTCCACTGGGCGACGTCCAAATGTAGAGTCTTCTCGGGTGTTGTTTAAAGACTGTGTTCATTATAGTCAGGTTATTGTCGGCTGCGAATTGCATAAGGCGTTCGCCTCTGTCGTTTCTAGTACCAAGACCATAAAACCCCACAATATTTCGCAGGCCTGAATCCATTATCGTCGATCCCAATTTTGCGTTAAAATCGCCCAAGACGATTAATAGCTCTCTTGTTGGGATGGCAGCTAAGCTGGCTTCGAGTTGGCTGTAAAAGTCTTCAATTACTTCATCTGACGCAGCGCTTGTAGGGGCGTACACTTGGATGATATTCAGTAGGGTCGGTGTTGCGCAGAGCTTAATTGATATCAATCTATCGCTTATAGGATTGTAGCCTAAGACTGACTCGTTCCATCGCTTTGGTATAGCAATGGCAATACCTGCGAAGCTGGAATTTTCATTTCCTGAGAAATAGATTGTATGTTTCTCTGTGTTACGGTGTCCACTTTCCTTCCAATGCGTCTCACTCAGACCCGTGATGTCGGTGTTGCATCGCTCGAGCTCGTGGTCCAAGATATGGAGTTTCCCCGCGTCTCGGAGTCCTCTCACATTCCACGTTCCTAGTCTTATGTTACGTCGTAGTTGGATCTTCGTTCTTCCAGGAGCATAGTTTCCATGGGATGCCTGGTCGCCTACTGTCCCATGGCCGGTAGCACATTTCACACCCTGATTCCCGGACAACCGAGGGCGCCGGTCGCTACACGGGTCACCACGCAAACTATAATTCTTATTGGACCTTCTCATAACTCTCGTGGGATGTATAGTGCAATGGTATTCCGTTGCCTTTTGCACCAGACTTTTAAGGCGTTATTTAGAAGGCAGGCCGCTGTAGCCTCTTCCAGCCTGTTGTTGAACTGGGTGTGTGGCTATCCCGCCATGGCTCGGTCGCCAGAGCCTCGTCAGTTGTTCAGCAGGGAGCACCACGACGGCGTGAGAGCCGCCGCCGTCGGCTATTCATACGAACTACCAACGCGTGCAGGTGAGGTTGACATTTGGGTCGGATGTGATGTTGGTTCCGTTCTCCCCTTACTCCCCTTAACCTTACTCTTTAAGCTATTGCATAGCTTCTATCGCGGGCCTGAGCGTGGAGACCGAATCCAGAAATTCCGTAACGAAACGTGACAATGGTGATCGATGTGGACCTTATGCTACTGAGAATAAGGGTCACTTTTGCTTGTCATAGAATAGCGACCTTATTTCAATGTGAATAAGGGTCATTTGCGGGGGGAGGTAAACGGTTGGGGGGGGGGGGGTAAATCCTATCTTGTTCTCCTGAATGAAGTAGCGGCGGGCAGGTGGGCAATTTTTGTGTCAGAGATGCGCTAACTCCAACCGTTTCTAAGATATGAGGGTTTTAAAATTTTTGTTGGTTGTTAAAATTTTTCCTTTTATCGGTCTCTGAGCTGTTTCTGTGACAATGGTGATCAATGTGGACCTTATGCTAATGAAAATACGGGTCACTTTTGCTTGTCTAAGAAAAGCGACCTTATTTCAATGTAAATAAGGGTCACTTTATATTTTTGTTTTGTTTTGATTTTTTAGAGTTTTATTAATCGGAAATAAATGGGGGTTTGGCTCGCTACGTTTTCGAGTTTTAACGTTTTTATTAATAAAAAGGCTCAAATTCGCTTGTAAATGCCAGGTTAAAATAAGAATTATTATTATGCCGGATGCAGGAAATATTTGTATGTTCTATTGAAGTTGAGGTTCTTTATTTGTATCCTATTTTAAATTCCACCGCGTTCAATGTAGACTTTATGTATGTGGGAATAAGGGTCACTTTGAAAAAGCGACCTTATTTTGGTACAAATAGGGGTCACTATTTTAACTTTATTATTTGGGGACAAGGTAAAAAATATGAAGGGGGTTGGGTTTGGGTCCCGTACGCAAAATACGCGCTTGGACGTGGAGTTGCGGACACCAGCCCGTCTTAATCTAATCTAAGGGGGTTGTTAGAGGGTGGCGTGGGAGGGTTTATTATTGTGGGTGGACCGTGATCTACATTTACTATTTGGGAAAAGAAAGTAGATTTTAAGAATAATAGGTGAAAGCAAATGACTTAAATTCTCAAAAATTTAATGCTATGCAATAGCTTTACCGCGGCAGTCCCCGAGTGCCACACGTCTTTTTAACCCCCGACGGAAAAAGAGGGGTGTTATAAGTTTGAGGTGTGTTGCTGTGTATCTGTGTATCTGTGTATCTGTGTATCTGTGTATCTGTGTATCTGTGTGTCTGTGTATCTGTTATAATTCTATACCCTCCTTTATAACCGACCTCCCTTACAGAAAATTCTGTATAGTTTTAAAAAAGTGGCTCATTTCTCATAGCTTTTATTCTATAAACGAATTTCTAAAAAAATCTCCATGTCAATCTTATCATTACAGGAATGCATTGTAGATTATCTTGTTATTAGTTGTTGTAATTCCTACCTACTGCCTTTTATGAAATTATTTGATTTGTATTTTATGTGTGTGTTTTTTGTTAACCATATAATTGCATAGTCTAATATATAAAATAAGTATTTTGAAGAGTTTATTAAACTTAACAGGTTAAATACCTAATAAAATGTGTAATTAGATTATTAGAGATCTGCTTATTGTAAGCACCTTAACAAATCTATACTAATATTATAAAGCTGAAGAGTTTGTTTGTTTGTTTGTTTGAACGCGCTAATCTCAGGAACTACTGGTTGGAATTGAAAAATTCTTTTTGTGTTGGGTAGTCCATTTATCGAGGAAGGTTATAGGCTATATAACATCACGCTACGACCAATAGGAGCGGAGCATCAATGAAAATGTTCCAAAAACGGGGAAAATTTATTCTTTTTGAGATGCAACGTATTTAGAGTAGGTGGGCTAGCTTGGTAGGTAGCCAGTTGACGGGAGCGAAGCCGCGTGGGACAGCTAGTATCTTAATATTTGCATGCCAACTTATGGCGAAATGTGTCATTGTGCTAAAAACTTATTTATACCATCTTTTGTACCGCATTTAATACAAATAAATGGCTTTGACTTTGACTAACACAAAAATGACCGTTCTCTAAACGTGTTTAATCTTGACGAAATGCTCCTCACACAACTTCTCCTCGGGTAAATAATGTGAGTATTGTGAATTAATCTCTACCAGATTCCAGATTTTTCTAAATTGGTGCGAATATTATTTAAATCACCGTTACTAGGGGAATCTGTTTGAGTAAAATTGCATGAAATATTATTGGTCATTAATTTACCATTATTATAGGTAACTAGCTTGTAACAAATATATTTCCGTAACGACTTACAGCGACATGTGACAGAGTTGCACTAGAAGCAATTACAATTATGAGAGAAAGCTAGTAAGAGATTCACGACTTTGATACTAGGTGGTTGAGGCACTTTGGTACTAGATGGCGCTGAGGTCGTGGCGGAATTATTATAAATTCTTTACGAAACCTGTTAGATATTGTGTGTATTAATATAATTCAACAAGCACACAATCTCCTACATGTCTAGGCTATTAATTTCTGGTATACATAATTACTTAAAGAAAATATAGACATGCCATCTTTATGGGTCAATAAAATTCTCAATGTCTATGGCCGACGAGAGTGACATTTCTTTTTCATTACGAATGGATACCGAACAAGTCAAAAAAATAAGATCCTGGTGAAAAAGAAAATAAAAGAAACCTGAATGACTCGGACGAGACCGGGAAACAGCCCTAAATTTAAAACAATTATGTGCCAGCAAGCGCTGTGAGTATTCGTGGAGTTGAACTATATTTTCATGCTTGTGAGACATGTGCTTGTATGATGCTAATACCGCATTTTCCCATCGACAGGGCTCCTTAGGATGAATCTTAATAATAATAAAATAGAATAAAACATGGTCAACGAAATTATATAACAACAGCAACACCGCATTCAACAACAGGCTCCGAACACCCATGATATTTTGACCGATGAAATAATGGATACCATCTGCACAGGAACGATGCTGGTTGTGATATCATACATCTGATGCTAAGTTTAAAGGGTAGCTTATATACCATCCACAAGTAAGTGAGATACCTTTAAAGTTGTGATGCAGTAGTGATGCCTGTGTATTATTAAAATAGTTGACCAAATATAAAAAGACTTTTACTTCTGTCGACCCTCATGCGAAATCATCCCTGCAATTGTCTCATCCAGAATAACTACCCCTGAGCTGGCTGGTGAGTAAGGAAAATTATCCTACAAGCTGACCCGGCAAACTTTGTTTTGCCATAAAAACACCAAACATTCATCTACCCTACCTAACACTATCTACCCAACTCTACCTACCCTACCCTACCTACCCTACCCTACCTACCCTACCCTACATACCCTACCCTACCTAACACTATCTACCCAACTCTACCTACCCTACCCTACCTACCCTACCCTACCTACCCTACATACCCTACCCTACCTACCCTATCCTACCTACCCTACCCTACCTACCCTATCCTACCTACACTACCCTACCTACCCTACCCTACCTACCCTACCTACCCTACCTACCCTACCCTACCTACCCTACCCTACCTACCCTATCTACCCTACCTACCCTACCCTACCTACCCTACCCTACCCTACCTACCCTACCCTACCCTACCTACCCTACCCTACCTACCCTGCCCTACCTACCCTACCCTACCTACACTACCCTACCTACACTACCCTACCTACACTACCCTACCTACCCTACCCTACCAGGCGATCCAGGCGTGGCAGAGACTGTCCAGCACATACTTGTAGAGTGTCCGTTATTTATCAGGGAACGCTACCGACTGGAATGTGAGCTGGACAGGAAAAAATCGTGTTGGTATTTTTAGAATGAAAAATTTTTTTGCGGGGTAAGGTAAACGGTTAAGGGGGGGGGTAAATCCTATCTTGTTCTCCTGGATGAAGTAGCGTGGGGCAGGGGGGCAAATTTTTTGTCAGAAATGCGCTAACTCCAACCGTTTCTGAGATAAGAGGGTTTTAAATTTTTTGTTGGTCGTAATTTTTTTGCCTTTTATCGGTCTCTCTGAGCTGTTTCTGTGACAATGGTGATCAATATGGACCTTATGCTAATGAGAATAAGGGTCACTTTTGCTTGTCAAAGAAAAGCGACCTTATTTCAATGTGAATAAGGGTATTTTTGTTTTGTTTTTTAGAGTTTTATTAATCGTAAATAAATGCGGGTTTGGCTCGCTACGTTTTCGAATTTTTAACGTTTTTAATTTTTTTGACGCATTTTCCATGACTGGATCTAAAATAAATGCTATGCAATAGCTTTACCGCGGCAGTCCCCGAGTGCCACACGACTTTTTTTTGTATGTTCACCGATATCTCCGTCAATTGTGAACCGATTTTAAAAATTATTTGTTGTGAAAAATTATGTTTCGAAATTGGTCCCATTTTAATTTGGTGAAGATCTGATGAAGAACTTTGGAGATATACAACAGAACTCTTCAATAAATAATGGTAAATCTCTCGGGTTTGCTGCAATCGCATGTCTGTTTACTTTTTATACCATTTCATAACATAACATCACGCCAGTACGCTCTTAAGGGGTACGCAGATCGCTCATTACACCGGTTATGTTCAAGTTTTATGAAATCTATTTTGGCGTTAAAGTTACATTACTAAATTGCCTATTAGGTAGGTACAACTAATAAAAAAACTTTTTTTGCAAAAAAATACAACCGACTTCCAAATACAGAACTACATAGAGTATAGTGTCTTCCGTAGGTACCATTTTTTTGCGTTATGGACACCGACTTCAAAAAAAAAAGTTATTTTACTCTTTGTAGTTCTGTATTTGGAAGTCGGTAGAATTTTTTTGCAAAAAAGTTTTTTTTTGACTCCAACAATTTTGTTAGTGATTTTGTTTTGATTGGGAACCATATGTTTAATCCCAAAAATAATCGACATTTATTAGCTACTTTGTTAGCTTTTAATATACACGCAGTTATTGATGATTTAACTGAGACTAGGTTTAGTGATTAACAGTATTATCCAGTTTTTCTGATAGTACTACTGATTTTTTTAAACGATTAGAGCCGACAAAAGAGAAGGCGAATAGTAATATTTTACTATATCATCAAAATATAAATCGCTTCGCCGGCAAAATTTTAGATGTGGAATGGTTAGTAGATAAATACCACATGGATATCTTATGTTTTTGTGAAACTTAGTTAAAACCAGATAGGATGTTGTTTAATGTAAATAATTTCTCAGTTGCCAGCGCGTACAACAGATCCACAGTGGGTGGTGGTACCTTGATACTTTGTAATAGTCATCTCAAATTTAAGGAAAGGAAGGATATCACTGCTTACTCTGTTGATCGCTTATGTGAGGTAGCATGTGCAGAGGTCGAGGGGCATACTATCTTGTGTGTTTACAGACCACCAGCATCAAACTTGTCATTGTTTTTAATTACAATGGAAGAATTATTATGTAAATTTTTTAGAGATAATAAATTAGTTTTTGTTTGTGGTGACTTAAATATAGATCTGTTAGTCAATTCACCTGAAAAATGTAATATCATTTCATTGTCCAAGTCATTTAACTTAAAATATTTAATTAATGAACCGACAAGAATAAAAGCAACTTCAGCTTCGTGCATAGATAATGTATTCACTAATTGTAAAGTAAAAGAATCGTTTTTAATTAATGGCGTTTGGTCAGACCATACTGGTCAACTAGTATCTTTAGAGTCAAATAAAAAATTTAACCAAGCTAAATCAATTCGATTAAGACCTCTCACTAAAAATAAATTAAATTCTTTTAATAATAATGTTTTTAGCAACCTTTGTAGCACCAGTTTTGATTCAAAAGACCCCAATATAAATTACGGCACGTTGTTTTCTACAGTTTGCCAAGAATTCAATAAAACGTGTCCTGTAAAAACAGTTAGTCAACAATTCCAAATCGAAATTTAGTGAATGGGCCACTGTGGGCATAAGAAAAAGCCGATATATTTTATATAATTTATATTACGAAAAATCTTTGACTTCCGATCAAGTTTTTCACACTTATGTTATAAACCAAAATATTCAAAAGAGTTAGCGCTCAAGCAAAATCTCAAATAATAATTAACAAGATTAGTATTTCTAACAATAAAATAAAAACTGTGTGGCAAGTAATTAATAGAGAAACTGGAAAGACACAACAACGCGATCAGAATGAGTTGTCTTTGAAAATATCTAATCAAACCATTTCTGATAAGCAAGTAGTCATAAGAGACATTAGAAAATTTCTTAACCAACATTCCGTTAGAGGTTACGAAGTCTCTTCCCTCCTCATCTAAATTAGCTGAAGCTCTTCTTAAAGAAAACTTTACTAAAGACATACCAACCTTTAAATTTAAACCAATATGTCTTGATAAAATTAAAAACGCGTTCAAAAGTCTCAATATAAAAAATACTGAAGACTTATGGGGGATAGGGTTCTTTCAGATATTATTGATTCAATTGCTCCTATCCTTACAGGCATATTCAATCAATGTTTGGACAGCGGCACGTTTCCTGACTTAATGAAGCACAGTAAAGTAGTACCAATTTTCAAATCAGGCTGTAAGAGTGATGCCTCTAATTATAGACCTATATCCGTGCTTCCATTGCATTGAGTAAAATCTATGGAAAAATCATGCTGGACCAGATTTTGTCTCACTCAATTCTAATGGGATCCTGCACAGTCAGCAGTTTGGTTTCACGAAAGGTAGGTCGACAACGGACGCGGGAGTAAAACTCATCAGCCACATCTTGGAATCTTGGGAGAAGTTCCAGGATGCCATTGGCGTTTTTTGTGATCTCTCAAAAGCATTCGACTGCGTCGACCACAACACACTGATCACTCTGTAAATTACACCACTACGGAATTTGAGGACAAGCTGCTGATCTCGTGCTTTCCTATTTATCAAACAGACAGCAACAAGTAAATAATAGTGGGGCTACGTCCTCCGGGTCTCTAGTCAAAATGGGCGTGCTCCAAGGTTCAATTCTCGGCCCTTTCCTCTTTCTTTTTTACATTAATGATCTCCCCTTTATGATGGCCAAATTATCGGATATAATTCTATTTGCTGATGATACTTTGCTAATTTTTTAAATAGATAGGAAAGATACGGATGTCTTACATGTCAATGAAAGTCTAATTATTCTCTCAAAATGGTTCGCAGCTAACAATCTCTTACTGAATGCGAAACAAGTAAAATTTCAAAATTTAAAAAACCCCCGGCTCATTTATCTTGCGGAAACATCACGATCTAAACAGTAAAACGCGCATAACGCATAACTTTTGAACGGCTGAACCGATTTTATTCAAATATAGCTAAGAACACTTTCGATACAATCACCTTTCAAACAAAAAAAAACTAAATCAAAATCGGTTCATCCGTTGAGGCGCTATGATGCCACAGACAGACACACAGATACATATATACACAGACACACAGATGCACAGATACACAGTAAAACACCTCAAACTTGTAACACCCCTCTTTTTCCGTCGGGGGTTAAAAAACAAAAACAAAATGTCTTAAGTTCTCTTTACCAAATGTTACACAACGTGACCTAAACTTAAATCTTGACGGCAAAAATCTTGAAGTTATAACGGAAACTGTATTCTTAGGAATTACTATCGATTCAAAATTGCAGTGGGGCGCGCACATTAGAACTCTTTCGGGTAGGTTAGGTTCAGCTGCATATGCAGTAAGGAAAATAAGGCAGCTAACCGATGTAGCCACAGCTAGGTTGGTATACTATGCTTATTTCCACAGTATTATGTCTTATGGCATTCTGCTGTGGGGATCAGCAGCAGATGTTGACTAAATTTTCAAATTACAAAAAAAAAAAACATAAAATCAAAACACCCGACTAAGACGTAAACAAGAAAAAAACATGCTGTGCAGTCGGAGGATACATATTCGCGAGCAGGCTGACCAAAACCAGATGTATCCTCCGACTGCACAGCATGTTTTTTTCTTGTTTACGTCTTTTTAGGTCGCTTTTTAAGCGGTCGGGTGTTTTTATTTTTTTTATTTAACACTTTTTAGTTAACATTTTATGCGAATTAGGTACATTTAAACATATAAGTATTATATATATTTTTGAAATCGCCTCTTAAAACCCTTTAATTTAATACCCCACACGATGGGATAGGATGGAAAAAAAAATTGGGCCCCCACAATATGGCACCCAAAAGACGCCATTTTTCTATTTTTTAATTTTAATGTAGCCAGTGACACTCGCAGCGTTAAGACGCATCGATTGACGTACTATTCATCAAAATCGGCCAACGCATTTGGTCTCTGGAAAGCCACATAGGAACAAACATACATACATACATACACACATACATACATACATACTTACATACATGCATACATACATAGACTGATAAAACATTGCCCACCTTCGGCAGTCGGGTAAAAAGAGGGCAATCCGCGCGATCAATAAAATGGGTCCTCGCAAGTCCCTCAGAGATAAATTTAAAGAGATCGATATACTGACTCTACCTTCACTTTATATTTTGGAATGTATTTTGTATGTCTGCAAAAATCGAGGGCTTTGCAAATTAGAAGCGATTTCCATAATTTAAATACACGCAGTAAGCACGAAATTGTAAAACCCAAATTCAGATTAAATAAAACTAGCAAGTCTTTTCTTATAAACAGTATACGCTTTTATAACAAGTTGCCAAAGTCAGTTTAGAACTGACCGATGGAAAGTTCAAAAATCACATCAAACGTGTCCTTATTAAATAAAAAAACTTTTTGCAAAAAAATACTACCGACTTCCAAGTACAAAACTACAAAGTGAAAAAAAAACTTTATTTTTTGAAGTCGGTGTCTTTCGTAGGTACCAATATTTTTGCGTTATGGACACCGACTTCAAAAAATAAAGTTATTTTCACTTTGTAGTTTTGTACTTGTGTGCGCCGATGAAGACATCATCGGCGGCGGGCGCCGGTCAAAAAGTCGGCGGCGGCGGCGTGTTTTCGGCGTAATATCGGCGCGGAGAATTTTAATTAAACTGTCTAGTTTTTTGAATTGTTTTTATTATATAACCAGGTACAATTAAAAAATCAATTACAATTAAAACAATCACATTTTAATCAGTCATAGTAATTAATCAACAAAAGACAATTAGCAAAATAAAAGTATTTATCTACTTCGGTTTCGTTATATTCGAATTATAAAATTGACAGCGGTTGCATTATGATACCCATAACGACATCGGGTTGCATTATGCGAATCGTCATAAATTCTAAAACACAAGCAAAGACATTCTGAACATACAGCCAGGTACCTATAATATTACTTCGAAATCGAGACAATGTAAATGATGTTTTTAAAAATGGAGCAAGTTTAGAACAAAAGTATCGTATACTATTTGGCTGTTGCGGCTACAAGATTATACCTAATAAAGACTAAATAAAAAAATAAAATAAAAAGTGGACGCGCGCAAAAATTTCTGAGTAAAATTTTATTCCAAATTTTATTAAAATGTTTTCAACATCAAGTGATATTTAAAATACACCACCAGATATAACAAATAAAGCAGTTGCGGCTACAAATAATTTACTACCAGAAAAATCAAGACATGTATATGAGAAATGAAATACTTAAAACACACTTCCTGAAATACTTATTTGTATATATCTGTGTTTTATTCCTTCCTTCGTAGATAAAATCATGTATGCAACTGTACGTTATTGGTCTTTTAATAACTCGTGCCCACCTATTTCGGTACGCGCTACGCTTGTACCGAAAAATGGCACTCGTATTAAAAGACCGTCCATAACGTAACAGTTGCATAAATAGCTATTTATATTCAGGCATGTCGTGAATATTAATATAATTTTGTAGACCCCTGTCAGACTTAAAGGAGACCTTTTTGCCGTCAAACCGGCAAAAGAAAACACCCGCTCGCTGCTGGCAAGCTCAAGCCTTCGTTAATTTGTATAGCAATGAAAATGCTGTTCGCCTATCTTGACGCCTATATTTCCATGTCTCAAATCACTGGCATCACAAGAAACTGAATATTTCAGGCATTCTTTTGCAATAAATTCTCGTCCGTCATTATCATCATCAAATTCAGACGCATGTTTTTCAACTAGTTTGGTAATAAAAGAACTAGTATCTTTGTCACCTGCATTTGAATTACTGCAGCAGCTGCCTTGAGTCTCTAGTTCACTCGGCACTATTGCTTTGAAATGCTGACGAAAAAATCCACTCTTTACTATGGTTACTTTCCACGTAATGCTCTATTACCTGTAATTTAGCAAATCGGCAATCAAGCAAAGCATCCTCTACAACAATATTGGTAACTCATCTTACTAACTTGTTACCCACACCTACGAGTACAGTTCCGTATCATTTTATGTTTTAAAAATAGTTTTAATAAATTATTATCTAATTTAAACAGTTCAATAGTTAAAGTAAACTTCAATAACGAAGTGACAGTGTTATTCAGTGCTAAAATATGGATATTAAAAAGCTTTTAACAACTAAAGTGAACAAGTGCTGATTCTTTTGACAAAGACGTCAACTTTGTTATTGCTTTTATTACTTCATCAAAACAACAAAACTAACATTTCATCTCTAAACAAAGTGTTTCCTCAAACTATTAACAGTGTAAAGTACCGAAAAGTGATAAAAAAGTGTATCAAAATTTAACAAATCGATAACCATAAATGGAAAAATATGCGATTTTTTTAACGACACACCCGATTTGAAATTTATAAATATAACCAAGTGAAGTATAATTTCGTCAACAAAGTTAAATATCAGCTGGTCTAGTCGGCTAAGAGACTGGTTGGCAACCGATCCGCATACTGATCGCGAGTTCAAACCCCAGTGAGGACATATTCTTTTCTAAAGTTTTTAAGGAAATAATTTAAAGATACAATGAATTTTTTCGAAAATATAACGTTTAGAAAAACACGCACACTATCAGAAACAGCAGTGTCGTCTGATAATAGTATGAACAATTCAAACCTAGATGGCACCACTAGTAGCTTACCAAACACATCGGTAGACGAAAACTTCACTCAAATCCAAGAATATAAACAACAAATTGAACAACTTACTTTGCGACTGAACTCTGCACATGAAGAAATCAATAATTTGTCTATCGAAAACAGTGAATTTAAAAAAGCCTTAAATGATATAATGTCCAAACATAACATTCTTAAAAAAGCATCAAGAGAGTTAACTATGGACACTGACAGTCCTTGCAAAAGTCTTAAAATCGCAACCCCACGTCACAAGTCTAAGAAGAAAGCAAAGTCAGTCTTAAAAGAAATGCCCACACCAAAAGTTGTAAACAAAGAAAAATTCACATCGTCGCCTCAAAGTGATGTAGGTATACCTGACACAATTGAAAGCAGCCAATCTACAAAAATAAATAAATTATGCATTATCAGTGCCAACAAAACGAATAAGATCTTACCCATTGCTGAAGAAACATTTAAAAACTCACAGATATGTCACTATTTATATCCAAACAGTGGGATCATGCAGCTTCTTAGTGATTTACATACTAAATTAGTGGATTTTTCAATAAATGACTTCTGTGTCATATTGATCGGAGAAGAGGATTTTCAAAAATCCATGAACTATTTAAATTTAATTTTAGAGATAAGATCTTCTTTACAAAAAATTCAACACACAAATGTAATTATTTGTTTACCAACTTTTAAATTCTTTACATCTTCCGTAATGTTTAATTCACGTATTGAGATGTTTAGTAATCTACTTTATTTGGACATTCATACATACAACTATGCTACGCTACTGGACGATCTTAATCTATCCTATGATGGCACTATGTTCTCAAAATATACTGGAAGACTTAATAATAGTGGTATGAGGAATATAATGAGTAATATATTAATGCTAACTACGATTGACCAAAAGGAATCGTGTGTGTATAGTGAATCAGAATTTAACCTTAATGATGATTCCATTGTAAACACAAACTCTGATTTTTTTCGTGTCTGATCATATTTATATCATGCACCAAAATATTGCTGGTCTTTTAAATAAGTCAGATATTTTAACAGTTCACATTCAAGAACTTTTATCCAAACAAATAAACATTGATATTTTATGTATAACAGAGCATTTTATAATGTCTGGTCACGAGAAACTGTTACTCATTCCAAATTATAAATTAGCAGCATGTTACTCTAGAAATAACATAAAGCGCGGAGGAGCTTGCATATTGATAAAACAATCGCTTGAATACATGGAACTACCAGACATAATGAGACACTCTGTAAAAGGTATAATTGAATGTTGTGCCATAAAACTGGTTAAACAAAATGTCATCGTTCTATGTATTTATAGACCTCCTAAAATGTGTAACTTAAAATTTATTTTACGAAAACTTACACAGTATATTAAAAATTATATACAAAATGGCTCTAAAATAGTATTGTGTGGTGATTTTAACATAAATACAATGTTGAGAAACAGATTTACATTGGAACTTGAATGCTTTCTCCTGAGCTACAACCTCAAATTAGAAATTAATGTTCCCACTAGGCTTAACAGTTCAACTTGTCTAGATAATTTGCTCACAATTACAAACAAAAATGCAAATGGGAAGTAATAGACTTAGCATTGTCCGATCACACAGCGCAAATTCTAAAGGTCAAGGTTAAGAAATCATTTCAGATACAATCTTGGCGTAAAAGTACACGAGATGTTTCGAATGAACATCTACTCAAATTTAAAAACCATCTGCTATCATTGACTCTTTCAGAGGTATATAATAGCGAGGACCCAAACTTAGCTTATGATATGTTCCTTGATTTATTTCTTTTACTATACAATCTGTGCTTCCCCATAAAATATACAACTGTTAAATTTGGAAAATCAATTAAATGGGTATCACGGGGTATTCGTGTATGCAGTAAAAGACAACGCTTTCTACTATGGCAGCAACGAAAAAAACCCACAAAGGAGAATAAACAAAAGTTTCGTAATTATTCTAGAAAATTTAAAAAAATCGTCAAGCTGACTCAAAAAGCCCAAAATAACCACTTACTTCTAAACTCAAAAAATAAAATAAACAACAATAATAATATTAATGAACCCATCTCTAAGATAAATAATCATGATGTTATAATAACTAACCCTAAAGATATAGCTGAATCATTTAATAATTTTTTCGTTGACCAAGTCTCGGATTCACCAAAATCTGCGTCTCATCGTGTTAAGGAAATAGATCATAATCCAAATTCGTTTTTCATGTCCCCAGTTGTACCGCAAGACGTATCAAGGGTAATAAGATCATTGAAAAATAAAAAGAGCTTTGGTTACGACGGCATTTCTACACAAGTCATAAAATTCGTTTCTGATGTGATTTCTGGTCCTTTGAGTCACATCATTAATGCAAGCATATTTTCCGGAGTATTTCCTAAGAGTCTCAAAACAGTAATTGTGAAACCTGTTTATAAAAAAAATGATAAAGAAAATATGTCAAATTATAGACCCATTGCTCTTATTCCTGTGTTCTCTAAAGTAATAGAAAAAATTATATACGAACAAATGTACAATTTTTTGACATAATTTAACTTACTTTGCGACGAACAAAAAGGTTTCCGTAAAGATAAAAACATTAATATGGCTATATTCGATTTATTAAAAACTATTATGGTAAACGTAGATAATAAAATACCAGTTTGCGCCATTTTCACGGATATGACAAAGGCTTTTGACTACGTAGATCATGAGACACTTATAAATAAACTTCAAGCTTACGGGATTCGAGGAAATCCATTAAATTTAATTAAATCCTATCTTACTGATCGTGTACAATATACGGAAATTTCTAATATTTGTTTGAATTCAAAACGAGAAATAAAATTCAGATCTTCTCTTAGAAACATCAAACATGGCGTCCCGCAAGGAAGCGTTCTCGGTCCGCCTTTATTTTTAATTTATATCAACGACCTCCCACTCCAAATAGACCATCCAATTATATTGTTTGCTGATGACAGTACAGCACTAGCTAAATGCACAAGTAAAGAAAACTATGAAAATGATATCAACAGCACTCTTAAATCTTTAGTTAATTGGCTTAATTACAATAATTTAAAAATAAATATAAAAAAACTAATATCATGCATTTTTACCAACGTATTAATCCCGAAGACTTAAACGTTAATTATGATGGTCATAAGATTCAAAATGTCAAGGTGGCTAAATTTTTGGGAATATTAATTGATAATCAATTAACATGGAAACCTCAAGCTGAATATATTTGTAAAAAGTTAAGTACTTACGCATACATGCTATACAATCTATCTAAAAAAGTTAATTTTAATACAGTCCTTATTGCTTACCATGGCTTCGTTATTTCAACGTTGAGGTTTGGCATCATATTCTGGGGTAATTGTAGTGAAAGAGAAAACATTTTCAAAGCCCAGAAACGATGCGTTAGGTCAATTTTTAACTTACAGGTTACAGACAGCTGTGTTCCTATTTTCAAATTTCATAAATTATTAACCTTCCCATGTCTGTACATTCTAGAAATAGCCATTTTTGTAAAAACCAACCCGCATCTGTTTCCATCGTTATGTGAGGTACGAAAGAGGACAAATTGTATGAGATCTCAGTATCAAAGTCTATTGCACGCAGGTAGCTACAACACCACACTGTTAAAGAAAAGCGTCATGTGTATGGCGCCAAAGGTATACAATAAGTTGCCTAAAGTTATTAAAGAACAACCATTTAGAATATTCAAAAAACGACTTACAGATTTATTGTTACAAAAATGTTATTATTCTATATCAGATTTTTTGAGTGATGATTTGTGATAAGTAAATATTTTTCTGCGCTGGCAACCTGTAATGTTTTATGTATGTACCGGTGTCAACCCATAAATGTTTGTATGCCGAAAGGCAGAATGTACATGGATTCCTGAACTTTTGTTAACACCTTATTGTAATACCTACATTCTATACAAATAAAAACTTCTTATCTTATCTTATCTTATCTGGGAATCTATGATTGAGCAATTGGCTTCCTTCATTCGGTCTGCCCAGTGGTATGTGCGATTGGATTGCAGACTGCCTGAGGGACCGGTCTATACGAGTGTTTATTGATGACCACTCGTCTGACCAACTGGGTATCAACGCCGGGGTCCCAAAAGGGACCCGGCATCGGAATTGATATTGGTACTCCCAGAAACGTTGTTCTTGCTGCACATAAGCGATCTAATAAACACCTTTAGGTACGCAGACGACAGCACTGTTGCTGAGAGATACGTGTCCGACGCGCGCGCTACTGGGCCTCAGATACAGCCATTCTGGGAGGCATGGTTGGGTGCTTGAATCTGTCCTCGAAGGCAGTCTCCGAATGGGGCGATGCCAATCTGGTCAGGTTCAATGCTGCTAAGACCCAGGTGTGTCTTTTTTCCGCTAAAAGGAATCAATTTCACCCGGCTCCTTCCCTTCTTTGCGAGGTGTGACCGTGCCGATAACGGGCCATCTTAAGCTTCGACTTGGCGTTACAATGACGTCGACTCTCAATTTTGATCCATTCATTGATGCAAAAGCTCAGCTGGCTACGAAAACTATGGGGATCCTTGCAAAGGTGAGACAGTACTTCACGCCAGAACAATTGCTCAACTTGCAAGCTCATTCAAGCGCAAGTTCGATCATGCATGGAGTACTGCTCTCATATCTGGGACGGATCTGCCAATTACCAGCTGGATCTACTTGAGTCGATCGAATAACGGGCCAAGAGGCTCATCGGCAATGAGATATTGGTTGAGTCTAGGCTCCAGAGCCTTGAACATGATATTTTACCGGTTACATATCGGAAAGTGTGCGATGGAATTGCATGAACTAATTCCTCCTAGCTCATTCCATCATCGGACTACAATACATACGGCGAACCGTAATCGGTACATGGGGGACATCTCATCCACACGCACCAAACGTTTTGGAAATACTTTTATTATGCGTACAGCTAAGGAGTGGAATACCCCACGGCGTCTGTATTGCCTGATAGCTACAATCTAGGCTGCATCGTCGACCACCACCATCATCGCCTACCATCAGATGAGATTGTGATCAAGCGCGAGCCTATAAATAATAATAAGAATAAAGCAATTTGTCTGCGTACATAAGTCTTCCGTAATTGGTTAAAAAAATTGCCAAAAGCCTAGTCAGATCTTCAATTAGCTCCCATTCCTGATCATCAAATTTAAGTTCTGACATGATGTATTGTTCTTATGTTGGTGACAATTGTTTTAATACATATAAGTCAGAAATTCAGTTTAGAAGTGATGTTGCAGCGTCTCCTAAAACTAAGTACTAAAAAACCTCACGCCGATTTTACGCCGATACGAAAATCGGCGGCGGCGGCGTAGCAAAAATGTCGGCGGCGACGGCGCGCTGGCGCGGCGCACTCGTCTACTTGGAAGTCGGTAGTATTTTTTTGCAAAAAGATTTTTTATTTTTCACTTTTTAGTTGTACCTACGTAATAGACAAGTTAGTAAGGTGACTATAACGCCAGAATAGATTTCATGAAACTTGGACATAAACGGTGAAATGAGAGATCTGCGTATCCCTTAAGAGCGTACTAGGGTGATGTTATGTTATGAAATGGTATAAACAGACATGCGATTGCAACAATCCCGAGATTTTTGCCGTTATTTATTGAAGAGTTCTGTTGTATATCTCCAAAGTTCTTCATCAGATCTTCACATACGGCACAAATATGTGGATGTCTCTAACTATTCTCAATCTCATATTTCCTATTTTTAAGCTATTGCTATAGCTTCTATCGCGGGCCTTGAGCGTGGAGACCGAATCCAGAAATTCCGTAACGAAAAATTCCATAACGAAATAATATTTTTGTTTTGTTTTTTAGTTTTATTAATCGGAAATAAATGGGAGTTTGGCACGCTACATTTTCGAGTTTTTAACGTTTTTAATTTAAAGGCTCAAATTCGCTTGGCAATGACAAGTTAAAATAATCTCTCTAAGTCTGCTTGTTGATGCGTGTTGGAGTTTAACAAAAACAAATCTATTTCTGTCTCTGTCTATCCTTATATTACATGGTTTGTCTCCGAACCTTTCTCAGGTACCTAGTTGAGATCGCAATCCCATCTGGTGATTTGGTCACTACACACTATCGCGTCAGCCCTGCTAGGGGACACATGTATCACAAAGTATACTGAACCACACCTTCCAAATTTAACAAGTAAAGGGTAATTAAACTGTATTATTGAAACCCTTATAAAACGGTCTTTCATTGGTGTCCACCTCTACCCATTAATCCCAATAGGTTATGGGCCCAGAGCGCTAAGCCAAAGTGAAAATAATAATATACGGACACTACATAATAAATACGTGTTGTGCATCTAAGTGAAACAAGAAGGAACAATACAACGGTGCATAGGGTTACTTCAAAACCCTAATAGACTTCTGGTTTTACCTTCGTGACGGGCAGTGCTACAACAGACTGGAACAATGGCGCGTGATGAACAAGAGACGAAGCAAGAAGATCTTCCGGTTACCTCTAAGATGGACGATCCAGGTGTGCTCAGTTCCAGAAAACGCTAAGCTGGAATGGCTGTCGTTTTAATAAAGATGGCGATGTCATTGTGTTCAAAGATGGTTGGTAAGCCTATAAAGGGTAAGTCTTTGATGATAATCTAGAATGTAACTAATTGGCGTTAATTGTCTGCAACTTATAAACGCTTTAATTAGCAAATGTTTGAATATAGGTACACTCGTAAATAATAATTATGATTTATTGTGAAACGAAATGTAAGGCCATAAAAGCAAATTTTGAAATAAAATAAATGAAACTATTTTTCTATAGTCATGCAATTACCAATAGTGGTGTTTTACAAAAATTAAATAAAAATTGTGTGAAGCTTGTATTTATTGAAAACAATTTTGTTTGGCAAAACAAAAGTTTAGTAAAAAAAAAAAAAATTGTTAATTATGTGAATAGTGCACACAGATGTGTACGGTCGAAACACTTCTTCGTATATTGAAAACAAAAGCCGAGTTGTGTTTTGTAAAGCTAATCTTAGTCTGAGAATTGTTAACTAACTTCAGTTATAATAATGGAGAGAAAATTGTATCCAATTAAATAAGAGTCCTGATCTCAAAAAGGGTACCTACCATAAAACAGTGGTTTGCATAACGGCATTAAATAATATTGCCAAATGGATCAATAAGAACAATGAATTATAGAACAGAGTAGTACATGTAATAAATTCATCACAATCATCTGTCTTGTCTTTTCCGAACTATATTCGGATCGGCCTCCAGTCCAACGGGATTAAGCTGAGTACCAGTGTTTTACATGGAGCGACCTGCCTGCCTAACTGACCTCCACAACCCAGTAACTGGGTGACATGATACCTCTTGGCTAGACTGGTGTCAGATCTCAGGCTTCTGACTACCAGTAACGACTGTCAAAGGTCTTCAAATGACAGCCGGGACCAACGGTTTAACATCATCGGCATGTAATAAATTGTACTACCTATTAAGGTCTAAATGTTTCAAATCATTCATGGATGAAATTGTTCTGGGGAGAACTGAGGTTGTAAAACACACATTCTAAGTTATGACGAAATAAGAAGCCACAACTAAAGTATTTAAATGTTTTGTTTTACTTTATTAATAAAAGTAGAAAACGAAATTTGACAATGTATTGTCAAAGGGAAATAAAGCATTGGGTATAAGTAACGGTTCGTCTTTACCTGCCTGAGTAATAAGATGCGAGCGGACCGACGCTAGGGGCGCGAGCCGTGCCCAGATATAAAACATCTGGCGAATAGTCGCCTGACGCAGGACGCTACTTCGTGTCCGCAACGTAAAATTCCCTATTTATAATTGATACACACTATTTGGTATAAAGTGTAGACAATTATGTTAGATAATTGGTTTGTGAGATTCAGAGAAGTAGTATTGGATGAGATTAACATCTTATCCAATAGGCCATTGAAACCTGAGCCCGAATGGATCATGGCTAAAACGTAGCAATAACTATGTTGATAATTTTGACTTGTTACACTCTATTGAAGTGGTGTGAATTAAGTCAGGTTGTATATTCCTATAAATACGAATGAATTCCTAGTATCATATGCTAATAAATCTGTCATAGAAATCATGGAGCGTTTGATCCAGTTTTCATATCAAAATGGAAATGTGTTAACTTTACCATATGATATGATGAAACAGAAAATTAGTAAGTCTTAGGATGCATTTGTGTGCTGAATCTTTGCTATTTCAAATACCTCAATCGTATTCAGAAATTGAATCTATATTTGAATGATAATAAACATAGACCTACGGCTAAAATGTCAATGAGGAATATAATTTATTTGTTGTTAATGATACCTGAAGTGAAACACTAAATCACATTAAATATATTTTATCAATAAAACTGTAAGTATACGGATAAAAATGATGATCTTCGAAAACCTGTGAATAAATGGCTAGTAGTTCTAGTCAGAAACTTTTGCATTAGTTGCAAGAAACACATGTTTAAGATTAATATCTTTAGCGAGTTAGTTTAATTTGCTATTACATCATAGAGATGGGAAATCATTTTTGAATGGGATATTGTCCAAGGAAATCTATGTACATATATGAATATTTCCATAGCATATCCTGGTTGAAAATATATTATTTGCAAATGAAAAAGAAGTCACATTCAATTACATTTGTTTAAGTCATTATGTGGATTAAAGCAGTCTGCAAGCTGTTAGTTCCAAATATTTGAAACAAACTCGAACACCATTTGAATTGTGAAAAGATAATTAAAAAAAAACCTGTTATTAAATATTGAAATAATGGAAAACAGACCCTCGAATTCAGGGGGGCCAGTGCTCTCCTTTGCTTCGCCTGTAGAGGCGCCACCTGAAATCATCACCACGCCCGAGATTCAAAAATGGATGACTTCTATTGAGCTGCATCTGAATGAAGTCTGCTCTATTGCCGCGGATGGAAAACTCAATTCGGAGCAGAAAATGAAAATAGCAAACCTTTGCCGTAAAATAGGATCCGGTACCTCACAAATGGCAGTAATATACCAGTCGCTAAAGGCTAGATCTCTTCTAATGCACAATGCGGTTGAATCCCTTACTGAAAAACGAGACCTGTCAGACCACATCATGGACCTCAAGAAGACGATACAGGACTCAGGTACTGCGGGAAATGTTTCTTTTGCCGAAATGGTAAAAAAGGGAGCAAATAACTTTGTTCGCCCCAATAATTTAAGCTCGGTAGCAATTTATCCCCAAGATAAATTGAAATCGAGTGACGAAACAAAAGACCTCGTTAAAAAGATCATACGCCCGGAGCAAATGAAACTGCATGTTCGAGGTGTCCGGAAAACCAAAAACGGAGGCGTAATTATCAGCACCGAGACCAAACATGACGCTGATAAAGTAAAGCAAGCAGTCCAGCTCTCTACTTCAGGACTTACCGCCGACGAACCCAGCAAGCGCAAACCCCGGATCGTGATCTTAGGAGTGCCGACTTCCATGGCTGAAAATGAGGTCTTCAGATGCATTTTTGAACAAAATGTAGCCGACAAGTTTGAAGACATGCCCTTTGAATCCTTCCTGGCCTTGGTAAAATTAAGCCACAAATCTGGAAAGAGAGATGCGTCGACCTGCAATTACGTCATTGAAGTACCAGCTGATATACGTAAAGCCCTAATCGCTCAATCAAGACTTTTTATTAATTGGACGTCCTGTCCTGTCAGGGATTTTACACTGGTAACTCGGTGCTACAAGTGCCAACAGTATGGTCATGCAGCAAAAACGTGCAGAGAAGTCAACTCGACGTGTGGGCATTGTGGTGAAATAGGGCACTCGATGACAGAATGCACGAAGAAAGCTGATGTACCAAAATGTGCAACTTGCTCACGCTTTAAAAAGCCCAGCAATCATAAAACAGGAGATCCTGAGTGCCCTGCAAGGAAGATAGCGGAATTCAGATACATCAACTCTGTCGATTACGAGGGCGCCTAGAGCGTCACACTCATGAGATGCCGACTCAACAAAAGAAGCCACTGCACTGACCTACTTCGCCTGGATTTGTTGCTGTCTCAGGAAATTTGCCGCCGTGCGTACTTTGGCAAAATGGTTTTAAAACATTTTGCAATAGTGGTTAACCCAGCTCAAATATCTGCTGATGCTCAAAGTTCGTTGTCCGTGTGTGTAAATAATTATGTGCAATCAATTTAACGTTATCTAAGCTAAGTAAGGAATCATATGTTTATTATTATTAATAGAATTTAATTTTAATCTGTTTTAGTAATTAAGATTATCAATAAATAAATATATCTGTCACTATTCTAATGTTAAGAAAATATTGTAAAAAATTCCTTGTCCTTCCAATTACATTGTTTGAGACCCCGCCGCCTGTGATACAGGATTACCTAGTACAGGCACCTAACATTGTTGTACCCACTTTATGTATAAGACCAATTAGTATATTTTACCAATTTCAAGTTTGAATAAAGATTATTATTATTATTATTTTCAAGTGTTTCAAATTCTCAGCTCTTAGGCTGGCTTAAGCTACATTTACGGGCCGAGACCAAGTAAATGCAGGGTGTGGTGTGTTATGTTGAGGATGAATGATATGGACCTATTTCGGTTTCGTCAATTTGCAAGAACTTCCTGACAATTCGACATGTGTTTAAGATGGCAGCTTTTTGAAGGTTGATATAAAGATTTTCGTTTAGATCAAGTAACTTCAGACTATGAAGAAGGTGGTTCGGGATTACGCCTGTTGTAGAAAGGACTATGGGGACCACATAAACTTTTTCTTGCCGCCATATTCTAACTATTTCGTCCTTGAGTTCTGCGTATTTACTAATTTTTTCAGTGATTGTCTTCTGTATGTTGTGCGTATTGGGGACTGCGATGTCTATCAGGTAAGTTACTTTTTTTACTTTATCTTGCAAGGTTATGTCCGGTCTATTATAATGAATGGTCTTGTCGGTGAGAATGGCGCGATCATAGTAGAGCTTATGTGTGGTATTTTCTAAAATGGTTTGTGGTGCGTAGTTATAGTAAGGAGTATTAGTGCTTTGTATGAGAGTGTATTTGAGAGCCAATTTTTGATGGATTATGTTTGCTACCTGGTTATGCCTGTGAGTGTAGTCAGACTGTGTGAGTGTTGTGCAAGCGCCAGTAATATGTTGAATGGTTTCTGGCTGGATGTGGCATCTTCGACATTTATCATTTTATTTTCTGTAATTTTTTGTGTTAATAATCTGATCTTGAATAGCTATAATAAATCCCTCAGTTTCTGGGAATAAGTTACCTATTTTGAGCCATTTATTGGACGCTAATTTATTAATGTGGGATTGTTCTAAGTCATGAGGATGCCGGCCGTGAAGAACTTTTTTCTTCCAATCTTCAGTTTTTTGGGCCTGCGGATCTTCATTGGTAGTACTTTCTGATTCTATCTGATCGTTTAAGTTAAGTGGAGTGTAGTTGATATCGTTGATTACAATGGCTTTATGTATGTTACTAGTACGAGATTTTGCATGAAAGAATATTTTTAGCCGACTTACTTGTTTCCGCCAAAGGTGCTGGATATCTATAAGGCCTCTTCCTCCATGTTGTCGTTTGATGGTTAATCTTTCTATAGCTGATTTAGGATGCAAGTTATTGTGCTTTGTAAGAGTTGTTCGAGTAATTCGTTCTAATTGTTCTGTGTCGGTTTTGGTCCATTTTATAACTCCGAATGAGTATGTTAACACAGGGATGGCAAATGTGTTTATAGCTTTAGTTAGATGTTTACTGGAGAGTTGGGTTTTACAAATGGCGTTAAGTCTTCTCTTGTACTCTGTAGTTAGTGAGTTTTTAATTCTTACATGATCGAGTCCCTTTAGTTGCGCGTACCCTAAATATTTATATAAGTCTGTCGGCTCCATTGCTGTTATAGTGTCGGTGCTATTTACTACATAGTCCCCGGGTCGTATTTTGCCTCTCACAATGTGAAGGGTTTTACATTTATTTAGACCAAATTGCATATTGATATCCTTACTAAACTCTGCTGTCACTTCTACTAATTTCTTCATATCTTTTTCTGTTTTTCCGTACAATTTTATGTCATCCATGTATATAAGATGTGATACTGTTGTTTCCTGTGAAGTGTGCTTGAGGCAATATCCAGCCTTACATCTCTGAAGTAAATGTGACAGAGGGTTTAGGGCGAGGCAAAACCACATGGGGCTTAGAGAATCACCTTGATAGATACCTTTTTTAATAGATATCTGACGTGTTGTAATGGTATTGTGACTGGAATTTAACTGAAGTGTGGTTTTCCACTGCAACATTATACGGCGCAGAAAATCAATAATCTTTGGGTTTATTCTATAAATCTCTAATATTTTAATCAACCAGGAATGAGGGACACTATCAAAAGCTTTTTTGTAATCAATATAGGTGCAATGAAGATTTCTGTTTTTTGTAGCTGCGTGTTTGTGTATAGTAGAATCAATAATTAGCTGTTCTTTGCATCCCATATGGCCCTGCCGGCATCCCTTCTGTTCCTCGGCTATGATGTTGTTATGTTCTATGTGCGAGTTAATCTTTCTCGTTATTGCTGAAGTTAATATTTTGTATATGGTGGGTAGGCATGTAATTGGTCTGTAATGGGAAGGTTGAATTGTATTTTTAGTTTTAGGTAACATGTAAGTAATTCCTGTTGCTATAAATTCTGGTGTGTTCTGTTGTCCTAATATGATATCTGTAAAATTTTTCGCAATATATTTATGTAATAAAGTTAACTTTTTGTACCAAAAATTATGTATTTTGTCAATACCTGGTGATTTCCAGTTATGAAGTCTAGCTGTTATGTGTGTAATGTCTGACTCTGTTACCTCTATAAATTCCATTTCGTCAATATCTCTCCATTTTGCATCTTCTTCCGCTATCCAAGTTGCTTCGGCGTTGTGTTGTATTTGCTCTTCCCAGATGCTAGACCAATACGTCTCTAACTGTTCTTTTGTAGGCTGTTCAGTTTCTGAGTTATTCTCGCTATTTGTATCCGTATGCGGTTTATTTATGTTTCTATAAAATACTTTTTCGTTTTTGGAAAATATAGCGTTTTCGTTTTTGCGCTGTTGTGCTTTTTATATCTTCTTAGTCTATGAACCTTAAGTGCTAGTTTTTGTTTTAGGGTGTCTAAGAATTCTTCCGGCTTTCTATTGCTATCTTCGTGTCGGGTGTGAATAAAACTGCTTCTAATTATAGCCTCAACTCTTCTTACTACTTTATTTGATCTGCAACCGTTGATGTAATGTGTAAGTCTGCCACAATCTGCTCTCAATTTTTCAATGTCTTTTTCTAGCCTTTGTTGCCACGCCGGTTCTTTGTTGTGTCTTCTTAATGTATTTACTGTGTGGTCTGTGATTTTAAAATTAAGCTCTTCAGATATAACTACCGCAGTGCAATATATCAGTAAGTGAATGTCTAAAAGTTGTGCGTCGTCAGAAAGAAATTGTACGAGTATATTTTCATTAAATAAATTAACTAATCTAAATAGTTCAGGAGTGTATTTAAGTTTGGGTAATTTTGGTCGAGCTGCTGGGTCCATTCCAGAGAATTGTGCTATTGTTGTTCTAAATTTGTCATGAATTTCTTGAATATACGTATCTGTTGTAAGATTTCGATCTGTGCCAATTAGAGTTTGAATATCATTTTCTAGCGTAAGTGTTATATATTCAGTTTGTGTAGATATGTGTGACGTTTGTGTAGATATATGTGATGTATGCGTGTAAGGTTCTGATTGGTTGTGTGGTAGGTATTGAGAATCAATAGAATTAATAGATTGTAATTGAACGAGTGCATATGGTTGTTCTTGAAGAGAACTTCCGCCTATATTTTGACTGATGGTATTATCATCTGCTAAATTTACTGTTTCTTCCTGTAGTATTTGTGTTCGTACTTCTTCTTTTAGTTGGTCTATAATTTCTTGAGATAGGAGTTTATTTCTAACTATAGCCCTTCTTTGATCTGAGATTCTCTGCTCCGTAACCGTAATTTCTGGGTATTGTCGTGTGAAAAGTGAGTGCAGTTGTTGTCTGTAGGTGGTCATATCGGTCTCTAATTTAGTTATGTATAGATAGGTTCGCATGATAAAAAGGTTTACTTCTTTACTCCATTTCATGCGAACTCTTGCTTTTCCCAGCCTTGGTGGACGCGGGTAAGAAGTTAGATACTTCCCGCGCAACATTCAAGGCCGGCGTGGGTGGAACTGTATTTAAAATACTAATGGGGGGTGACGATGGTAAAGATGGTGAGGATGACATAGATGGCGATGATGTTGTTGAAGGTGTGTAAGACACTGTGCTTGGACTATACGGTTCTACAGGGGTGTCTGTCCTGTTAGTTAGTCTGTCACCATCGTCAATGATTTCGGCTGTAGCATCTTTGTCGGTGGGAGCCCGCCTGTTCAACTCCTGACCGCTGACGGTTCGCATGCTGTGACACCCAGCGTCAGCTCCAGGTGCGCCCCGGCGATCGCCCCCGGGCAGCGGTCCTATACGTTTTCTTTTTGAACGTGTCTCCATGTTGAATGGGTTTCCAGAGCCACGTTAGCCACGCCAGTAATTTTTCAATCGTGTGTCCGCCCCCCACGTGATTAGATGGTCAATCAGGACGTGTGGTTGTTTAGGGGGCTTGTTGGGCTTGTGTTTGTTGTGTTGTTTAGTTTGTTTAGTTTTATTATTATTATTATTTAAAGGTTTTCGGTTCTACCGTATATGTACATAATAAAAGCACTAAAACCAAATTTAATTAAAAGTCCTAAAATGATATTCTGGTAAGTAAGGTATGGACCTACCATATGGCTATAAAGTATGAAACATAAAGAGTGAAAATCTGAAACAGTTGGGAATGTCATAATGAAGTGAGTTATAAGCAGTCGAGGGCTGCGTTACAATTTGAAGGAAATGAAACCGAACATTTTCATATCAAAACTGATTGACGTGACGACGTCAAAAATCAGTGTCAATTAATTCTCACAGTTATGACAATCCTAAAAGCTGGTGTTTTCAAAACTGGTGTAACTAAATCCAAAAGTATAAAATTGGGTGGTTCAAATCAGTGGAATTAATATCAGATATTTAAATACTACACGACATAAAACAGATAAAGACCAAAATCTGGTGTGTACCAAAACTGATGGAACTAATTCCAATGATTAAATATTGGAAGGTTTAAAATCAGTGGAATTAGATAGTTTGAAATCTAATGAATGGATTAAAAGTTAATTCGCTCGATAAAAGACTCTAATAACATAGATACTAAAGCCAAACGATGTTAATAAAGAAAGTTCTAATAAAACTTGTACTGATAAATAGAAAATATCGATAATTCTTGCCAGGTACAAAGGAGTCAAAGAATTAAAAGTTAGTCCCCCTATAATATGGGATCTAAACATAACTGGTGAAATGTGGGTGTACTATAGTGTACTATGCCTCTGCCTAACCCTTCGGGGAACACAGGCGTGATATGTTAAGTCATGTTTTGATGAGTATTTATGTAACTGACGAAATGTGGTTGTACTATAATATATTGTACTAAGCCTCTATCTAACCCTTTGGGGAATACACGCGTGATGTTATGTATGTTAAGTCATATTTCAAATTGTATTTAAGTTATACATGTGAACGATCTTGTAAAGATCGCTAATTTAAATATGTTATACTAGCACTCCGCCCGCGACTTCGTTCGCATTTCGCGTTATGTGCAGTTAGTGAAGGCGAACAAAAATAAGCTATTGTTAAAACAATAATAAATGGGATAATAATATAAGGAATCGTAAATATCTACGGTTCAAGTTATGATTTAGAGGACATAGAACCTCCTTCTTTTTGGAAAGTCGGTTAAAAATCTTATTCCTTGGGCAATAATAAATCGCCATCATTAGTTTTTCAGAATTACCCCCAGAAGATGTTTTAGGTGTGTCAACGGTTTTTTGAAGAATCTTACGGCACTAAGACGACCACTTCCTCGATTTGGAACTACAAACACAGGGTTGTTTGACGGAGATATCGGCGAACATACACAAAAAACAATTAAGTGCCAAAAGTCAAATTGCCTATTAGGTACACCTAGAAAGTGAAAAACACTACAAACACTACCGACACTGAAATCAAACTAAAAACACTACAAAGTGAAAAATAACTTTCTTTTTCGAAGTCGGTGTCCATAACGAAAAAAAATTGTACCTACCAAAGACACCGACTTCGAAAAAGAAATTTATTTTTCACTTTATAGTGTTTTTAGTTGGAAATCTTTAATATTTTTCTAAAATGTTTTTATACAAATAATTGTCTCTTTAAAGGTTGATTTTCCAAAAATCCCTCCTTAGTGATCCCCTACATCATAAAAAGAAGCTAGGTGCAATAAAATACATCAAAAATCTTGAACACCCTCTAAATGGTATTTTGGGAATAGTTCCGAAAAACTAATAACAACCTACATTTTTTATTAAGGTTAGTATTTGTGCCAAATTTCAAGTTTATTAACCCAAGATCTTCAACACCCCCCTAATCATCTTTTAGGGGTAGTTTCGAAAAACTAATAATGATATCCTTTATTATTTACTTAGGTTAGTATTTGTCCCAAGTTTCAAGTTAATTCATCCAAGAAATGAGATTTTCCAAACAAACTTTAACATCCCTTAAATCGTCTTTTGGGGGTAGTTCCGAAAAATTAACGTTACCTTTATTATTTTGCCCAAGGAATTAGAATTCATTCCAACAAATATCTCTCTTTTGCTTTCCTACATCAAAAAAAGAAGCCTTGTGCAATAAAATTCTAGTAGGGAGTAGTTTTGAAAAACTTGTAATGACAACCTTTACTTTAAAAACAATAAAAAATATAAAATATCAGCTGTTAGTATTTAAGCCAAGTTTCAAATATATAAGCCTAACAAATTGCCACCTTTAACCTCCATTAGGGGTAGAATTGCCGGAAATCAATAAACTCGTTACATTTTTTATTAATCAAGAGCGTAAACCACCTATTTCATATATTTTACCTTCCAAACCGAATAAATTTCATATAAAGTAGAATTTCCAAAAACTAATAATAATTGTTTTTTATCTACCTAGAGATTAAATCTAAAATTTCACGTGTCCGGCTTTCAAACAATAGAAATTACATACAAAATTTTAACCCCTTATTTACCCCCGTCAGGGGTGGCATTTCCGGAAATAATTAACTCATTGTTTTTTTTTTAATCAGCAGCATAAACATACAATTTTAGATGTTTTACCTTCCAAACCGAAGAAATTTCGTATAAAGTTTCAACCCCTATTTTATCCCCATAGGGGTAGAATTTCCAAAAACGAATATATACATAATTTGAAAGAAAGAAAGAAAAATATTTATTTGTGACCCGCACAGGAGACACGAGATAAGCAACACAAACAATAATAAAAAATTCAAATAAATAACCCCGTGCGAGACCAAAAAGGCTCCTATCTCAGCATGTGCAACGATATTAAAAAGAAAACAACGCTGCGCTGATATTCTGATAGGGCCCACTGTTGATGCCACGGACACATTCTCGGAAACGGAACCTACAATATTTAAAGCAATAAAATAGAATAAGATAAATAATAACAAAATAGTATAAACACAGAAGGTGAGTCACAGTATGTATGTGTATAACGTAGACAAATATATGAATAAAACACAATAAATATACGACCAAAATCCTGACGGCTCAATGATCATTTGTCGAAACCGTAGACAAACGACAGAGCGCGCCAATCTCTATCTGTGGTCAGCGTCGGCTGTCAAAATAAAAAACGAAATAATGGTGAAAAGATTACTATTATGTAAGACATTTCTGTAAATAAACAAAGTGAAAAGGTTTGTTACACGCAGCTGCATAAGGGGAATCGCCAACTCAGCACTCAACACTTTTAGTATAGAATCATACGATGCAAATTTAACGAACGACGGAAACGCCGAGCTGAGATAGCACTTTGTGACGCACGGACCTAGTTTAGCCAATTATTGTAACTCTGTAAAATTCCATTCCATATTCATACTTCGAATAGGCACTTAGGCTAATTTTAGCGATAATTAATGTAATTCTTTTATTTTAAAATAAATTAAGTAAATTCATTTTTGTTTTTTTTTAAATCCTCCGATTGCAGCTAACGTAATTGGCGCAGTCGGTAGGATATTCGCGGGCCGGTTCGCAAGCTTTAGGGATCTCTAATATCGAAATCCGCGTACGCGAATCGCCTGGGTGGCTATCGAGCCCCGGTGCCGAATATCCGAATCTACGGTCCAGCTGCAGTTCCGGAAGGAGAATCCAGACTTCGATTCACGAGAGAACCAGAGATGAAAAATTTGTGAGTACACTTGAATTGTTCCTGTGTTGCTTCCTTCTTAGTCCTAGTACCACCCAACTTCCAAGATTTTTCACCCGAGAAGTTCCAGTTCCCAGGAGCCCGAATCTCGTACGGCTCGCTGGAGTGCTATAGATAACAGTAGAGATTTAAATAGTGATAGTGAAAATAGTAGTATAAATAGCTTAAATATGGCCCATGACCCGGATGCTATTTTCAAGACCCTTCGTATGGTCCCGGAGTTCGATGGGAACCCAAATGTATTGACTAGGTTTGTCAGAATATGCGATCAAATAGTAGCTAAGTATGTTAGCAATACCCCAGGTAGCGAGTTAAACAACTTATGCCTATTAAATGGCATTTTAAATAAAATAACAGGCTCTGCCGCTTGTACCATCAATTCCAACGGCATACCTGATAGTTGGCTAGGGATTAGAACAGCCTTAGTTAATAACTTTTCAGATCAACGGGATGAAACCGCTTTGTATAGAGACCTTTCTTTAGCTACGCAGGGAAATAAAACGCCTCAGGAATTCTACGAGGAATGCCAAACTTTGTTCAGTACAATGATGACGTATGTAACATTACACGAGTCAATTACTACCACAGTGGAAGCGAAACGTAGGTACACTGTATAAAAAGGTTACTATGCAGGCTTTTGTAAAAGGTTTAAAGGAACCATTAGGATCCCGCATAAGATGCATGCGTCCCGATACTATCGAAAAGGCCCTTGAATATGTACAGGAAGAACTTAATGTTATGTATTTACAGGAACGTAGTGAATTTTCAAAATCCACTACACAAAAGAATTCACACCCTGTAACACCCCACGCAAATACCAACCCAGTTCCTCTACGTAATAACCATTTCGCAGTACCAATTCCCAACTGGCCCAATCCCATAGGAACTAGACCCCACCAACTACCACCACAACCATTTAGGTTCAACCCCAACTTTATTAATCCGCAGTCCCAACATCGCATGCCTAATCGAACACAGCAAATATTCCGTGCGCTGCCTCAAACATATAACGCTCAAAGTAACATGTTCCGTTTGCCACCCGGAAACACTCCGGCCCAAAATCAAAATCAAGGTCCTAAACCTATGAGTGGTGTACAGCATTTTACACCTAGACCCATGCTATCTGGCCATAACTGGCAGCATTCAGGTAATCCGCCACCAACCAATTATTTTAAAAATCGTGAAATGAACATGAATGAGTGCACGTCATACGACGACTCATATTACCCGACGGAGTTCTATTACGAGCCGGACTGTTTTAATTACGATGACACTTATTATGATTATAGCCCGTTCGCTACATTAGAGTGCAACCATGATCCCACTTTGAACGATGTAAATGTTCCAGAAAATATTACAAGCTTAACTGAACCTCAGGCAGGTCCATGTCAGATAAGTCAGGATTTTCAGGAGGCACAGAAATCAAAAAAGCCAAAATAGAATTAAATCTCCAAACTCAACGTCAGTTGCCGTACATACTAATATCAGAACCACCTTTAAAGTTACTAATTGACACCGGTGCAAACCAGTCCTTTATAAGTCCAGAAGCTGTAGAAAAATATTTTCCAAATTTCCCCTTAAATTACGACCCGTTTGAAGTTACCAATGTACACGCGGTTAGTAGAAATAATTATTCTATAAGTTTACCTTGCTTCGCGGAATTTAACGATCCAGAGTTTATCAAGTTATTTGTATATCGTTTCCATGAATATTTTGACGGTTTAATTGGTTTAGATTTGCTAACTAAATGGGAGTCCAAGATAGATTTAAAAGATCAGAGGTTAATAACGCGCACATCATCAAATCCTATCCGTATGTATAATTCCTGCAATGTTAACTTGTATGAAGACATAATACCTGCTCATTCTTCGAAATTAGTGAGAATACCGATCGACACTCCAAACGGTGCAGCATTAGTTAGTGAACAGACTATATGCAACTGTATAGTACGCGAGTGCCTTACTATTGTCGACAATAATCGCGGCTACTTAGAGATAGAAAATACGAGCCCGAATGATATTATAATATCACTTGACCGACCAGTGCACGCAAGTTTATTTAATATCGAGTGCACGCGCACCGAACATTGCACCACGCGAGTTCAAGAAGTGACAACGCGATTACGAACAGATCATTTAAACGAGGAAGAGAAACTCAACCTTATAACTCTTTGCTCAAAATATGCTGACGTGTTTTACATAGAAGGCGAAGCGTTAACATTTACCAATCGAATAAAACACCGTATTAAGACTACAGATGAGGTCCCGGTTTACACAAAAAGTTATAGATACCCATTCATTCACCGTCAGGAGGTTAGGGAACAGATTTCAAAAATGTTAGATCAGGGAATAATAAAACCTTCAGATTCAGCATGGAGTTCGCCCATTTGGGTGGTCCCCAAGAAAATGGACGCCTCGGGCAAGCAAAAATGGCGTTTAGTAGTTGACTTTAGGAAGCTCAATGAAAAAACTATTAACGACAAATACCCTATCCCGAACATTAGCGATGTTCTTGACAAACTAGGTAGGTGCCAATACTTCACCACTCTTGATCTGGCTAGTGGCTTCTACCAAGTCGAAATGGACCCCCAGGATATTCAGAAAACAGCTTTTAATGTCGAACATGGACATTTCGAGTTTCTTCGAATGCCCATGGGACTTAAGAACTCACCATCCACATTTCAAAGGGTTATGGACAATGTCCTCAGAGGTCTTCAGAATGACATATGCCTGGTGTATCTTGATGACATCATCGTTTTTTCCACGTCACTACAAGAGCATATGACCAATCTCGAAAAAGTTTTCAATAGACTTCGGGAATCGAACTTTAAGATCCAAATGGATAAATCCGAATTCTTAAAGCATGAAACTGGTTATCTCGGACACATAATAAGTAGCGAAGGAATAAAACCTAATCCGGATAAAATTCATGCCATAGAAAAATACCCCATTCCAAAGACCCCAAAAGAAATTAAGCAATTTTTAGGCTGTACGGTGAACCCGCACATTAGTACAATTAAGTAGGTTTTGCTGCGTTTGCACACGCGCGACCATTTTATATAGTTGTTACTAAGTAAAATAAATTAGTGATTTTTCTACACTCGACACGGGCGGTTTTATTATCATCCCCGGTTTCTATCTTTTTACCATAAGTGTGCAGACTATCGTCGTACATTTTTTTGGTCCTTCGAGCCGGATCTGATATCACGCGTAGTAACAGTCCGTCGGGTATATATATCAAGGTGCGCGGGTGGTTCGGATTCAGAACCCCAGACTTGATAATATTCGTTGTTAATGTCGCGACAGTTCCGTAAAGTTCAATTATAAGTCCATTCAGTGAACGCGTAGTGAATCGTTCATAGAAGACATCAGTGAGACTCTGAGTGCCTTCATCCGAGTGCCAGCATCTGCAGATCGCTGTTGGTATTACATCTCATCGGTGACCAAGTAAGATTGTTCCTTTTGTTTAATCGTCATGGCAGTGTCAAGCGCTCGTCAGTCGGAAATATTAGAAGGACTTAATAGGATAAAGGTCAATTTCGGTAAGGATCCATTATCGAGAAAAACTCCGGATTATATCCAAAAAAGAATTGAGTCGTTGGATAACCTCTGGGGAGAATTCGAACAAAATCACCTGAAGCTCTCCGAGTTTCCAGACAAGGAACCACAATACTTCTCCTCAGACATATTTCATCAGGGTAAGAGTCCCTACCAGTCTACCCGTAACCTGCTTACTGCGTTTGGCTCTGATGAGAAAGGAAGCCAAGCAAACACGGAAGCCAATGAACTGTTGGCTCAACAAAGAACCAACTTTAGGGCCTTCAACAGGTTGGTGAAGAGCATCAGCGTGAACGAAATATCGGAAAAATGGGAACTTGAAGACGAGCTTAGGGCTATACAAACCAAGTGGAACACTATTGACTCGTTGCATCTGCGTATCGATCATTTACTTCAAGGCGGTGACGTATTGTACGAAGATGAATTTAGCATGTTGGAGCGTAATTACAAGGACATCAAACGTTCACTTAATAAGAAAATATCGTCCATGGTACATGTACAGCAAGCTACGCCGAAGCTCGAAATTCCTACTTTTACGGGGAAATACACGCAGTGGCCAACGTTTTGTGACCTGTTTACAGAAGCTATTCACGAAAACAGCACCATTACCAAGGCTCAGAAGATGCAACACTTGAAAGGGAAGCTCAAAGGAGAAGCTGAACGCCTTATCCAGCATCTTCATATTTCGGCAGAAAATTACGATACAGCTTGGGAAATCCTAACTCACAGATATAATAATGCTCAAGTTCTCTTTACTTATCAAATAGAGATATTTTTAAATCAGCCTTCTATTTCCAAGCAAACCGCTTATGAACTGAAGCGGCTATATGACACCACCACGGAGTGTATCCACGCTATACACAACCTTGGTGTGGACACAAACACATGGGATCCGTTGTTAGTGCATCTTCTCAGTAAGAAACTGGACCAGGAGACGTACTGTGATTATAAGGGGGCGCGTACAACACCACGAGAACTACCATCCTTGTCAGAATTTATGACGTTCCTCGAAAACAAATTTATTGCTTTGGAACCCTTACACCGTAGAGAGAGAGAAACAGCGAAGCCTGCTATTAAACGGGAGTCAAGTTTGCAGAATACCAAACCTGTTAACCAGGGGAACCACTATAAGAAACAATATCAAGCGGCCGCTACTCAAGGACCTAACTGTCCGATTTGTAATACGCGTCACTTCATATTTACCTGTAGGAAATTCATGAAAATGACTCCAGAGGATCGTTTGACCTGGGTGACAAAGAGTCAATATTGTCAAAATTGCCTCAACTATCATCCAGACAATGATTGCACTAGTTCCAAACGTTGTAAAAGGTGTAACGCTAGCCACAACACCCTACTACACGACGTTTGTGTACCACAACACCAAACCACCGTAACCACGAGCTCAACCGTGCAGCCTTCCTCGGCACAACATAACGTTAACCACGTCGCTGCTGACAATGAAGAAATCCTGCTAACTACGTTGCTGCTCACAGTTTTATCAAATAATGGTACATACGTTACGTTAAGGGCGCTTCTTGATCAGGGGTCTCAAATTTCACTGATTTCGGAAAATGCGACACAAATGTTAGGTTTACAACGGCGGCAATATCATGCCTCCATTTCAGGGGTAGGGCCGGTCTCTAAACAGAGCAAAGGCATTGTAACCCTAGATTGTAAGTCTATCTACGGAGATTACACCTTGCAAACTCAGGCGTTAGTTGTGTCCAAGGTTATAAACAGTCTACCTAACTCATCATTTAGCAAACAGGCCTGGTCACACTTGAAACATCTTCAGTTAGCAGACCCGGAGTATAATGTATCTAGACCTATTGATCTTCTTCTGGATGCCAGTGTATATTCAGAAATCATATTAAGCGGCCTTATAAAGGGTCCAGCTCAGGCTCCGATAGCTCAACAAACCAAAATGGGTTGGATCTTATCAGGAAATGTCAAAAAATTCAATTGTCATGTCGCCATCAATAACCTTGAAGAGATAGCCAAGTTTTGGGAGTTGGAGGATATCCATGACTCATCATCATCAAACGTAACTATTGGTGATCAATTTTGTGAAGACTTCTACAAAAACACCACGACACGTTTAGAGAATGGAAAATATGTAGTTGGACTACCTATGATGCCAGGCTTCGAACAGCAACTCGGATCATCAAAGTTCAAGGCTATAGCGCAATTTAAACAATTAGAGTCTAAGCTTTCCAAAAATAAATCATTTTCAAGCCAATATAAACAATTTATAAACGAATACCAGGAATTAGGTCATATGCGACAAGTCGAAACAACCGCTGATCAGGCGTATTATCTACCGCATCATGGTGTATGGAAACTTGATTCGACAACTACGAAGCTGAGAGTGGTTTTCAATGCGTCATCCAAGACTACATCGGGTAACAGTCTAAACGATTTGATGTACAGTGGACCAAACTTGCAACAAGACTTGTTAGCACTGATAATAAATTGGAGGCAGTACCAATATGTAATCACTGCGGACATCGAAAAGATGTTCCGCCAGATATTAGTCAGGGAGCAAGATCAGACTCTGCAAGCAATAGTGTGGAGAGATTCAATGGATGATCAATTGAATCAGTATAACTTAACCACTGTAACGTACGGGACCAAGGCGGCGCCCTTCTTGGCTATGCGGACGCTGAAGCAACTTGCGACTGATGACGCTGAAAAATATCCCTTAGCAGCAGTAGCTGTGCAAAACTCCTTCTATATGGATGATCTGCTGAGTGGACACAACTCAGCTGATCAAGCCATGGAGCTACAACAGCAACTGATCAAAATGCTCCAGGGTGCTGGTATGAATTTGCGGAAATGGTCCAGCAACAAACCAGAACTCTTGCAGCATTTGACAACTGAACAATTGAACAGTCCTTACGAATTCAAGGGCCTCGAATCCAGAAAGACTCTTGGATTAAAATGGAATCCATCATCTGATTCATTCTCGTTTCAAAGCAATATAATTCCTGATGATAAGGTCGCGTTTACAAAGCGTCAATTATTGTCAGAAATATCTAAGATTTTCGACCCACTTGGCTGGTTATCACCGCTTACAATCAGAGCGAAGCTACTGTTTCAACAAACGTGGTCCATGGAAACCAGCTGGGATCAAGAACTACCCGAGGTCATACAAGATAATTGGCCTAAACTAAAGGAAGACTTTAACTGCATCGATAAACTCCGCATACCAAGATTTTTAGGTAACACAGAAATAAACAGTCAATTACACGCATTTTGCGATGCTTCAGACAAAGCTTACGCTTGCGTTATTTACCTCATCACCAAGAACCATAAGGGCGAGTACACATCGACTATTGTTGCTGCAAAAACAAAGTTGGCACCAGTTGCAAAGAAAACATCTCTGCCCAGACTTGAACTCTGCGGTGCTCTACTTCTATCCCAACTAGTGAAGAAGGTCATTGATTCCTTACCAAAAGCACGTATGACTCTTCATGCGTGGACGGATTCAATGATAGTCTTGGGATGGCTACATGGAGATATATCCAGATGGAAATCATTTGTAGCTAACAGAGTGAAGCAGATAACCGACATAATACCGGCAGAACGCTGGTGTCATGTCAGCTCGGAGGAAAACGCAGCTGATTGTGCCACACGAGGAATAACATTTCTTCAGTTATTAAACCATTCCTTGTGGTGGGAAGGGCCGAAATGGCTAAAAGGTTACGAGGGAAAAGATGAAACTCATCTCATGTACCAGTCCCCCATCATAGAAATAAAAGCAGCTTGTGTGAACACAGCCTTAGAACAAAATAATGTAACATTCATCAGTGACCTACTGCAAAACTGTAGTTCATTGACTCGAATTGTGCGCATTATTTGCTGGGTTTCACGTTTCGCCAAGCGCATTCGCGACAAACATATTTCAACATACCATAGTTACCTATCGTCATCAGAAATAAATAACGCATATAATTTAATTATTAAAGAAGTGCAATCACTGGAATTTCATCAGGAATTGCAACATATTAAATGTAAACAACACGTGAGTTCGAAAAGCAAGATTTGCAGTTTAAACCCTTTTCTAGATGAAAACGGCCTATTAAGAGTTGGTGGACGGTTAAATCACGCCAGTATAAGCACATCAGCGAAGCACCCTATCATTCTGCCCAGCCACAGTCGACTTACTGATCTTGTTATTAGCCAGGCTCACATAACAACTTTACATGGTGGCCCCCGACTAACCCTTTCATACATAAGGGACAGGTACTGGATTATCAGCGGAATCAGGACGGTAAAACGGCAATTAAGACTTTGTGTTAAGTGTCGTCGATTTAACAACGAAGTACAACAACAAATTATGGCGGATTTACCACGAGCCAGAGTTACGCCGTCAAGGCCATTTACGCATACTGGTGTCGACTTCACGGGCCACGTAGAACTGAAAGCCAATAAAGGGCGCGGGATCAAAACGACGAAGGGATATGTAGCAGTCTTTGTCTGCCTGTCAACGAAGGCCGTCCACCTGGAACTGGTATCTGATCTGAGTACGGCCGCTTTTCTAGCTGCATTTCGCCGGTTCTGCTCCCGGCGTGGATCACCAGGTCACATGTACAGTGACAACGGTACAAACTTCGTGGGAGCTAATCGACTCATGAAAAAGGAGTATAAGGAGATCATCCAGAACATCAACCCGGACTTCTTTAACAAAATCGGTGAGATGAACATCCACTGGCACTTCAATGCCCCTGCCTGGCCTAATGCAGGTGGGCTTTGGGAAGCCGCAGTGAAGAGCCTGAAATACCATTTGAAAAGGGTCATAGGTGATCAACGTCTTACGTATGAAGAGTTTTCAACGTTACTTGGTCAAATAGAGGCGTGTCTGAATTCCAGGCCACTATGTCAACTTACTGAAAACTCTGACGACGATTGCTTAACTCCAGGACATTTCCTCACTGGGACACCAATTGTGTCAAGACCTCAAACTGAACCGGAGTCTACATCGTTAACCACGCGGTGGCAACTCGTTCAAGCTTTAACCAAAAATATCTGGCAACGGTGGTCATCGGAATATCTTCAACAACTTCAAACGAGAACTAAATGGCAAAAACCACGAAGTAATCTTGAGGTCGATGACCTCGTCCTCATCCGGGAAGAGAACGTACCACCGGGTAAGTGGGCAATGGGTCGAGTAAAGCAGCTGCATCCAGGAAAGGATGGGTATGTGAGAGTTGTTACCGTCAAGACGAGTAACAATACCATACAGCGTCCAGTCAACAAGCTTGTATACTTACCCGTAAATGAGCAGAGACCCTCATCCGAATCCGCGGCACAGTGCGTGGATGAGTCCTCTCCACGATTACCAGCTGAACCTGATGCTAAAAGGCGTTCCCCGCGACTACGAAAACATAAACCTTTACAAGTCTTTTTCATGTCCGCTTTACTAATGCTTTTGTTTGTATCACCCAGTGATCAGACTCAGCAACTCAAATTGACGCCATATAATGTTACGCAAATTTCGAGCAACCAAGGTCTTTACTTCGACAAGATGTCCAACCTCCAAGTTATCAAGGACGAATGGAAACTCATTGTGTTTTACAACATGTCCACGTTCTATCACGGAGTAACGAACGTAAAGAGCTACATAACGCACTTGAAATTCACCGCCGATTGCATGGGCTCGCAATACGATAGCGTCATCCTACAACTAGAACAGGAAGTAAAAGAACTTGAGCATTATCAAACACTCCTCGAAAAACCTAACGCAAGAAGGCAAAAACGTGGCTTGATAAATGGAGTGGGGTATCTGGCAAATACTATGTTTGGAGTATTGGATGACAGCTTTGCTCAACAATACAAACAGGATATAGAAAAGATAACCACCCATGAGAATCATCTCCAAAAATTACTCAGGAATCAAACACTGGTCTTGGAATCAGAATACAACATTCTACGACGCAGCGAGGAGACAATGAACAACCAGTTCCATTTCATCAAGGAACATCTTCGAAACGCCACTGCTGAAATCAATCGGGTGCGTCTAGACAATAGGAACGGTTTATATGTAACATCTACCGCCTTAGCCGCGAGTGTCATTCTGGCAAATCTAATGCGCATACAGCACACACTTATTGACACCGTGACAGACATCAGCCACGGTCGTATTGACCCTTACCTCCTGTCACCAGAACAACTGGCTCAACAGATCAATATCATCTCCGGGCAATTGCAGGGAAACTTAATGACCCCAATTGAGTCAACAAACCTATCTGACATGTACAAAATCATGAAGGCGTCAGCAACGTTATATGAAGGCTATCTTATCATAGAGATAAAGATTCCATTGGTGAGCAACGACATCTTCGAGTTAGACAGGATCGTACCTATCCCTCAGAAAAGGGGAACGAATCGCATCATTCGCACAGTCCCAAGCTCGCCATTTATTGCCTACAACATCCAAAAGGACCTCGCTCTCTTCTTATCAGATAGTGACCTGCAGGCTTGCATACATGTTCTAAGGAGCAAAAAATTATTGTGTACCTATGACAAACCTGTCTATAATCTAAAAATAAAACAATCGCTGTGTGATATTCAAGATGCAAGTGATATCAGAAACGTTTGTAAACAAGAAGTATCCACGTGCCACAATTATTGGGTCAAATTACATAATGTGAACTCCTGGTTTTATACCTGTTGTGAGTCATGTGAACTTCGTATTTCCTGTATTGCTGATACAACAACTACAGTCATTCAAGGCAGTGGTATCATTAACGTAGGTCAGGGATGCACATTGAAATCGGACGCTTATAGTATCCATGCGCACAACAACTTTCTACGTCACTTGAATATACAATCGAACATCGAAGTCCCAGAGGTGTCCATTCTAAACTCACTCATTAACACGACCTTGCCCATCGATTATGATTCTGCGGTAAACCACACCCACAGGTGGAATCAGCTGGAAGAGCAAATAAGAAACATTAAGGAACAATCTTCTACAGAGTTAACCGTTCACGACATTCATCACTATTCCGTCGCTTATATTGTCCTGGCCTTAGTTGTCATCTTAGGCGGGACCTGCATTTACCTCGTTACAAGAGGGAAGTGTCAGAACGCACTTGAAAAGCAGCAGCACGAGATGGTGGAAGTACGTGGGCAGCCGGACGAGCGCGCCCCTGGGGCGGAGGCGCGAGCCGAGCACGCAGGGCCGAACTCAACGGAGAGCGTGAGGGTAACTGTGCCAGTGCCAGTGTTAAGTGAGTTTAGTGATATAAGTAAATCTACCGAAAGTGTCGATAAGGGGACCTCACCCATGGTCCGTCAGTGAAAGTGAACTTGAGAAACCAGACAATTTAATGTTACAGACTTTACGACTTAGATTAGTTACATAGATATAAACCTAATGAAATCACCTTGTATCATCTTTCAACTGAAATATGTACCATTAATGTAAGTCATCAGTTTTCATGTGTTTAACTTGACCACTTATCATCTAGGATTAAACACGTCTCCTGTCTTCTCCTTTAGAGTTGGCAGTATGTACGGTGAACCCGCACATTAGTACAATTAAGTAGGTTTTGCTGCGTTTGCACACGCGCGACCATTTTATATAGTTGTTACTAAGTAAAATAAATTAGTGATTTTTCTACACTCGACACGGGCGGTTTTATTATCATCCCCGGTTTCTATCTTTTTACCATAAGTGTGCAGACTATCGTCGTACATAGGCCTTGTCGGTTATTATCGCAAATTTATCCCGGACTTTGCAAAAATTACGAAACCTCTCACAGCGTGTTTAAAAAAAGGTAGAAAAGTTGTATTAAATTCCGAGTACATAAGCAGCTTTGAAAAGTGCAAGACTCTCTTAACAAATGACCCTATACTACAGTATCCCGATTTCGATAAGGAATTCATACTGACGACAGATGCTTCAAACGTTGCCATTGGTGCCATTCTATCTCAAGGACCCGTAGGTTCGGACAAACCTGTGTGTTTTGCATCCCGAACCCTGAATGAAAGTGAGCTTAACTACAGTACCATAGAAAAAGAACTCCTCGCCATAGTTTGGGCCACCAAGTATTTTAGACCGTACTTGTTTGGTCGTAAATTTAAAGTACTGACAGACCATAAACCTCTACAGTGGATGATGAACCTTAAAGAACCTAATTCGCGATTGACTAGATGGAGGCTGAAACTTAGTGAATACGATTTCACCGTTATCTATAAGAAAGGTAAATCTAATACGAATGCCGATGCCTTATCTCGAGTGGAGATTCACAACGAAGACACTAACACTTTAATAGATGAATTATGTTCTTTGATTCCTAACCCATCAGAAAACCCGTTGCCTACGAACTCATCCACTGCCACCGTACACACCAGTCACGAAAATCCCATACTAGAAGTCCCAATCACAGATGAACCCCTTAACAGATTTCATAGACAACTATGCTTTACGATAGTAGAAGATGTCAAACGCAAACCAGTAGTTACCAAGCCATTCGAAACTCACACGCGCATAGCAGTCCAGATATCATCATCTAAGCTAGAACAAGATGTAGTCAATGCCATCGAAGAGTATGTAAATCCGAAAGTAAAGACCGGTATATTAATAAATCCACCTCTTGCCATGTATTCCATCATACCAATCATACAGGACAAATTTAAGAGCTCGTCTATGAACTTAGTACTAGCTAAGATAGAATTAGAAAACGTCAAAGATTATCTTCGTCAGCAAGAGATAATTCAACACTACCATGACGGCAAAACTAATCACCGAGGAACCTGACAAAAAAGAGGAGGATCGCGCGCCTAGAAGACAAGTTCCAGCAACATTTTCTCTCGAAGTTCTCAAATAGTTGCTGATCTGCGGGTGGAGATGTTACACGCAGCTGCATAAGGGGAATCGCCAACTCAGCACTCAACACTTTTAGTATAGAATCATACGATGCAAATTTAACGAACGACGGAAACGCCGAGCTGAGATAGCACTTTGTGACGCACGGACCTAGTTTAGCCAATTATTGTAACTCTGTAAAATTCCATTCCATATTCATACTTCGAATAGGCACTTAGGCTAATTTTAGCGATAATTAATGTAATTCTTTTATTTTAAAATAAATTAAGTAAATTCATTTTTGTTTTTTTTTAAATCCTCCGATTGCAGCTAACGTAATTGGTTGCTAGTATTCGATAAAACAGAGTTGTGTAAATATTACTGTGTGTGGTGTAGTGTTCGCCAGAAAGTTTAAAAATATGTTTTATCTACCTAGAGATTAAATCTAAAATTTCACTTTCAAACTATAGAAATTACATACAAACTTTTAACCTCCTTTTTAACCCCTTAGGGGTCAAATTGCCAGAAACCAATAAATACATTAATTCTTTTTATGAACCAAAAGCGTGAATCTAAAATTTCACGTGCCCAACTTACAAACTGTAGAAATTACATACAAACTTTCAACCCTCTTTTTACCCCATTAGGGGTGGAATTTTCGAAAACCAATGAATACATTATTTCTTTTTATCAACTAACAACATATATGTAAAATTTCAAGTGTCCAATTTACAAACTGTAAAAATTGCATACAAACTTTCAACCCCCTTTTTACCCCCTTAGGGGTCGAATTTCCAAAAACCAATGAATACATTATTTCTTTTTATAACTAAGAACGTATATGTAAAATTTCAAGTGTCCAATTTACAAACTGTAAAATTTCATACAAACTTTCAACCCCCTTTTTACCCCCTTAGGGGTCGAATTTCCAAAAACTAATAAATATATTACATCTTTTTATCAACCAAGAGCGTAAATCTAAAATTTCACGTGTCCGTCTTACAAACTGTAGAAATTACATACAAACTTTCAACCCTCTTTTTACCCCCTAAGGGTTGGAATTTTCAAAAACCAATAAATACATTAATTGCTTTTATCAACCAAGAGCGTAATGTAAAACTTTATGTGCCAAATTACAAACTGTAAAAGCTTTATACAAACTTTCAACTCCCTTTTTACCCCCTTAGGGGACGAATTACCAAAAACCAATAAATATATTATTTTTTTTTATGAACCTTAAGCGTAAATCTAAAATTTCACGTGTACAACTTACAAACTGAAGAAATTACATACAAACTTTCAACCCTCTTTTTACCCCCTTAGGGGTCGAATTTCCGTAAACCAACAAATACATTAATCCTTTTTATGAAACAAAAGTGTAAATCTAAAATATCACGTGTCCAACTTACAAACTGTAAAAATTTCATACAAACTTTCTACCCCCTTTTTAACCCCTTACTGGTCGAATTTCCAAAAACCAATATATGAATTAATTTTTTTTATCAACCAAGAGCATAATTCTAAAATTTCAAATGTTCATCTTACAAACTGTAGAAATTACATACAAACTTTCAACCCCCTTTTTACCCCCTTTGGGGTGGAATTTCCAAAAATCCTTTCTTAGTGCTCACTTACACCACATGAGGAACTTTTCTACCCAATTTCATGCTTCTAGGCCTAGCGGTTTAGGCTGTGCGTTGATCGATCAGTCAATCAGTCAGTCAGTCAGTCAGTTTCTTCTTTTATATATATAGATGAATAGTTGTAAAACATACTGTTATTATGGAAGACTGAAACGCAAGAAAAGGTTTTCTGGTAAACAAAGTGATTTTTGTTGTAACGTAAACAGTTCTTGAGTAAATCAGTCAATATTAATTTGTACCCAAGTTGAAAGTTAACTAAATTACGAAGTATTAAATTCGTAAGAACTTACTAGTGCCTTTGTAGAAATTTTGTTGTGTGCTTGATGACATGCTGTGCACCCGACCTGACCGAAGATTTTTTTTTTTTGTAAACTTTCTAAGTCAGTATGCAAGCAAAAACAATAGTTGATGACGGTCAGACTTAAAAGGGTCTTAAGAAATTTAAAGAACCATAAATCTCAAGTTGGTATTCAAATGAAATTATTGGAAGTGGCTTTGTTCATTGTGAATGGGCTGTAACATAATAGATATAAAAAGTACTACGAGTTACTTGTTTACCTTTAAAGTATTTGATAATTGCACAATGTGATTTTTATGCCACAAATGGGCAGTAAACTATGATAACAACATAGTACATAAAAGCATAGGTAACTACTAAGGTAACTACATGGCTAAATGTGAAGCTGAAAAAGGCTTTGTTATAATTACAAAGATGATTACTTATGTTAATTATAATAGCATGATTGTAATGCTACAGATAAGTTAATTATAAAAGCTTGATTATAATTAAGGATGTTTTAATTATAAGAGCTTGGTTATAATAAGTAGATGAATAACTTTTATATTTCATTAATTATAATAGATGATATAATTAATTGGTTTGATTAGGTTTTACAGTAGTACTTAGTGCTGCCGCTTACCCACACCTACGAGTACAGTTCCGTATCATTTTATGTTTTAAAAATAGTTTTAATAAGTTATTATCTAATTTAAACAGTTCAATAGTTAAAGTAAACTTCAATAACGAAGTGACAGTGTTATTCAGTGCTAAAATATGGATATTAAAAAGCTTTTAACAACTAAAGTGAACAAGTGCTGATTCTTTTGACAAAGACGTCAACTTTGTTATTGCTTTTATTACTTCATCAAAACAACAAAACTAACATTTCATCTCTAAACAAAGTGTTTCCTCAAACTATTAACAGTGTAAAGTACCGAAAAGTGATAAAAAAGTGTATCAAAATTTAACAAATCGATAACCATAAATGGAAAAATATGCGATTTTTTTAACGACACACCCGATTTGAAATTTATAAATATAACCAAGTGAAGTATAATTTCGTCAACAAAGTTAACTATCAGCTGGTCTAGTCGGCTAAGAGACTGGTTGGCAACCGATCCGCATACTGATCGCGAGTTCAAACCCCAGTGAGGACATATTCTTTTCTAAAGTTTTTAAGGAAATAATTTAAAGAATGAATTTTTTCGAAAATATAACGTTTAGAAAAACACGCACACTATCAGAAACAGCAGTGTCGTCTGATAATAGTATGAACAATTCAAACCTAGATGGCACCACTAGTAGCTTACCAAACACATCGGTAGACGAAAACTTCACTCAAATCCAAGAATATAAACAACAAATTGAACAACTTACTTTGCGACTGAACTCTGCACATGAAGAAATCAATAATTTGTCTATCGAAAACAGTGAACTTAAAAAAGCCTTAAATGATATAATGTCCAAACATAACATTCTTAAAAAAGCATCAAGAGAGTTAACTATGGACACTGACAGTCCTTGCAAAAGTCTTAAAATTGCAACCCCACGTCACAAGTCTAAGAAGAAAACAAAGTCAGTCTTAAAAGAAATTCCTACACCAAAAGTTGTAAACAAAGAAAAATTCACATCGTCGCCTCAAAGTGATGTAGGTATACCTGACACAATTGAAAGTAGCCAATCTACAAAAATAAATAAATTATGCATTGTCAGTGCCAACAAAACGAATAAGATCTTACCCATTGCTGAAGAAACATTTAAAAACTCACAGATATGTCACTATTTATATCCAAACAGTGGGATCATGCAGCTTCTTAGTGATTTACATACTAAATTAGTGGATTTTTCAATAAATGACTTCTGTGTCATATTGATCGGAGAAGAGGATTTTCAAAAATCCATGAACTATTTAAATTTAATTTTAGAGATAAGATCTTCTTTACAAAAAATTCAACACACAAATGTAATTATTTGTTTACCAACTTTTAAATTCTTTACATCTTCCGTAATGTTTAATTCACGTATTGAGATGTTTAGTAATCTACTTTATTTGGACATTCATACATACAACTATGCTACGCTACTGGACTCTAATCTTAATCTATCCTATGATGGCACTATGTTCTCAAAATATACTGGAAGACTTAATAATAGTGGTATGAGGAATATAATGAGTAATATATTAATGCTAACTACGATTGACCAAAAGGAATCGTGTGTGTATAGTGAATCAGAATTTAACCTTAATGATGATTCCATTGTAAACACAAACTCTGATTTTTTTCGTGTCTGATCATATTTATATCATGCACCAAAATATTGCTGGTCTTTTAAATAAGTCAGATATTTTAACAGTTCACATTCAAGAACTTTTATCCAAACAAATAAACATTGATATTTTATGTATAACAGAGCATTTTATAATGTCTGGTCACGAGAAACTGTTACTCATTCCAAATTATAAATTAGCAGCATGTTACTCTAGAAATAACATAAAGCGCGGAGGAGCTTGCATATTGATAAAACAATCGCTTGAATACATGGAACTACCAGACATAATGAGACACTCTGTAAAAGGTTTAATTGAATGTTGTGCCATAAAACTGGTTAAACAAAATGTCATCGTTCTATGTATTTATAGACCTCCTAAAATGTGTAACTTAAAATTTATTTTACGAAAACTTAGACAGTATATTAAAAACTAGCTGTCCCACGCGGCTTCGCTCCCGTCAACTGGCTACCTACCAAGCTAGCCCACCTACTCTAAATACGTTGCGTCTCAAAAAGAATAAATTTGCCCCGTTTTTGGAACATTTTTCATTGATGCTCCGCTCCTATTGGTCGTAGCGTGATGTTATATAGCCTATAACCTTCCTCGATAAATGGACTACCCAACACAAAAAGAATTTTTCAATTCCAACCAGTAGTTCCTGAGATTAGCGCGTTCAAACAAACAAACAAACAAACAAACTCTTCAGCTTTATAATATTAGTATAGATTATATGTACTAAAAATGGCTCTAAAATAGTATTGTGTGATGATTTTAACATAAATACAATGTTGAGAAACAGATTTACATTGGAACTTGAATGCTTTCTCCTGAGCTACAACCTCAAATTAGAAATTAATGTTCCCACTAGGCTTAACAGTTCAACTTGTCTAGATAATTTTGCTCACAATTACAAACAAAAATGCAAATGGGAAGTAATAGACTTAGCATTGTCCGATCACACAGCGCAAATTCTAAAGGTCAAGGTTAAGAAATCATTTTAGATACAATCTTGGCGTAAAAGTACACGAGATGTTTCGAATGAACATCTACTCAAATTTTAAAACCATCTGCTATCATTGACTTTTTCAGAAGTATATAATAGCGAGGACCCAAACTTAGCATATGATATGTTCCTTGATTTATTTCTTTTACTATACAATCTGTGCTTCCCCATAAAATATACAACTGTTAAATTTGGAAAATCAATTAAATGGGTATCACGGGGTATTCGTGTATGCAGTAAAAGACAACGCTTTCTACTATGGCAGCAACGAAAAAAACCCACAAAGGAGAATAAACAAAAGTTTCGTAATTATTCTAGAAAATTTAAAAAAATCGTCAAGCTGACTCAAAAAGCCCAAAATAACTACTTACTTCTAAACTCAAAAAATAAATCAAAGACAGCCTGGCATATAATAAACAACAATAATAATATTAATGAACCCATCTCTAAGATAAATAATCATGATGTTATAATAACTAACCCTAAAGATATAGCTGAATCATTTAATAATTTTTTCGTTGACCAAGTCTCGGATTCACCAAAATCTGCGTCTCATCGTGTTAAGGAAATAGATCATAATCCAAATTCGTTTTTCATGTCCCCAGTTGTACCGCAAGACGTATCAAGGGTAATAAGATCATTGAAAAATAAAAAGAGCTTTGGTTACGACGGCATTTCTACACAAGTCATAAAATTCGTTTCTGATGTGATTTCTGGTCCTTTGAGTCACATCATTAATGCAAGCATATTTTCCGGAGTATTTCCTAAGAGTCTCAAAACAGTAATTGTGAAACCTGTTTATAAAAAAAATGATCAAGAAAATATGTCAAATTATAGACCCATTGCTCTTATTCCTGTGTTCTCTAAAGTAATAGAAAAAATTATATACGAACAAATGTACAATTTTTTGACAAAATTTAACTTACTTTGCGACGAACAAAAAGGTTTCCGTAAAGATAAAAACATTAATATGGCTATATTCGATTTATTAAAAACTATTATGGTAAACGTAGATAATAAAATACCAGTTTGCGCCATTTTCACGGATATGACAAAGGCTTTTGACTACGTAGATCATGAGACACTTGTAAATAAACTTCAAGCTTACGGGATTCGAGGAAATCCATTAAATTTAATTAAATCCTATCTTACTGATCGTGTACAATATACGGAAATTTCTAATATTTGTTTGAATTCAAAACGAGAAATAAAATTCAGATCTTCTCTTAGAAACATCAAACATGGCGTCCCGCAAGGAAGCGTTCTCGGTCCGCCTTTATTTTTAATTTATATCAACGACCTCCCACTCCAAATAGACCATCCAATTATATTGTTTGCTGATGACAGTACAGCACTAGTTAAATGCACAAGTAAAGAAAACTATGAAAATGATATCAACAGCACTCTTAAATCTTTAGTTAATTGGCTTAATTACAATAATTTAAAAATAAATATACAAAAAACTAATATCATGCATTTTTACCAACGTATTAATCCCGAAGACTTAAACGTTAATTATGATGGTCATAAGATTCAAAATGTCAAGGTGGCTAAATTTTTGGGAATATTAATTGATAATCAATTAACATGGAAACCTCAAGCTGAATATATTTGCAAAAAGTTAAGTACTTACGCATACATGCTATACAATCTTTCTAAAAAAGTAAATTTTAATACAGTCCTTATTGCTTACCATGGCTTCGTTATTTCAACGATGAGGTTTGGCATCATATTCTGGGGTAATTGTAGTGAAAGAGAAAACATTTTCAAAGCCCAGAAACGATGCGTTAGGTCAATTTTTAACTTACAGGTTACAGACAGCTGTGTTCCTATTTTCAAATTTCATAAATTATTAACCTTCCCATGTCTGTACATTCTAGAAATAGCCATTTTTGTAAAAACCAACCCGCATCTGTTTCCATCGTTATGTGAGGTACGAAAGAGGACAAATTGTATGAGATCTCAGTATCAAAGTCTATTGCACGAAGGTAGCTACAACACCACACTGTTAAAGAAAAGCGTCATGTGTATGGCGCCAAAGGTATACAATAAGTTGCCTAAAGTTATTAAAGAACAACCATTTAGAATATTCAAAAAACGACTTACAGATTTATTGTTACAAAAATGTTATTATTCTATATCAGATTTTTTGAGTGATGATTTGTGATAAGTAAATATTTTTCTGCGCTGGCAACCTGTAATGTTTTATGTATGTACCGGTGTCAACCCATAAATGTTTGTATGCCGAAAGGCAGAATGTACATGGATTCCTGAACTTTTGTTAACACCTTATTGTAATACCTACATTCTATACAAATAAAAACTTCTTATCTTATCTTATCTGGGTTTTCCCTAATCCTGTGCAACGAATGTTGGACCATGATGATATTGTTTTCCCCAGAGAGTTAAAAAGGAAGGTGTGTGTTTTTATTATTGTATAAAGATGGTATGAGATAGGTATTATTACGAGTATGTCGTAATTAAAGAGCAAAGGATTTGTTTTTGAGGGGGCGTGTTGGAGTTTAAGAAAAACAAATCTATTTCTGTCTCTGTCTATCCTTATATTACATGGTTTGTCTCCGAACCTTTCTCAGGTACCTAGTTGAGACCGCAATCCCATCTGGTGATTTGGTCACTACACACTATTGCGTCAGCCCTGCTAGGGGACACATGTATCACAAAGTATACTGAACCACACCTTCCAAATTTAACAAGTAAAGGTTAATTAAACTGTATTATTGAAACCCTTATAAAACGGTCTTTCATTGGTGTCCACCTCTACCCATTAATCCCAATAATGCGCAATGGGGGAATATAGCCTCTTCTTAGCGTTCGATGACAAACTACTTCCTACAGTTATATTGTTGTGGCCTAGAACTTAGACACTTTGATTTTGTAAGTTACTTTAAATATTTCAACACCGGCAACGGTAGTGTATGTGAAACTGTTTATTATTAAGATCTTAATGTACCATATACTCAGAAATAAATTTATCTTATCTTATCTTAAGAATTTTTATTATGACGGATGTGGGAAATATTTTTATGTTCCATTGAAGTTGAGGTTCTTTATTTGTATCCTATTTTAAATTCCACCGCGTTCAATGTAGACTTTATGTATGTCGGAATAAGGGTCACTTTGAAAAATCGTCCTTATTGTGGTATAAATAGTTAAATTTATTATTTGGGGAATTTTTATTTAAATTTACAAATTTAAAGGTACAAAATATGATAATAAGGGGGTTGTTAGAGGGTGGCGTTAAGGGTTTATTATTGTGGGTGGACCGTGATCTGCATTTAATATTTGGGAAAAGAAAGTAGATTTTAAGAACAATAGGTGAAAGAAAATGACTTATTATTAATAAATTTTTAGGAGTATGATAAAATTAAAATATTGTGGTTTTGCAACTCTATATAATTCGACATTCAGATGCATTTTCCAGGACCGGATCTAGAATAAATGCTATAGAAGAAAGAAAAAGTGTTTATTCGTCACAAAACGACATACATTATAATAACATGCTTTTAGTTGTAATTACATTAAGTTATTAAAGACGAGAAATAAATCAAACAACAATAACATATACTACCTACATTTTTTTATAACAGAAAATAAATAGGGTGAAAAAGATGCCAGGCAGATGCATGTCGTGATTGTGGTAAGAAGGCTTCCACTCAGCATAATGCTGTGCCGTGGAATACCCACAGCACGGCGCTGATTTTCAGTGGTCGCCTAGGCCGTGACGTACGGAAACCAAATCTGTTGTGTAAGTTAAAATAGATACAAAGAACATAAAATAAATGGGAGTGATATGAATTTTCGAATGAAGTTATCGCAACGCACGCTATTTCGAAAAAAATTGCGAATACGTATATAGAAGACAAAAATAAACTACCCAAAATTATGATGGGCGGCGCCGGAGTCCTCTGCGGTGCGCGGTCATATGTGTATGAGTAGTCTGCGTGACCCCGTTGCTTGAAAACAACAACAAAGGAAGAAGAGAAAGTGTGATGCCTAATGAAAGAAAGAATGCCCCCACATCGCTGCCTGTGAGGGACCTCATGTCGCCGCCTCAAACCGCCTGGATACGATGCCAATGGACTATGAATCTTAAGTAAGTAATTTTAAAAACTAAAAAGATTCTATTTATAAAATATAAGTTGTTCAACCTTCTGTTTATCTAATAGTTATTTTTTTAAATGAAATTTAAACCTTTGTTTTGTTTTCATCGATCTTATGGGAGGTGGCAAATCATTCCAGCAGCGAGTGGCGGCATACTTAAAGCAACCCTTAAAGGCAGTAGTCCCACGACGAGGCAACGAGAGTGGTTTGGACGTGGAGCGGGCGGAGTAGCTGTAGTGTTCGTGTCTCCAGCTAAGCTTTTTAAACAGGTATTCTGGTTTGTGTGTTTGAATTAGACGTGTGCGCCCCGCCGGCGCGCCGCCGCCGCCGACATTTTTGCTACGCCGCCGCCGCCGATTTTCGTATCGGCATAAAATCGGCTTGAGGTTTTTTAGAACTTAGTTTTAGGAAACGCTGCAACATCACTTCTAAACTGAATTTCTGACTTATATGTATTAAAACAATTGTCACCAACATAAGAACAATACATCATGTCAGAACTTAAATTTGATGATCAGGAATGGGAGCTAATTGAAGATCTGACTAGGCTTTTGGCAATTTTTTTAACCAATTACGGAAGACTTATGTACGCAGACAAATTGCTTTATTCTTATTATTATTTATAGGCTCGCGCTTGATCACTATCTCATCTGATGGTAGGCGATGATGGTGGTGGTCGACGATAGTAGTATATTATTGGGCATTCTATTCCACCTATCGCTTCCTACGGTTCACTTTGTTCGCCTTCGGCGCTTTCGGTGGAATAGGACGCCCAATAATATAAATGAAATACTCGTTTGGATACGAATGGAACGAAAAGTTTATCGATGGCTTACCTCAAATTCAATCCTCGGATTATTTAATTATACTCACCAGCTTAAATCAACTATAAAACTTTATACGTTAACATAATCAGGTATATATCGGAATGAACCAGTAACCTAAAATTCAGGACAGATTGTCTCATTTCTCTCCACATACTTAAGGATGGTGCAATGCCGCTTAGGATAACACACATAGCCGTTTCGTGACCAGATTGGCTCAAGGAAATCTGAACTTAAGGATACCGCATACATTAAATTAAATTTAGGACAGATTGTCTCAAGTCTCTCCACAAAAGTAAAATAGCGCACACCCTTAGGCCCACACACATTTTTTTCTGTGACCAGTTTGGTTCGAGGACATCTAAATTTAAATTTAACACATTACAGACGATACAACCTTTTACATCAACACGTAACAATCAAGTGGTCAGCGTGGTCATACGGATTACAGATAGTCGATCCTTGCCATGCATGCATAAAGCTAAGGCACGGATACACTTGTCAACGGCAACCGGATTAGAAACGTATCTCACATTATTCATTCTACCGTACAGACTGTGTGTAAATCCGTTGCTGTAGACTCCGTTGACGGTATCCGTAGATAGATCCCGATTGCTACGTAGATGTAAATGCTACGTAGCTTTATATATAAGTGTGCTTTGTTAGTTCGAATCAGCAAAGTTCAATATCAATGTAATGCACACTTTCCACGTGTACACAAATTGCATTCCATGCATTTAAATTGTATAGTAACTATCATGTTGTAAACACTAAATTTGTTTTATAAAGAACTTCCTAAATATTATTTTCGTATTTAATTCTAAAAGTTTGTAATCGGTTCTAGTTTTAACGTGTTTCATTCTTCTAGGTACTAAGATTATACATTTTTTTATATGATATATTTTTTATCAAATACGCTATCTGTCACTTGTTATCGAGTGCGATCTAAACTGTTATAAGTAAGATCACCTTGAAAAAAGAGAACACTGTGTACAATAAGATTATTTGGGATAATAGGAGGAGTTCGAGTTATTATTGATAAATTGGGCAACTATGAAACCATAACTCAGACACGTGCATTCGATTCCCACACGTCACAGTGCATTGGATTCTTTAATTGCGGGTTTAGGTGATTATTTAATAGTACGAATGAAAATGTTATTAGTTTGTCAAATGTCGAAATGTCGAGTTTAACTGCAACTTAACATTATCGAACACATGGATTGGTTTGTACGTATTACAAAATAGTATGTTTTTCTCAAAATAGTTATGATTAATTATTAACTACTTCTGCTTAACTGTTTTTAGTGAGACAACTATGCTCACAAATTTACTTTCAACGCCGAGAGAATTCAAAAAATCTATAATATGCACCTACCTACAAGAATTAATTTGACTGTTGTTAGTTTCACCTATCACATTAACTTAATTGTGAAGTAAAAAAATTCTCAACAAACATACATCAATTATTAAATTATTTATACATGTTAATTCAGTTATGAATCACAGGGTAATGAATCGGGTTCACTTTGTCGCCTTTATTTTTCAGTCCTCATGAACAAATTGTAATTTTGCAGAATTGGTATACAAACAATACGGTTCAATATGACGTAAACGTCATATTTGTTTTTTACAACTGTAAGACAAGTACTTAGAATTTAAAATTGAAATAACCTATTTTCTAGCTGAATTAGTATTTTTTTGTGTATATAAACGAATTAATGTTAATAAATAAATTACATTCGCTCCAGAATCTTCAAAGTGACAAGTAGTACTAGCGGTGCTTTAAAATCGGTCTACTGGGGATCTTCTAGCGTATGCCATTCACATATGGAGTGAGGCCATCGAGAGGCACGGGGAAGCGCTTGCCGTCTCTCTCGACATCTCGAAGGCTTTCGATAGGGTCTGGCACGAAAGCCTTATTAGTAAGCTTCCTTCATTCGGTCTGCCCGGTGGTCTGTGTGATTGGATTGCAGACTTCCTGAGGGATCGGTCCATTCGAGTGGTTATCGATGGCTGCTCGTCGGACAAATTGGATATTAATGCCGGCGTCCCTCAGGGGTCGGTACTCTCGGCAACACTGTTCTTGTTGCACATCAACGATCTGCTAAAACCTTTGGCACCTTTGGGTATGCAGACGACAGCACTGTTGCTGAGAGTTACTTGTCCAACGCACGTGCTACCGGGCCACTGATCCGGTCTCTCCGTGAGGCCATGGTGGAGCGTTTGAACTTGTCCTTGCAGGCAGTCTCCGAATGGGGTGATGTCAATCTGGTCAAGTTTAATGCTGCTAAAACCCAGGCGTGTCTTTTTTCCGCTAAAAAGAGCCAATTTCACCCGGCTCCAACTTTCCGTGATGTAACCGTGCCAATAACGGACCATCTTGAGCTTCTTGGCGTTACGCTGACATCAACTCTCAATTTTGGGCCATACATTGAGGCAAAGGCTCAGCTGGCTGCCAAAAAGTTGGGGATCCTTGCGAAGGTGCGAAAGTACTTCACGCTGGAACAGCTGCTCAACTTGTATCAAGCGCAAGTTCGATCGTGCATGGAGTACTGTTCTCATCTCTGGGACGGATCTGCCAAATATCAGCTAGATGCACTAGAGTCGATCGAAAAGCGGGCCAAGAGACTCATCGGCGATGAAGCACTGGTCAAATCAAAGCTCCAGAGCCTTGAACATCGTCGCCGAGTTGCCAGCTTGTCGGTATTTTATCGGTTACATTTCGGGGAGTGTGCGATGGAATTGCATGATTTAATTCCGCCCAGCCCGTTCCATCATCGGACAACCAGACGCACGGTGATGCGTCATCGGTACATGGTGCACATCCCACCCATACGCACAAAACGTTTTGGGGACACTTTTATTATGCGTACAGCTAAGGAGTGGAATTCCCTGCCGGAGTCTGTGTTTCCCGATAGCTACAATCTAGGGGTGTTTAAGTCAAGAGTGAATGGGTTTTTTCTAGGCAAGCGTGCTTCACCGTCGACCACATCATCGCTTTCCATCAGGTGAGATAGTGGTCAAGCGCGAGCCTATTGCTAAAAAAAAAAAAAAAAAAACGACTTTCTAACATGTAAGTAAGTAATTCATAATTTTAAATATGTACCTAGTCATAATGCTCAGCTACGGACCTGGTTTTTGCCTGCCGGCTGTTATGAACTTATGATTATCATGTTTTATCTTTCCATTGCGACTGCTATTCAGCTACGGACCTGGTTTTTGCCTGCCGGCTGATGTTACTGTTATCATGCCCTACCTATCCATCGTGACTGCTACCCAGCCTGTCCAGCTGATGTATTGATAGTCTTAATTAAGTCACAGTTGTTAGTTACAGAATTAATTTGTATGTGTTCCATTTCAGGTCGGACTCCGATTCAGAATTCCATACACCAACCGCAGCTGTAGCCGAGGTTGCGAAGGTGCAACCAAAGAAGAAGGTGGCGAAGCGCAAAGCTTCCGACAGCACCACGCCATCAGAATCGAAATCAAGGTAATTTTGTGTTAGTGCTTGTTGTGTATGTTATATCAATTAAATGTTATACACAGATATACGTTAAATTATAACTGTAACGCAGAAAGCGCTGAAATCAATTACCGATTATATTCCTTGCAGGAATGTTCACAGTTAGTTCATGAGGTATTGTTATTGAAATTATTATAACAAGATATCATGCTTTTTGTCCTCGTAGATTCTATCCCCGTACACAGATGATGCCCTCAATTCTCCATAAAAATAAATGTAATTTTGTGTTGTGAATGTAATAAAATGTTAAATTGTTTACAGTAAAAGACGCAGCTCGGGCTCGGACCTCTTTGGCTTCGAGGACTACATTCCCTCGTTGACCTCAGTTGGAGACTTCGGTTCAACCCTCATCAGCCGTGTCGCCAACGGGAAAGTGCGGCGAACGGTGGACTTAACCGGGGACTTCTATGTGGAGGTAAAAGTCTACAACAAGGCCGATGTTGCCTCCACCCCTAAAGAGGATCGGTGGAAGTAAGCCTCGGTGGCTCTAAAAGTGCAGCTTAACCGTAACACGCCGCAGTGGGATGGTCTACAAGTTTTTATGAGACGGACTCATGAATTATTTGACAATTCTGAGCCCGTCTTTTATAGTGATAGTATAAATATAAAATAAATATTAAAGTTTTGGGGCACCAGGTCTATATTCTATTTAGCAGACGTCTATCATAATCGCAATAATAATAATATATAGCAACAACTAATAGTAAGTCTAAAACTATTTTAATCTAAAATGCCTTTCTGTACTGTTTGTAATACATCTGTTGAGCGCAGTCACTGGACAGGTCACCTACGTAGTACTAATCATAAAAACAAAAGTATTTTGCCTTTTTGCGAAGGTGTTGAAATAATACATTCTGCATTTCGTAATCGTATAACTTCTTATAGAATTGTAGATCCGTCTGAGAATTGTTCGCTAGAACCATTTCTCAATAATATTTGCGACAAAATTAAAACGCTAATTGACATGTCTCTTAAAGAACACACTTGTCTAAAAGTTAATTCCAAATTTTTTGCTTTGTTTTAAATGATTAAAAATGATTCTCAGGAAATTAAATCATTTGCCACAAAAAACGTTACTCTGCATCAGAATTATGAATTTGATTCATTATTGTCTCAAGTCAAAAACACTTTAACAAAAAAAAAACTTTTTGCAAAAAAATACTACCGACTTCCAAATACAAAACTACAAAGTGAAAAATAACTTAATTTTTTGAAGTCGGTGTCTTTCGTAGGTACCATTTTTTTGCGTTATGGACACCGACTTCAAAAAATTAAGTTATTTACGGTATGGCTTTTTTTTTTTTTTGTGTATGTTCACCGATTACTCCGTCAATTGTAGACCGAGTTTGAAAATTCTTTTTTTGTTTGAAAAAGTATGTTCCGAAATTGGTCCCATTTTAATTTCATTGAAGAACTTCGGAGATATACAACAGTACTCTTCAATAAATAACGGCAAATCACTCGGGATTGCTGCAATCGCATGTCTGTTTGTTGTTCACGCCAGTTCACTCTTAAGGGGTAAGCAGATCTCTCATTTCACCGGTTATGTTCAAGTTTCATGAAATCTATTCTGGCGAAATAGTTCCCTTACTAACTTGCCTATTAGGTACGTACAACTAAAAAGTGAAAAATAAAAAAACTTTTTGCAAAAAAATACTACCGACTTCCAAATACAAAACTACAAAGTGAAAAATAACTTAATTTTTTGAAGTCGGTGTCCATAACGCAAAATAATGGTACCTACGAAAGACACCGACTTCAAAAAATTAAGTTATTATTCACTTTGTCGGTAGTATTTTTTTGCAAAAAGTTTTTTTTTTCTAATTAAAATCAATTTAATCTACTCACCCGTAAAGGAGTGTATCCATATGACTATATGTCTCAATGGGAACGTTATGAAGATACGTGTTTACCCTCTAAAAATATTTTTGTAACTCCTTATCTAATGAGACAATTACCGACGAAGATTATGAACTCGCTCGGTCTGTTTGGTCAGTATTTAATATTCAAAACATGGGTATGTACACAGATTTATATCTCTAAACAGATGTTCTGTTGTTAACAGATGTTTTTGAAAATTTTCGAAAAACTTGTAAATTACTTTACAATCTCGATCCCGCGTTCTATCTTACAGCACCAAGCCTATCTTTTGATGCAATGCTTTTAAAAACAGGAGTTAAATTAGAATTAATTAGTGATGTTAAAATTTTTAGAATGATACAAAAAGGTATTCGAGGTGGTGTTTGTATGTGTTTCAAAAAACATGTCAAAGCCAATCATAAATATTTAGATACTTACGATCCAACTCGTCCAAATTCATTTATCATTTATTTAGATCGTAACAATTTATATGGTTATATCATGTGTCAATCCCTACCCAATTCCGATTTTAGATTTATGAATAGACATGAAATTGATTTTTTACAATTGAACTTAGCAGATATCAGTGATACCGCGGAAAACGGATAAATTCTTGAAGTTGATTTAATATATCCAACGAATTTGCACATGGAACACAATGACTTTCCTTTTTGTCCAGAAAAATGCCTGCCACCTGGTGGTAAGAATAAAAAGTTAATACCAAACTTGTACGATAAATATCACTATGTTATTTATTACGTACATTTAAAAAAATGTTTACAGTACGGTTTAGTATTGAGTAGGATCCATCGCGCTATTATATTTAAGCAAAGTTGTTATTTAAAACAATATATTGATATTAACACTCAGTTACGTCAAAAAGCAGAGTCAACGTTTGAACAAGACTTTTTCAAATTATTGAACAATAGTATTTTCAGAAAGACCTTGGAAAATAATGAAAATCGAATAGAAGTAAAATTTGTTAACAAATGGTGTGATTCAAACAATAAAACGAAAAAGACCACTTGTGCTGAGAAATTGATAGCTAGTCCATATTTTCATACATATTTTAATACGAAAAACATCCTACACGAGAAACAATATGGTTTCACCAAAGGACGTTGTACAACCGACGCTGGTGTCACCTTAATAAAACACATCTTTAATGCGTGGGAGGAGGGACAAGATGCCATAGGTATCTTCTGCGACCTGTCGAAGGCGTTTGATTGCGTTGATCATGAAACATTGCTTTTGAAACTTGAGCATTACGGGCTAGGCCAATCAGCATTAAATTTAGTAAAATCCTATTTGAATGATAGACAGCAATTAGTTCAAATAAACGGTGTCAATTCGTCGGGGTTGAACGTGAAAATGGGGGTACCCCAGGGCTCAATTTTAGGTCCTTTCTTATTTTTAGTATACATTAACGATTTACCCCATCTATTGAAAAACAAACTGAACATGGTGTTATTTGCTGATGACACTTCTTTGATTTTTAACATAAATAGACGTACGAGTAACGTTGCCGACGTAAATAATGCATTGCGGCAAGTTCTAAATTGGTTCACTGCTAATAATTTAGTTTTGAATGCTAAAAAAACTAAGTGTGTAAAATTTGCCTTGCCGAATGTCAAAAGTTATGATTGTGACATTATATTAAACAACGAGAAGCTAGAATTCGTCGACAAAACCGTTTTCCTGGGTATCACGCTAGACTCAAGGTTACAATGGGGTCCTCATTTAATATCACTTGCGGGGCGGTTAAGTTCGGCGGCTTATGCTGTTAGAAAAATTCGTCAATTTACTGATGTAGATACCGCGAGGCTGGTCTATTTTAGTTACTTTCATAGTATAATGTCTTACGGCATATTACTATGGGGAAGGGCTGCAGACATTCAGTCAATTTTTGTTCTACAAAAACGAGCCATCAGAGCGATATACAATCTTCGCCGGCGCGAGTCTCTAAGGGAACTGTTTAAGGACATTAACATCATGACGGTACCTTGTCAATATATTTACGAAAACATCATGTACGTTAGAAAGAATTTACATCTTTTTAGTAAAAACAGCGATAGACATAGTTATGTTACTAGAAATAGGGACCAATTAATTCAACCAGGTTTCAGGCTGGTTAAAGTAGCGTCATCTTTTAGGGGGTACTGTATAAAATGTTACAATAAAATACCGCCACACATTCTAGAATTGAATGAGACGAAATTTAAAACTTGTATAAAACGCACACTATGCAGGCAGGCATATTATAGGTTGGGGGATTACATCGCTGATAAAAATGCTTGGCCCAACGCTATTCCAGCTCCACAGCCACTAGGGCACAAAAACAAGTGATAAGCAGAAAAGTTCTGAAGTATTGTTGGACCTGCTGAAGACTGTACGAATAATTATAATGTATATTTGTGTTGTATAAACTCAATTTATTTTTTGGATTATATAACTGCACAGCACATATGTGAGTACTATGTACCAACTGTAAATCTACCATTTACTGTACCTATGTGTCGTTCGTTGACTTCAGTGTGCCCCGGCAGTTGAGTGTGTCATGCTCTCTCTAATGTCTCTCTGATGGTGGCACATGTGTTGGATCATTCGGTTCCCTTCATGATGGTTGAGCTGAGTGGTGCCGATCCATGTGTCATGTTCGTGAACGGGCACCGTCAGTTGGGATTGGTCATATCTTAGCTGCCTCCGCATGTTTTTAATTACCTATTTATTGTATTTTTAATTGTTTGTTTTACTCTAGACGCTTTTAAGTGCGTTTTTTTTTTTTTTTTTACATCGTTTTCACATATATGTATTTTTCCTACAAGATTATTGTAACCAAATACTTGTAAAACACATTTTTGTTTTTTTAAAAGAGTAAGTTTGGAGTTTCTTGTCCGTTCTTCTCCATAACAAGCTACATTTCCGAATGGACGGTAGAATCAATTATTATTACATTTACTTTTTATTTTTGACGTTCGAAAGTGCCGCTTAATGGCCTAATTGAATAAAGAAATTTTGATTTGATTTGATTTCATAGCGCTTCTGTTTTTCTGATGATCTAGTTGCAATCCAAATGAGACCTGTGCGTATAATACTTAATAAACCAATATACATAGGTTTCGCAGTATTAGAATTATCTAAGACTCATATGTACGACTTTCACTACTCTATCATAAAACCTTTTTATGGTAACCGAATTGAATTGTGCTATACTGACACAGATAGTCTTGTGTATGATGTACAGAGTGATGACATTTATAAAGACCTCAAGCTCCATTTTCTAAAATATTTTGATACCAGCAATTATGACTGCAACAATGACTATAACTTACCAATTATTAATAAGAAGGTTCCAGGACTGTTTAAAGATGAAATGGTTGGCAACATTATCAAATAATTCGTAGGACTGCGCTCAAAGCTTTATTGTATTCAAATGTTAAATAAAACAATTAAAAAGGCAAAAGGTACAAAAAATGTATCACTAAAAATTTTAATATGTTAGATTATAAAAATGTTTTATACAATTGCAATGTTATTCGCAAAAAAAATGTATTGTTTGGGTCAATAAAACATGAAATATTCACACATGACGTAAATAAAATAGCACTTTCAAGCAATGACGATAAACGATTGCTATCGTTTGATAAAGTTTCTACTTTAGCCTGGGGTAACGCAACTATATTTATGTAATGCATTACCACAAATGAAACGTAATTACAGTAGTGTTCGGTGCAATATTTGCAAACGAACAGCTCAGCACTATTGCCTGCGTGCATTTCCATAAATGCATGTATCACAACTAGCGTCAGTTAGTGCGTGTTCGGATACCAATCGCGTAACTCCAATCAAACCGTGCAGACCGTGCAGACCCTGTCAATTACCGTCCAATCGCCATTACCTCCATTCTGTGCAAAGTTATGGAAAGGGTACTGAACAGTAAGTTGCTGACCTACCTTGAAGACAATAATCTCCTCAGTGACCGTCAATATGGCTTTCGCCGGGGACGGTCTACTGGTGATCTTCTTGTGTATGTCACGCACTGCTGGGGCGAAGCCATCGAGAGACACGGCGAAGCACTTGCTGTTTCGCTGGATATCTCAAAGGCCTTTGACAGGGTCTGGCACGCAAGTCTACTCAGTAAGCTTCCTGCGTATGGCATCCCCGCTGGTTTTTGTAGCTGGATATCAGATTTCCTTTGCGAACGGTCGATCCGAGTAGTCATAGACGGCTGCTGCTCTGACCTTATGGCTATTGATTCCGGAGTTCCTCAGGGATCTGTTAAGTAAGTCATAAGTAATTTATTTCATAACAATATATACATTGTGTCGAAATTTGTAATACATAGCAATTTAAAAACACCACAAATATATCATTACAATAACTTTCAATAATAATAATTCGCAATAATTTAACAGTAGAATTAAAATGTCAGAGTTAAAGATTAAATAATAAAATAGATTCAAGTTTTTTAAGCTGACATGGTCACAACACAATCATTAGAATCAATATTTAGATCATGATCATGAGATCGCGATCATGGCGCTTGTAACGGTGCCGAAATATCGAGCCCTCAACCAAAGTCAAAATATACACCGGTAAATATCCGGAAACAAATACTAACTCCAAAACAGAAACAGGAAATAAAAAAATAAAATGTAAAAATCATCAGGTAGTGGTTAACAAATAATGATAATCCGAAACAAAAAATACAATCAATTTTTGATATAACATGGTTATTATTTTAGAACTTGTGACATATTATTGAACTTTTTATAATTTTATCTTTTTCATTGAATTTTTAATTGACTAGTCAATTAAAAATTCAATGTCAAAGAAAAAAATTAAAAATGTCAAAATATGTCACAAATACCATTACAATTTTAAAATAATAATCCATACAATAATAATTCTAGCCAAATTAAAATTCAATGTTAAAGATAAAATTATAAAAAGTTCAATAATATGTCACAAATTCCAATTAATTATCCATGTTATATCAATTCTAGTCAATTAAAAATTCAATGTCAAAGAAAAAAATAAAAATGTCAAAATATGTCACAAATACCATTACAATTTTAAAATAATAATCCATACAGTAATAATTCTAGCCAAATTAAAATTCAATGTTAAAGATAAAATTATAAAAAGTTCAATAATATGTCACAAATTCCAATTAATGTTATATCCATGTTATATCAATTCGAGTCAATTAAAAAACAAAAACAATGTCCAAGAAAAATTATAAAATGTCACAATATGTTCACAAATCTGCCGCGCTAGCGATATTAGCAGTAAGTGAAATTTTTGATAAAATGAGTTAAAAATTGATCCCGAATCAGCGCAATGAGCCCTACCAGATGTGCTGACACCTGTTTTAATAGCTTATCGGGAAGCAGTAAATTTCGTTTAGGATAAAGGCAGTAAGTCCAATAAATGACGAATCTTCCTTAACATAACAACAGTAAGTATAGTTACCCCGGATTAGTAAGTAAAGCTCTATCATTTAGGTTTTACTTTTACTTAAATTATGTGCAGTAACTGTGTATACTGTCGATATAATAAGTAAAGCATGTTTTTTATTTTGCCTTAATGACTTAGGAGATCAGCAGTAACTAAATATACTGTGGATATAATAAGTAGAGTTTGTTTTTAATTAGGTCTTAATTGATTAGAATATCGGCAGTAACTAAACATACTGTGGATATATTATGTAATGTATGTTTTTTTATTCTTCTTTGAATACTTAGAATATCTGCAGTAACTCATCATTCTGTGGTTATATTAAGCAAGGTCTACTTCACATTCGGTCTTGATCACTTACACTGTAAGCAGTAATAATCATAATTATATTAAACTGTGACTAAAATAAGAAAAATATATTATTGAATTTGAGAGTTCAATTTACTTTAAGTATCAGCTTTTTAATTCGACATACCATTGCCGCTGATATAATGCAAGAATGATTTTAATTTAAGAGCTATTTTGCCTACTATTTTGATACTCAAATGGTGTGCTAGGGGGAGAGGCGCGGGCGCGGTGTTACTCAGTGAAATTATATCAGTGTCGTCCGCGATCGCGCGCAAGGAGGTTGTGCAGTCCCGTGGTCGCAACACGCTCCGTGTTGTTTGGCGCCATAACCCACGTAAGTAGATAATAACAAAAGTGTGATTTAAGTAAACGCGTGAGCCTATATTGTAATCTATGATTTAACATAGACGTAGTTAATAAGGTAGTTGGTATAAATAAGCAGTGACGATATTGAAGTGTCCCATGACAACTTTTTTTGCAAGCTTTAATTTAACTTCCCATCTACTTATATTTTTAGTTCAAAGCTTAAAGCTTCCTTAAAGTAGCATAGATTCTAACATTGCTTTCTATGGGGGGCCATTGAAAGCAATGTTTCTATGGCCTTGATTTAATCAATCAAATACTACGTAACAGTCCATGCGCTTTAATTTAATTTCTTTTTTCAGATTATGGCTACTAGAAAAGATAAAATCATCCGCAAAACAGCAAAAAATACGACAGACATCGACCAAATTTTTACCCGTTGGTATGACTATAATGATCATAAGGAAATTTTTGATTTTAAGCATGAATACCAAAATAATTATAAAATTGCTGCACAAGTGTACAACTTACAAGATATGGAAATCGGGTTTGACAAAATACAACATAAAAACAACAGTGATCCTATGTATCGGATGTCATTAACGCAAACAAATAAATCTGCAGGACGCCGACAGCTGGTGAACGTTCCAATCGATAATGCTTTGAATAGCTGCAATTCTTTAAATATCGATGATTTATACTGTAATGAAGAAACAGCAAAAAATACGACAGACATCGACCAAATTTTTACCCGTTGGTATGACTATAATGATCATAAGGAAATTTTTGATTTTAAGCATGAATACCAAAATAATTATAAAATTGCTGCACAAGTGTACAACTTACAAGATATGGAAATCGGGTTTGACAAAATACAACATAAAAACAACAGTGATCCTATGTATCGGATGTCATTAACGCAAACAAATAAATCTGCAGGACGCCGACAGCTGGTGAACGTTCCAATCGATAATGCTTTGAATAGCTGCAATTCTTTAAATATCGATGATTTATACTGTAATGAAGAGTTAAATTTATCTATTGAACAGGAAATTAGTTTGTCTGACTTACCGCAAGACCCATTTGCCGAGTCTGATGATGAAAGGGACAAAGACTATGTACAGGAAGATGATTTGAACAGCACGCTATCTGACGATACAGTAGTAATAGGCGATAACACACAAGATAATATGAATGTGACTGTCACACTTCTTCCAAAACCAAATCCTCATCAGCATTGTGAGTTTGAACAATGTAAATTGAAAGTATTTAGTACCTGTGACAAATGTTTGTCTCCTGTGCTCAGAACACTTTCTCTATCAAATAAACTTCTCTTCATGTGAAAAACATTATCCTTATTCAACTGAAATTACGACATTTTGTGATTTGCCAGGAAATATAGAGGACAAAGAAAATAGTATAAATTACATAAACTTACTTAATACAGAATCACTACCCACTAGCCACCAGCACGACGATAACAATGTTACATCAGAAACACAAACAAACTACCCAGTTCAGAAAAATACACCTGACAAGGAAAATATGAACAAATACATATCTAGATGTGAGTATGTCCAGTGTAACGAAGAAGTGTTTAGTGCCTGCTCAAAATGCTTATGTTTTCTTTGTTATGCACATTTCATAGCAGAAGATACTTACAATGACTGTCAGAACCATTCTTCTTCTTTAATGCTTACAAACAAAAGCAAAAGTAATAAAGTACATCGCGATAAAAATAAGATACAGAAGAAACGTAACACTTCAAAAATACGAGACGAAATAAATCAGGTAGACAAAGGATTGACAAAAAAAGGGCAGCTAAGAAAAAGAAGGCGAATCGAAGAACCATTAGAAGAAAGGAGAGAGAAAAAGTCGAAAGAGGAAACTGAAAAACTGCAACTAAAAGATCCGTGTACAACAACATGCAGAAAAAAATGCACAGAAAAAATATGCGAAACTCGCAGAAAACAGATTAATGATGAATACGTTTCTTTAAGTTGGGAAAAGAAAGGTTATTATATAAAATCGCTGGTAGATACCAAAGAAGTTGCATGCAGAAAAACTAATACTACTACCGAACAACCTAAGCGTAATGTATCGTATTTTTATTACTTTTATGAAGAAAAAACTAAAGTCGAGGTGTGTAAAACATTCTTTTTAACAACATTAGGATATAATCCTAAAAATGACAAGAGGCTGATGTTAGCATTACAAAGACCTATAGATAAACAAAGTTACCAGAAAGGAAAGTATGAGAGAAAGAGTAAATACGACAAAGACCTTATAAAAACACATATTATTAATACATACAATCCTCTTAACTCACATTACAGACGTGAACATGCCCCCCTTCGATTGTATTTACCAAGCGACATAACCATTACTTTAATGCATCAAAACTTTTGTAATGCTTTTCCAGAACAAGTAGTTTCCTTCGAGGTATTTAGGAAAGTCGTTCGGGAAGAAATGAATATTTCTTTTGCACATTTAGGAAATGAGGAATGCGAAGTATGTGCCCAATTCGAATTCCATAAAAATCATGAATTACAAAACATGGATTGTGAGCTCTGCACCAGTTTTGCAATCCATAAATCCAGATATACACAGTCCCGTAAGGCGTACAAAAATGATGTTAAGGAAGCTGAAAAGGCAACAGGTTCCATCTACTACTCCGTAGATTTACAAAAAGTAATAATGATACCGCGAATGGAGCAATTTAAGTGCGCAATATTTTGTCCACGAGTCATTGCCTTCAACGAAAGCTTTGTACCTTTAGGAAGATCTAAAAAAGATAACGTGCCTTTTGCAGCCGTCTGGAACGAGAGTATAACTGGAAGAAAACAGGAAGATATTATCTCGACACTAAATGCATTTCTTTTACATAAACGTGATGCTGATAATATCGTATTATGGATGGATAATTGTTCTGCACAAAATAAAAACTGGGCTATTTTGAGTTATCTGGTGTATATTATTAACAGCAATGAAATAAATGCGAAAACAATCACCTTGAAGTATTTTGAACCTGGTCATACTTTTATGTCCGCAGACAGCTTTCACCATCAGGTGGAACAGGCTTTACAAAGAAAAAATAAGGTCTATGATTTTAACGACTTCGTTGATGCAGTGCAGCAAGCGAACTCAAGAAAAACCATTGTAAAAATAATGGAAGTCGATAATTTTTACAATTATATCGACCTATCTTCGCAACATAAAATGAGGAAAGTACAACCTAGAGTGTACCTTAAAGATATTATGGTTTTAGTCGCAAATCGAGGCGAGTTCACACTGCAATACAAAACTAACCATGCTGACGAACAAGTACAAAGTTTAAACTTTTTACAGTTGAAGTATCTGAAATCAAGAACATTTCCTGAATTCAGTTCAAAATTGACACCCAGAGGGATTCCAGAATATACGAAGACTGAGATTTTAAAGAAACTGTTAGAATTAATGCCAGATAACAGAAAGGGGTTTTGGTTAAATTTACCGGTTTCCGATAAAGTCAGTGATATAGATTAAGTTTTGCTAGATAGTTTTATGTGTTTTGTTATATCATGACACCCCAAAAAAAGGTTCTGTTATTTTATTTCTTACATTATGTTTGATTTTTTTTATTCTAGTATTTTAACTTAGTTTGATCTCAAATTGTAAACGTAGAAAGGCTGATTTTTTTGTTTGTTACTTTGAAATATGGCTAACTTGCCAATGTTTATATATTTTTTAAAGTTTTTTGTATTATAATAATATACGAGAGTAGAATGGAGCTCAAAAAAAAATATAATTATTTTATAAGACTTTCAAAGTAAGAAAGACTGATTTAAATTTGTATAATAGTTTATTTTCTTAAAATTTTATTGTTCTCAGATAGTGAAACTAGTGAAACCTCGTTATTTAATATAATAATAATACGTAAGTAAAGAAATATTAATAAACATAAACGTTTTTAATCTAACACTTTGTTTTTATTTCTAAGCTATAATCTAAACCTATTATGAGTTACTTATAATAACAGCAGTAACTTACTACTTACTGCTATTATTCTAAGCAATTGATATTTCACTTGCTTCAACTAACACTAGATATAAAAGGATTTTCGTCATTTAAAACTATTCTAATATATATACAATTTTATTGAGTGAAGAATATAAAAGCGCTTTATTTGGGCTACACGTTTCAACCATCACAATTAATATAACTTAAAAAAAGAAGTCCGGAAAAACAAAATTGTAACAAAAACTTTGCGCGCCAATTTACTCAAAACTACGCAAAACATACTTACTGCTCTTATCGCTAGTGCGGCAGAAATACCATTACAATTTTAAAATAACCATATAAAAATAATTATAATCCTATAGTGGTTGTCATTTGTCATCCAGGAACTCATCGACACTGTAGTAGCCCTTCCTCAATAAATATGTTTTGAGTTTGTTTTTAAATAAGTTAGCGCTATTTATCCGTTTAAATTCTAAGGGTAACTTGTTGAATAGAAAAACTGATCTGGGACTGTGAAGGACCACGTTTAATTTTGGTTGTATTGTGTAAGGCAGGTCTTTCCGTCGAGTTTTATATCTAGCTCGTCTTTGCTCATACGTTTCGAAATTGTGCAAATTCTTGTGAAAATTGGTAAGCAATACTAGAACATAGAGGCATGGCACCGTCAAAATTTTAAGTCTGCTAAAATAGTCCCTGCACGATTCTATCTGTCTCAAGCGGAGCATAGTCCTTAAGGCTCGTTTCTGAATGACAAACGCTGTTCTCTCTGCAACTCTTTTCCTGCTGCACATCAATGACCTTCTTCAGCTTGGTATTGTTGGGTACGCAGATGACAGTACTGTTTCAGAGAGATACCTGTCCAGCGCAAGAACCAGCGTGGATGAAGTTCGTTCCTTGAGAGAGACTATGGTAGAGCGGACAGATTTCACCTTAAGCCTTGTCTCCCAGTGGGGTGATGACAATCTGGTCTCCTTTAACGCCACCAAAACACAGGCGTGTCTTTTTACCGCTAAAAGGAGTCTTTTCGATCGGGCGCCTATTTTTCGTGGTGCGTCTGTTCCAGTGACTGATCGGATTGAGCTCCTAGGCATGGAGTTGACATCCAGTCTTAACTTCGGCGCCTCCATTGAGCACAAAGCCCAAATTGCGGCCAAAAAACTGGGCATCCTAAATAAGGTGAAGCGATACTTTACGCCTGGACAGCTTCTAACCCTGTACAAAGCGCAAGTCCGATCCTGCATGGAGTATGGCAGCCACCTTTGGGATGGCTCAGCAAAGTATCAGCTTGCCGCGCTTGACTCGGTGGAACGCAGAGCTAAGAGGCTAATCGGCGACATTGAACTGGTGGATACCAAGCTTCACAGCTTGGCAAGGTTGCCTGCTTGTCGGTCTTCTACAGACTGTATTTCGGTGAGTGTGCTCAAGAACTCCACGACCTCATCCCACCAGCCCCCTTCTACCATCGGACATCTAGACGCACTGCAAGTTACCATCCTTACCTTGTTGCCATTCCACCAATTCGCACCAAGCGCTTCCAAACATCCTTCATAATGCGCACAGCGAATGAATGGAACTCACTACCTGCATCTGTGTTTCCGAACGCATTCAACCCGAATCTCTTCAAAGTTAGAGTAAACAGGCTCCTTCTGGGTAAGCTCACTCCATCGTCGACTCTGTCTCTGTCACCTATGACTTAGACTAGAGTCAAGAGCAAACCCATCTCAAATAAAAAAAAAAAAAAAAAAACATTTTAGTGCTAATACTTTAGCTTAGATTAACCATTTACCATTATTTGAACTAGTATTCAATATAACTTTTAAAACCATTATTGCGTATCATTAAACCAGTGGTCGTAAACCAATAACTAAACCATTACCATTTTAATATAAAACCAACCAAATCAACCAACTCAGAGTTTAGTGCTAAACCAAGCAGGCGCTAAATTGTACATGGCCTTCGAGAATTAAGGGACTCGGTTTGCGAAGTACAGTGAAGTGTTTGTGCGCCGGGACCTTGCAACCAGTGTTTATTTTTTACCAGTTCATAGGGAGAGTAGGTAGGCAGTGACATCAAATTGAAGAAATTGGGCAGCTGCGTAAGGAGAATATAAGGTCAGACCAAACCATTTTATACATTTTATTTTGATTTGCCTATTTAATTGACCGTGAGAAGAATGGAGCAATTAGCAGTCAGCCAAACGGAGATTTACGACTCCTTGGTTAAACTTCTTACTAATATCAAGAAAGACGGGGCTGAACGAAAAACCATAGATTACTGCAAGCGGAAGTTGGAGATATTAGAAAACTATTGGAGAGAATATCAACGTAACCATAGGACGTGCTGTGAACTTGCTGAATTTAACCATGTGTATTTCACTAAAAATTGTTTTGATAAGGCGGAGGAAGTATATCTGTCAATCAAGCAGCTAATCACCAACACCATGGAGCACTTGTTGTCAAAACAGCAAGAACCTCACCAGCCGCCGCCGCCGGTAGCAGCGGGGACATCGAAGCAAGCAGGAGATTCGTCTCATTCACAGGCTCCGCAACAGCAGCGTAAGGAGACGCTTGAAGAGAGTAAGCTAGAAGGAATGATGGAAAAAGCAGACTATCCACTTTAGGGCGTTCATGAGAACGGTAGCTACCATAGAAATCGACCAACTGCAGAACAAGTGGGAGTTCGACGATGCATTAAAGTCTCTTCAAAGTCGTTGGGCTATTATAGACAAACTGCACCGGGATATATGTAGAAGGTGAAAACGGAGATGAGGATGTCTGGTACCAAGAAGAGTTCAACAGATACGAGAAAATGTATAACGATTTGAAGAAAACCATAAACTCAAAAATGTTGTCTGTATCTCATCGCGACAAATCTACTCCACAGATGGATATTCCAACATTCCAAGGCAACTACCACCAATGGACGTCGTTTAAAGACTTGTTCACGGAAACCATTCACAAAAATCCATCGTTATCAAACGCACAAAGAATGCAGTTCTTAAAGAGTAAAGTATCAGGAGAAACTGAGCGTCTGATCCACCATCTTCAGATTAGCACAGAGAATTACGAGGTATGCTTGGAAATACTGAACCACAGATATGGCAACAGTAGACTAATTTTCACGTCTCACGTCAACATATTACTGTACATCCCTAGCATGCAGCAACAATCCATCGGTGCGATTAAAAAATTGCATGACGTGACCAAAGAATGTCTCCACGCAATACAGAACCTAGGAGTAGATATCACCACCTGGGATCCGCTGTTGGTACTTTTATTAGCACAGAAACTTGCCAGTGATTCATTCACTGAATACATTGAGTCTGTGAAGAATCCCAGGGCATTACCAGTCCTTCAAGAATTCCTAGATTTCTTGGAAAACAAGTTTACCGCCTTAGAAGCATCAAGACGTAAACAAGAATCGAATAACCAAAAGACCAACACCCAACCACGAAACCAAAATTGCCAAGGAAACCAGAAGAAATATTATAGTTCATATAATAACCAGCAGTCATCAAACAAAAATTATCCAAGCAACATGAAAAACCATACAAAATCGTTACATGTGTCGCGGTCAATCACCTGCGTATTGTGTAACGCTGACCACGGGTTTTTTTTATTTTTTATTATTGATAGGCTTGCGTTTGACCACTATCTCACCTGATGGTAAGCGATGATGTGGTCGACGATGAAGCACGCTTGCCTAGAAGAAACCTATTCACTCTTGACTTAAAGACTCCAAGATTGTAGCTATCAGGAAATACAGACTCCGGCAGGGAATTCCACTCCTTTGCTGTACGCATAATAAAAGAATTCCCAAAACGTTTGGTGCGTATGGGTGGGATGTCCACCATGTACCGATGACGCAACGCCGTACGTCTTGTACTCCGATGATGGAACGGGCTAGGAGGAATTAGTTCATGCAATTCCAACGCACTCTCCCTAGATTCGGCCAATACTTCATTGTCGATGAGCCTCTTAGCCCGTCTTTCGATCGCATCAAGTGCATCCAGCTGGTACTTGGCAGATCCGTCCCAGAGATGAGAGCAGAATTCCATGCATGATCGAACTTGCGCTTGATATAAGTTGAGCAGCTGTTCTGGCGTGAAGTACCGTCTCACCTTCGCGAGGATCCCCAATTTTTAAAGGTTATGGATGTGTACCCAATTTTTGCAAATGTCGGATGAGCAAAAACTAAAAACTGTCAACCATCTAAACTGTTGCGCAAATTGCCTATACAACCATTTAAATAAACCTTGTTTATCTAATAAAACATGTCGCAAATGCAACGCTAAACATAATTCGTTATTGCATGACGCAATTTCAACCAAAAACAGGCCAAACACATCAGCAAAACCAAACCATAAGGCTGCGCATACACTTGCGACATCATGCGTCACCAACGATGAACAAACAGCAGCTTCAACCCATTTATCTTGGGATGATGTGTTCGAGACACTCTTAGCTACAGCTTTAGTGGAAGTCCCGGGACACAATGGCACATACCATAACATGAGAGCTTTGATTGACCAGGGTTCTCAGATTTCTTTAATAAGTGAGAAGGCAGCGCAAGTTTTGAAACTACGAAGACACTCTTGCAAAGGAACCGTATTCGGCATAGGAGAAAAAGAAAACAGCTGCAAGGGAGTAATGAACATCCGAATTAAATCAATGTACAGTGAGTTTGCCTTAGAAGGAGAGGTTCTTATAATGAATAATCTTATCAAAAGTTTGCCAAATAAATCATTTATAAAACCAACTTGGCCTCACATACAGAACATTAATCTGGCAGACCCAGAATTTAATACCAGCCGACCAGTGGACCTACTGCTTGGAGCAGATGTATACTGCAAGATAGCTTTAGGTGGCCTTTTGAGGGGCGATAGCGAGGATCAGCCAATAGCCCAACAAACGCAATTAGGATGGTTGCTTTGTGGGACAATGACACCACGCTACAGGTGTAACGTCGTTCTTAACAAGACGGACGATCTGCGTAGATTTTGGGAAATTGAAGACATCAACCAGGAGACTGAAATGTCCACCGAAGATCATGAATGTCTGCAATATTTCCTGTCAACAACAGAGAGGCTAGAAAATGGGAGATACCAAGTCCGACTGCCATTCAAACCAGAAACTAAGGATCAGCTAGGGTCTACTAAACCATTAGCATTAGCACAATTTCGCAACTTAGAGAGAAAGTTACAAAAAGATCCAGAATTGAAAACAGGATACACCAAGTTTATGAATGAGTATCAAAACCTAAACCATATGATGCCGTCAGCAACAAGTACGAAACCAGAGTGCTACCTACCACACCACTGTGTCACTCGTGCTGAGTCAACCACTACAAAATTGCGTGTTGTGTTCAACGCATCTGCTAGATCATCATCAGGACATAGCTTGAATGACGTCATGTACCGAGGACCCAACCTACAGCAAGATCTGCAGGAGCTGATTTTAAAATGGAGACAATATCAGTTCGTTTACACTGCTGATATCGAAAAAATGTATCGACAGATAATGGTACATCCTGAAGATCAGTCGTACCAGAAGATATTATGGAGGGACTCACTATACCAGCCTATTCAAACATACCAACTAACAACCATAACTTACGGCACAAAGCCTGCACCATTTTTGGCTATGATGTGCTTAAAACAACTAGCTGCCGAGGAAAAACAAAATTTCCCCAATGCAGCAAAAGCATTAGAAGAGTGCTTCTATATGGATGACTACTGTGGCGGTGCAAATTCTATGGAACAAGCCAAACTGCTTAAATCAGATCTAATAAAACTACTCAGCAAGGGTGGGTTCAATTTACGAAAATGGGCCACAAATGAACCAAAATTACTCGCTGATTTAGAAAAAGTTTTGTGGAACCAGCAAATCTACGAGTTTAAACAGTCAGACTCAACGAAGACATTGGGGCTAGGATGGAATCCGCAACAGGACAAATTCATCTTTGACTCGAAACTGGAGCCATTATCACTACCAAAACCAACCAAAAGGTCGCTTCTCTCCGACATCTCAAAAATATTCGACCCATTAGGCTGGCTCACAGCATTAACTATCACCATGAAAATGCTATTCCAAAGTGTCTGGTCATCAAATCTTAACTGGGATGACGCGCTACCAGAAGATATCAAGATCAAGTGGCTAAGCTTAAGGGAAGAATTAAAAGACATCAACACCATAAAAGTAAAACGATGGTTAGGAATAAAGGAAAACCATAGCTTGCAACTACACGGATTTTGTGATGCGTCGAACAAGGCGTATGCCGCAGTTATATATTGCAAAGTCAGCAACCAAAACAATGCAAACGAGGTAACTTTGGTTGCAGCAAAAGCAAGATTAGTGCCTGTTAGTAAAGATGTATCAATACCAAGGTTGGAGTTACGTTAATGGGTGCCCAACTATTATCACAGCTGATGCAAAAAGTACAGACTTGCTTGGAGTCTTATAACCAGGAGATATATTGCTGGAGTGATTCAACAGCAGTGTTGGGATGGATTCAAGGAGATCCAGCGAGATGGAAACCATTCGTATCAAATCGTGTTAAAGCTATCACCAAAATAATACCAAAGGAAAAATGGAGTTACGTCAAAACCATTGAAAATCCAGCTGACTGTGCCAGCCGTGGGTTGAGAACCAAACAATTAAAAAACCACGATCTGTGGTGGCAAGGGCCATCATGGATCCAACCATTCCAAAACCATGACATACCTCAAACCACCTATGAAACCAGCTTAGAGATAAAACGGTCTAATGCAGTAGTTGCGGAAAAACACCAGAAAATAACCATGACCATACCAAACATTATCCACCATTTACTAAACAAATTTAATTCCTTCGCAAAAACTGTACGTGTTTTTGCATGGATACTGCGAATACCTACTGCAAAGGCAGGCCGTCAATCTTATCTCACATTACAGGAACTCCGTCGCGCAAAACTGATGATTATTAAAGGTGTGCAACATATGGAGTTTTCCAGTGACATTAGTCACTTACTTAAGAATGGAAACGTGCATTCAAAAAGTAAACTTTTATAATTACACCCTATCATAGACCAAGATGGTACTCTGCGAGTAGGGGGCAGATTAAGAAATGCACAAATAAGTTCAGAGATGAAACACCCAATCATATTACCACACAACCATCGACTTACCACGCTAATAATACAATACGCTCATGAGCTAACCTACCACGGTGGAGCGCGCCTTACTTTGTCAAACATTCGACAAAATTATTGGATAATCAGCGGATATTCGGCTACAAAGAAAGTCATACGTCAGTGCGTTACATGCAAGAAGCAAGAGCTCATCCAACAATATCAGCTCATGGGTGATCTACCATCATCAAGAGTGAACCCTGAAAGCGCTTTCTATCATTGTGGCGTCGACTACACAGGCTTTGTGGAAGTGAAAGCAAACAAAGGGCGCGGGATAAAAACTAACAAAGGCTACATAGCGATTTTTGTATGTATGGTGACGAAGGCTGTGCATCTAGAACTCGTCTCAGATTTAACCAGCTCAACATTCTTAGCCGCAATAAACAGAATGGCAGCACGACGCGGAGCTCCACGTCATATCTATAGTGACAATTGAACCAATTTTGTGGGAGCCAACAGAATGCTGCAAGAAGATTACGACCAACTACAAAAACTTTTCAATGACTCATTCTTTAGAGAGATAACAGAGCTACAAATTGAATGGCATTTCAACGCACCTACTTGGCCTCATGCGGGAGGACTTTGGGAAAGAGCCGTACGAAGCCTCAAACACCACCTCAAACGCGTGATTGGACAACAAAAACTTACGTTTGAAGAATACACCACACTGTTATCAAAACTGGAAGTTTGCCTGAACTCACGACCACTTTGTGCGCTATCAGAAGACCCGGAGGATCTAAATTGCCTCACACCAGCCCATTTCCTAACAGCACGACCAGGTTTAACCATAATTGACACGGCAGGCGAAGCCAGAACCAGGTGGCATCTTGTGTCAAAACTATTCGAAGATTTATGGAAGAGATGGAAAACAGAGTACTTGACTCAATTATCAACCAGAAACAAATGGACGAAACACCAGAAGAATGTCAACATGGGTGATTTAGTAATGATACATGACGACAACTTGCCCGCAGGAAAATGGCCAATGGGTTGTGTGATAGAAGTCCATCCAGGAAAAGATGAACTTGTCAGAGTAGTCACTCTAAAAACTAAAAACGGCTATATGAAGCGCCCCGTAGTTAAATTATCAGTTCTTCCTTTAGATCAAACGGAACCAAACATACCAGAAGAACAACCACTACATCAAAGTACTAGATCTGAAAAGGAACCACGTAATCGCCCGCAACCAAACAACAGAACGTACAGTACCTATCCTAAGATAGTAAACATTGCACTAGCACTGTTATTATTCTTAGGTATAATATTACCAACCACAGCTACATATAATATCACGCAATTCGATATCAACAAAACGTTGTACTTTGACACTGTGGGTAAAGTACAATTAATTCGGGACAAGTGGATACTAGTCACATATTTTGACATGTCTCCATACTGGTAAGGAGACAAAGCCATCAAGGATTTCACAAGCTACCTCGAAAGAATATGCGAACCAATTATAGAATCAAGTCACTGTCATATGATACTCCAACAAATACGTCACGATTACAACGAATTGAAATACTACAACCAGCTGTTGCTTAGTCAGCATTATGGCGAGCGTTTACGAACACGACGCGGCCTTATCAACGCTGTCGGCTCAATTGCAAACTCATTTTCCGGAGTATTAGACGAAAGTTTCGCAGAAAAATACCGACAGGACATTGAACTTGTGCACCGTAATCTAAAACACCAAGGTCAGTTATGGAAAAACTTGACATCTATCGTCGAAGCAGAGCACAATGTACTACAAAGAACTGAAGACATAATAGCAAAGCAACACAAAACCATAAATAAACAGTTAAATGCTTTAGACAACGTTAACAGTAAGCTGCAACAAGAAATCGATGTGATGACTGCACAACAGGACTTCACATTAGTCTCTATAGCAACCATTAATATGATGCAAAACTTGAAACGGATACAGGAAACTTTAATAGATACAATATAAAATCAGTCTGCATCTATTGACACCAGCGCAGCTCAAACGAGAGCTACAAATTATCTATGGGCAAATGCCTCAAGATTTAGCACTGCCAATCGAAAATATTGAGACAGACCTTCAGCGCATCTACAAGCTACTGAGAACAAAAGCTCGGGTCACCGAAAAATATATTATTTTTGAAATTACATTCCCGCTCATAGCAAGATAAAGTTTTCAATTATATAGAATAATACCAGTCCCGCAACAAACCAACTACAGTATGATAACCATAACGCCAATATCGGAATACGTCGCAGTAAACCTGAAAAAGGATGCTTATTTCGTACCAACTATACATGAACTTGACACATGTTTGTACCAAGGAGAATTTTTCATTTGTGAGCTCTTCAAACCAATCCAAAATTTAGAAAATGACGGAAACTTTTGCGAAACTAACCCAATAAACCAAAGGTGCAAAACAGAAAGGACAGCGTGCCAAAACAAATGGATAGAATTACACACTACGTCACAATATTTATATTTTTGCTGTGACACATATTCGATCAAAATCATATATGACGATCAAGTTACCGTACGCCAGCTGACCCGAGCAGGGGTCATTAGCATGACTCAGAAATGTTTTACAAAAGTAAAGATTTCGCATTATACTCTTTACAACAGCAATCCAACCAGTTAAACTTTTCACCAAATATGCTCGTACCAGAACTAGACCAGATAAACCATATTGTGAACATTACAATACCAACGGAAACAGCATTACCAGAGGATATGAGTCTGAATAGATCTCTATCCATTCTTGGAGAACAGATTAAAACGCTAAAAACCACCAAAGCAGAGGTCGATGGCGTATCAGTTCATGACATCCACCAGTACACCATCGTCTACATACTGCTGGGAGTTGTACTATGCGCGGCAGCAGTCTGGATCTGGAAACGAGCGAGTTGCTGCTCGCATTCTACGGCCGGCCGGGCGCAGCCTCACCACAGACAGGAGTCTGTGGCGACTACATCAAACAGAGTGCATAGTGAAGTGCAACCCCGACAGCCTAGTACCGCTGATCGTCAGCAAAGTGAGAGTGAACAGGTTTAAGTGCATATTTCGCAAGACGATGGCCCAGTGCTATGCGTAGTGTGGGTAAAAAGGAAAGGGCTACGTTGCCTATAGTGCGAAAAGAACGTGTGCTTACAGTGGAAGACTCATTAGTTTAAAGAATTCGTGTTTTAAGGGCAACCATAATTGACTATATATATAATTTATTTTACTTTTACCTTTGTTAACCATTTTACACTAAGTAAATTGTTCACTACTACTATAATTATCTAATTTACTTTTGTTTACCATTTCTTGTTTAGTTTTTACCACTTCTTGTTTATTTATTGTATAATTATAAAACTAAGATGATTTGATGAGTACTTTACCCTCTTCTTATCTTATCTTGTGCTCGGGAATATGTTCGGTGTAATAATTGCAAACGAACAGCTCAGCACTATTGCCTGCGTGCATTTCCATAAATGCATGTATCACAACTAGCGTCAGTTAGTGCTTGTTCGGATACCAATCGCGTAACTCCAATCAAACCATTTTAGTGCTACTTTAGCTTAGATTAACCATTTACCATTATTTTAACTAGTATTCAATATAACTTTTAAAACCATTATTGCGTATCATTAAACCAGTGGTCGTAAACCAATAACCAAACCATTACCATTTTAATATAAAACCAACCAAATCAACCAACTCAGAGTTTAGTGCTAAACCAAGCAGGCGCTAAATTCTACAAGTAGATACATTTAAACATGTTTCTTATTGATTGTAAATGGTAAATAAAACTTGTGAAGTTTTAATACAGAGTTTGATAATATTACGCAAGTACTAGACAGACACCTATTAATTTTACAGTACTTTCACATTACATGTGTCTGGACCTCGCTTAATAAGCATGTAAAAATATATATTTCCTTGGTGTCCCAAATATTTGTTGCAAACTTACATTTAATTAGTAAATAGTTTAAGTAATATCAATATTATAAATTAGGATAATTATCGAAGGTCAGAATAGGTAGAGTATGTTTATTATTCTGGAATTTCAGAAAGAGACATCATACAGTCTAGAAGTTTAGGAAAATATTCTCTGCCAATTCAGACCTCATAATTACTTACAGGTTACTATAGTTTTCTTTTATTTGTATTAATTAAATAAATACTTAAATAAATCGTATTTTACTATCATAATTATATTTGTTTAATTTCCATTCCTGATGACAATGCGCATCGCGCTGCCTGGTATGAAATATAACATTAATCAGGTGCTCACTCACGTCGCTTCATGCTGCATACGACATACCTGTTCGGACTTGTTGAAACATGAAATTGATTAAATACCATAGGTACTTGTATTATTTAAAACATTAGTTTCATGTCCATTCCTGATTGGTGACAAAGAAACAGGTTCCAACTTGATAAAACATGTAAGGTCCATTTTTGATGACAAAGCACTCCTAGCTCGAAGTTTGCACGCGCGGTGTAGAATTTGACGTCGACCAGGTGTGCCTGCACGAGCTTGAACATGTTGAAACATGAAATTGAATCACAGCGTAAGGCTTTATGGAGTCTAATTACATATTAACCACGTTCCACAGTAATATTATTGTGTAGAACATACTTCAGTAAGCAGTCTGCCGGAGCGGTCATATCACGTCAAATAAAAACAAAACGAATTGTAAGTATTGTACAAGTACCTATCTACGTATAACTTTATTTCATCATTTTGTTTTATGAAATTATAATTAATTATTATTTCGATTGTTTCAGATCATTGATAATGGATGATTCACCAGATGTTATCGACTTATCACAATACGCTCAAGGTTTTCCGACTCCCAGTTTAAGCTGGCATATCCCAGATTTCCCAGAACAACAAATACCTGTCAACAAGGAGCCAAGAGCAAGACAAGACTGAGGACCTGTCAACAAGAAGCCTAGAACAAGAAAAGAAGGACTAAAGCAGAAATCATCTCTGTCTACATGCCAATCATTCGTCATAAACAATGAGAAGAAAAAAGGTTTACGACTTATCTACGTACAAGTGTTGGATATCAGTGAACAACCAGAACCTGCAAGTGACAATCAGGACGTGGTAGTGTTAAGTGCGCAGTATGTAGTAACTGAATCGGTGGAACATGTTATGGAGGAGATGCAATCGTTAATTAATAAAAGATCAAAAAAACTTGGTGGGGACAGTTGTTATTATTAACTTGTGTCATTATTCTGTAAGTACCTACTTTATAAGTTATTGTGTAAGATTTTTTGTAATAAACAATAATAAATTATGTAAGTAATATTGTAGTTATTAAGGTATATTTATTTGTTTTCTTATTCTTTACTCTTCAATCATCTTAGGTTTTTAAGTTGTATAACTTTTGAATGTATAAATTATTTTTACATTTTATGCTGTACATAGTCTAAAAATATTATAATGTAGTTAATATTAATTTCTTTGTTTAATATAGTTGGGATAATATTCATAAATCACAAGTTTGTAATTAGGTAGGTACGGATAGTAAACATTAAATAAACTATACATACAAACAAACTAATACAAACTAATGATAACCATCCTATGGTTATCATTAGTTTGTAATAATTGGAAATAATGTAAATAAATATATATTGTTTATAAATTAAACTGTGTTTTATTTTGTATACTCGAACTCTAAATTAGCTCTAGTGAATGACACAATATAGGTTATTCGTAGTTAGTTTTTTATTAGATTAATTAATTTAACATCATGGTACTCGTATATGTATTTGATTTTATAATAAAATTTATAAGAAATATCATTTTGCTATAGCTAATTTATAACTAGTTATGTGGGTTACCCTGATTATTAAATAAAACACTGTAAGGTAGATAAATATTTTTTATTAACTCTTCAATACAATTATATTTAAAATAAATTAAATACAGACATATTATTATCAACATACCATTTTTTAATACACACTGCATTATTTCATGCACAATTAGCTTTATGGTTCTCACAATTAAAATCAGTTTTATTTTTACAAAACTTTTTTTTTAATGTCGCGAAATTAGGACACCCTTTCTCGCCTATGTCAATCACTTCACAGTTTACGCATAAATCTTTAATCCACTTAATCTTTTCCAAACCCTTTGTTATAATTCTTTTATTTTTTAAATATGGTAAGATAACGTGTTGAAACTCTCTGTAGTCTAATCCTATGAAGCCCTCACGCCAGAAAATTCCTCGATTTTTTTCTAACCATCGTACTTGTTTCTTTTCTTCTTTTGTTAAGTAATAAAAGGAATACAGTGGTTTAACCAAGAACGTTTGAGTATGATTCTGACTTACGATGGCCACTTCTTTCACAATGAAATTATTAAATAAATCTTTAAATCCTTGGAGTTCGACAATGATGATGTCTGCGTTCATGATATCTTCTTCACAATGTTGCATAATGGTTTGTATTCAACAATACAATCGTTGAGTATGAGACAGTATGCTTAAGTTTGATCTGGTATTTCCCAATTACTCTCAATTTCTACCCGCACATCCACAACAGGTCCAGTCTTTAGATTATCAGCTTGTCTAGAGCAATCGATTACAAACAGCGGTGCTAAATTGTTTCTCGCTTAGTATGGGCTCCGAGCGACGTCCGTAATACGACTGTTGAAATCTGGTGTATTGCTCGTATAATAAAGCGATTCTGTTATTAGCAAAATTCACATTTAAGTTTTCATATGGAAAATAGGTTGAATTGAGATACACTCTAACGTCTCGAATATGGCAGTGATCGAATTGAGACATGTCAGAATGTGCATTGTTTTTTCTCTTTGTCTGTACACCAATAATAATATATCTTGGTTTTTCTATTTGAGATGAAGTTTTGATAGACCAGGTATGTTTTGTAGTTTTAGGCAAAGCTGGATATTCGTACAGATCCCAATTTCTGTATATCATTTGTAGTGGGCGATCTTTTTCTAATACTTTTAACAAACCAATTTTTTCTTTGTCCGATACTTTTACATGCGGTACGCGCCATATGATTTTGTTGATCTGAACATCATCTACTACTTCGCCAGTATTAAGTTTTACAGCGTTCAAATTAGTGTTACTTCGTAACAATATCAGTTCATGTCTACTGTTTATTACAACTTTTTTTAAATCTTCTGCGAAACCGAGGATATTCCGAAGTGGTATAGACGCAGAAAATCTTCCTCCATCGATATTTTTTATGCCATCAATATTCCAGCCCCAGGCATTAGACATTTTTGATTCACTTTCGTTCATCGAAATGAGTGATTTTATAGTTGTTGTTATACCAGCATTTTTAATTTTATCAATCTCCACTCCATTTAGCTCATACCTAATATCTTGGAACAAGTAGAGTAGAGCATTGTTCGTGAAATTGACACAAGTAGCTTTGTCCTTCGTATCTTTTTTGCTAACGATAATAGTTCCTTCCAAATATAGGGTGCTAGCTGATGGTAATATGTATAAGTCCTGTTGGTTGATAGGTATGCGAATTTCATCGTTCCTGTTGAAACTTGTTACATAGGGCTTGTAGGAATGAAATTCGATTCCTTCTATAGTGTTATCGTAAGTTGGAGCGGATAAAACGTCTAAGATGTTCATTTTAAAAATCCGATCGCTCTAAGGAATGCTTTATTGTCTTTAGTTAATTTTATTTTCTTCTTAGAGATAGGTCTTATTTGATAGGTAGCTCGAGCAGAACTGATATTTTTTACATGTTGAGACACATTTTTATTGTAGTCAATCATTTTTTTCTTCTAAGATGCAGATATACCTGCACTTCTTCACCGCGTAAATTGATTAATCGTTTGTTTATATCTAACAGTCTAGTATTTATGCAGCTTATGTTGTTTTGATTGATTGGAAAGTATATTGCGTTTATAATTGCATCCTGTATCCAGGTGGCACATTAAGAGCAAATTCGTGAATAATATGACTTGGTTCACCGTTTACATATGAACCGCTTACAATATCACATTCAATCCTGACAACGGTCGTAGGTAGAATGTTGACTGGAGACTGTGACACATGCCATTTATTTGCTTTCAAGATTTGTTTGTTAAATCCTAATAGTTTTCCAAAAGAGTCTTCTTTGATAAAATTAATGTCTTTATTAATTTATTATTGCACCGTAGTTTGATTGCTGCATCTTTTATTTCAGATTTTAAATAATCGCCGATATCTTGCAATTCATTAGTGCCATCCGGTATTTCAATAACTTCATTAAAGCCATAATAGAACTTATTATTACTTTTATCGATGTTTGGAATAGAATTAAATGTTGAAAAGTGTAATAAAGCACACTCATACTCTCCATCTAGTTGCAATGTATTAGGATAGTTTGTAGTTAACACTGACGAGTCTCCAGTTATCGACAAAGTGAGTGACATCTTGCAAATGATTGAAATGAAATAAAAGCATATATTTTATAATACATTTTTATTTCAAAAAGTCCATAAATAATTTAGACATAAATGACCACAATTGACTGCGTTAAATTTTTGATATCTTGTATAATTATAAAAAACATTACAATTTTTTAAATATTGCATCAATTCCATTGAAGGTTTTAAATTTCCATAGCTATCAAAGTATTCGCAGTGATTGTATACTTTAGCATAAGCTACCCAATGCGTTCCTTCGTTCTTAGAATCATCTAAATTAACGATACGAGGTAGTCGATCCTTCATGTAGACCCCACGAAAATATGGGATGTCTCTTGAATACTTTCGAATGTCTACATTAGTTAGAGGGCGATTGGGTAGCATATTTTTCAGTTTTTTGAAGATGTTATAAACAATCCTTTACCGCTTTTATACGGCTTAATGTATAAACCCTTGCCCAACACTAAAGCCTCCATAGCTTTATTATGTCGTTCTGTTTCTTGCAATTTTTTTTTGCTCGCTTTGTAATCATTGACGGTTTTTGCAATGCCAGCTGCACCACCAGCTAAAGTTCCTAAAGCCGATAAACCAGCGAAAATTGAATTAAAGGTAGAACTCCTCCAGTCTTTGGTATGGGTATTACTCGGGGTACTCGAATACGATGATGAATATTTGGAAATAACTTTTTTGCGGCTAAGTAAGCTGCTTTTATTAAAGTCTTATTATCTTTGCGTTTGAGTTTCTTAATTTTTGATTTTATTTTTGAAACTAAGCTTTTAAATGTTTTAATGCCAGATCCAGACTTTAGTTTCGTTTTCATAACTTTGCTCACTAGTCAAGAGCTTAGCTTTTCACCTTTCCCTGCATCTTTGGATTCAAGTCTTTGTTTAGCCATGTTTAGTAGTTGTAAATCGGCTTTGTGACGATTTGATAAGTCTGTATGGTTTGTATACGCAATGTCGGGTTGCATGCAAGCTTCGTCTAGCTTATTTATACCTCGGTCACCTCGCGCTAAGCGTTTGCGAAATTTGGTTCCTGGTCTGCAATAATTGTATCCTGGCAAATGAACTTCGAATGGTAGATTATTAATTATCCTGTTAACTAGTCCACCTCCTTGCATTACTCAAATTACAATGATAGGATTTCAAATGAAAAATGGTTATATAATATATTAGTTCATTATTGCAGTTTTTTCAATCCGTTTTCTGCACTATTGAGACCTAACCATTTGACATACAATTTATTTCCTTTCTTTTTCAAAACCTTTTCTATCAAATAAACATCAGGATAATTCGATCTTTGCAGTTCTTGTTCGTAAAACGCTCCTAATATGTTTTGCTTTCGTTGATCTTCTATGTGATATGTGACTGGTATGGTTTTATTTACCTTTTTTATATTAAATAATTCAGTTGACCAATTAGGAGTGTAACCTTGCTCAAAATTATGTTTGTATTTACTTATACGAACACAATCACCAACTTTGAATTTAGGCTTCCACTGAACTAAATCATGTTTGTATTTTTTTTAATATTTTCTTTGATTACTTTTTCGTTACCTTTATTAACATCTACCGGTTTAAATTGAATAGTGTTGTTATATCTCTTCAATGTATCTTCCAATGGTATATAGTCCTATCCACTTATAGTTTCCATTGAGACTAAAATATTTATATAAATTATTTTTTACAGTTCTAATCAGTCTCTCCACAATTGATGCTTTTTTAGTAGAAAACGATGAGTAGTGGTTAATGTTGTGCTTTTTCATAAGCGTTTGAAAGGTGATGTTATAAAATTCTGTTCCCATATCAGTTTGTAAATTAATAGGTTTACGATGACTGTTAATCAATATTCTTTTAAATGCATGAGAAACATCAAGTTTATTTTTTGATTTTAACGGCTCTGTCCAAGCATACTTTGAGAAGCAGTCAATTACAACTAATATGTTATTATAACCTTTATTATATTTTCTCAGTTTCTGCATGTCCATTAGATCAGCTTGCCACAAGTCATCGATCCCCTTTAGAATGACAGTACGTCTAAGGAAATTTCTTCGTGCAGCTTTATGTATTTCATTTACTATGTGTTGTTTTGTCATCACTGAGATTTTCAAGTAATTTATCTACCTCTGCTTTAGTATAAAACTTATCTTGCAACTGAGTTGAAACCTCAAGTACCCTTGCTTTTAAAGTACCTTGAACTGTACCTTTTGCATCTTTTATCATTTGAGAACGCAATGTATCAATCAGATTATTAAATTCTTTATGCATATTAGCATTCAATAGATCTACATAATCCTTTTTCACAGCCAGATTATTTAATTCTTTTAACGTGTTAGCATTCAATCGATCTACATAATCCTTGTTCACAGCATCGTCTGCTTCTACTGGATTTCTAATTCCTCTCAGTTTTAATGTTTTTAAATCAAAGTCTCCGTTTTCTGATTTTAATAATGCATTTTCATTAAACTCAAATAATTCTGATAAACGCATTCTTTTGTGAGTGAAGTGTCCGAATTTGTCTACGTTCATGTTTAAGGTGTATTGTATCGAGAGGTTGATAGTAAAATAAGCACATTTTAAAATGTTTAATTATTTCTAACTTTACATTCATGCAATTCTTCAATGATAGAAATAATTTCATTATCTAATCCTGTGTTGCCAGCATCTCTAGATGCAATTAACAATTTCAACCTGTCCACTAATTCATTAGGGTTATCTCAGTACACTAAATCTACGTTTTTCACCACTTTTTTAGTAACGGTAGACCCTTTCCCTGAACTGTATGCTTTAGTTGAAAAAGAGGTTTAATAACTTGCAAATATTTTTGACCTTTATTACTTTTTATTGGCTTACTTGGCTCATAGTCTCGACGATGTGCATTTGTGTCAAGTAACATCAACTTATAATTTTGCATATCACTATCTGTAACCAAGCTTAAGTCCACATCTTTCTTAAGCAACAACTGTTTTAAACCAGGTGTATTTCGGTATTTACGTTCAGCCACGGTGATGTATTGATCGTTGATCGTTATACAAGCAGAACCTAACATCAATTGCCCGCGGTCTTTTCTTACTCCAAATGGATTATCTGCCTCTGAAGATACTGATCACGATGACCTGTCACAAGCTAGTAGTAGGGATTCGCTGTTTCTGGAACACCGATCTCGTGGCCGGTCCAGGGTGTGCCAGAAACTAAAAAAAATAAAAGGTTTAGGGGTGCGCTGATTCCGAATCTGTCATCCATTTTTACATAGCTTGCACGGATGCAGAGATACAGAAATCGATTACGGATCTAGTGTCGCTTTATTGTTATGGTCATTAGTAGCCTCATTATAATTTACCCTCATTACGGTTGCTTTGGCGTTCTCATCGTTTACTCATCGTTAACCCTCATTATGACTGCTTTTCTGAATCATCAATAAAATACATTTTTATTTCTAAATTTTCTTACTTATTTTCTACAAAGTATGAGCGGAACATCTCATGCACTAAAATATCATTGTACCCTGTAAATATGTTCACAAAACTATGCATTGAACGTCCCTGAAACTTATATAGCAAATACATTAAGCAATATTCACCACAAACTGAAGTCCAATCATTCTGAATCCTATAAACAGTCCAGTCCCATGTTTTACAATTCTTTTTTAAAAACTCGAGATGATATCGCGCAGGTGTTCGTCCATATGATTCAAAATATTGACCGATGCCATTCGTATCGATATGTACAGCTACCCAGTGTGAGCCTGGTTTATCATCCACATCCAAATTGCATATTATATACGTTAGTACATGGGCGTACATAGGCAGTCTATTAGCAGCATAAACATTACTTTCTAGACTGGGATGTTTTTTTTTTTAATGTTGTTGTACTTCTAGTCATCTAGTGTATCCTTGATATTACTGTTATTAGCAGATTCTTACAGTACCAATGTATTCAATGGTACATGTAGGAATGTTAATAATTATACGTACTCTGTCCCACCTTCTGTGTTTATTCTATTTTGTTTGTCATTTATATATTTTATTTTATTATTTAAGTATTTTCCGTTGCCGTAAGTGTGTCCGTGGCATCAACAGTGGGCCTTATCAGAATATCAGCGCTGCGTTATTTCCTTTTTGAATATCGCTGCAGATGCTGAGAGTGTAGCCTTTTTCTTATTCTTATTCTTTATTGTACACAAAATATACAGTTAAAAATACAAAAGGAAAACTTATGTACACAGGCGAGCTTAACCCATAATTGGGTTCTCTGACAGCAAACCTCAGTGCTAAAGAGAGATTTACAAAATTAGGACAGTTAACAAAAGCGCACAACAAATATTAAAAACATTTTTTAAACATTTTTTTTTGTTCTCGGAACGGATTTTATTATTGTTTAATCTTATGCTTATTTCTCATGTCTCCTGTGCGGATCCAAATAAATATTTTTCTTTCTTTCTCAATAATCCATTTCCGATCGACTTGACCTCCACCAAACCCTCGGAACAAGATGGTTTCCGCCGTGGCTTGTCCACTACCTACATTCTTTAAATAAGAACAAGAAGTTGCTCAACGCACCGAAAACACCTGGAAGAGCTATTGATCGTTGAAACATCGAATGAAAGGATTACTTCCACTTTCCCTAAAAAGGAAACTCATGAACATATGCATCCTTCTCACCCTCACCTACGGAGCGCAAACGTGGTCGTTTACCAAACGTCAAAAGTCTGCAATCGGCGTCTGCCAGCGAACAATGGAACGAAGTATTCTCGGAGTCAAAATTATAGACCGCATTCGGAACAACATACCTACTTCGTTCCAAAACACATATCGCAGACATAGGTAACACAGCCGCCAAACTAAAGTGGAATTGGGCAGGTCACATCTGCCGCATGTCTCAACAGAATTGAGCAAAAGTAGCTACTGACTGGATTCCGAATAACAGACTAAAGATATTCATGATGCGTTTGGTTTTCAAACATTTAACTATATTATTTGTCAAGGAGATTACACAAATATTTTCTTTTCTTATCTCTAAATGATATGATAACTAGTATTTTCTTTGTTTTTTCAAATTCTAAAATTCCTGTACTATAAATCGATGATATGATGTATTAGAAGTGTTCACGCAAAATTTCATTTATTTTAGTCAATATTTTTAGTTGGCGCACGAGGTTTGAGTTTTAGAAAAAATATTTTGGCTTCTTTTTTTATGGCTATATATTTAAAATTATTTAAAGATGTGGTGTTCTGATTTACAGATCCACATTTTTTAAACTATATTTACAATTCATAACACTATACAAACTATACCTTCATATATTTTGATATTTTATCAACTTTTGTAATTCATTTTTATGTTTTATTTCTATTGTTATCATCTGAAAAGCATTCTTTTAGTTATATCTGATTGTTTTAATATCTGAAACTTAAATTATATTGATAATTTGTAATTCTTGCAATATTTTTCTATTGAGACATTTTCATCTGACATGACATCTGTCTGTCTATTTTATTTTTCTTAAAACCATAGACCGTAACATAGGTATGTACCATGGACTAAACCTCCTTTAAGCTAGGTTTACACTATTATAAGGGTAGCGTAGACTGACCCCTTTGTGAACCGTTTTTATTCGTTCTGGTCTTAATTTCTTAAATTAAATTTAAATTTGAAATGTAGATAGAACACAGAACGAAGAAAAACGGGCGTCAATTTTTAGTTTCGGATCTGGACTGAACGCCGAAAGACGGTTGAATTCTTAATACTACCAAGTGTACTATTGTATCTGAAGACTCTTTAAAACTATAACTTATACGGCTGTGTATGTTATCAATCTTTGAGTGCATTAAATATATTCTATTGAGTGTGAAACTTAAATGTGAGCATTTTTTACTGCGTCATTAACCTCGTCGGTCATCGCTTCATCTAAAAGGGGGCGTTTGATCGGCGTATGAAGCCACAGCCCGGCCTCCACACCCCTTGCTGCCTGTGCCTGCACCCCTTGCTGCATGTGCCTGCACCTGCGCTACTGCCTACCTGCTCGATAGCCTGACTATTAGTTCAGCTGCCTTCGACCATCTATCTGTGTGCCTGCCTATCAGTCCTGCTGTCTACTCTACATCCTGCCTATCCGATTGCCTGCCCTACTCTACAGCCTGCCTATCCGATTGCCGTCGTGGTGCCCACTGTGGCGTAACGTAAGCTCCGGAGAGCTAACGTTAGCCACGTTAGTAAATATAAAAGGGAATATAAATTAAAACTAAGAAAAAGGATAAAGATAATAAAAACTATGGTCCGGCTTCGCACGACGTGGGCAGCTAACCAGGCAGGAAAACGTGGTAGGCCCTGGGTAGGCAGATGAGCAGGCACCACGACGGCAATCGGATAGGCAGGCTGTAGAGTAGGGCAGGCAATCGGATAGGCAGGATGTAGAGTAGACAGCAGGACGGATATTAGGCAGGCACACAGATAGATGGTCGAAGGCAGCTGAACTAATAGTCAGGCTAACGAGCAGGTAGGCGGTAGCACAGGTGCAGGCACATGCAGCAAGGGGTGCAGGCACAGGCAGCAAGGGGTGTGGAGGCCGGGCTTTGGCTTCATAGTAAAAATGCTCACATTTAAGTTTCACACTCAATAAAATATATTTATTGCACTCAAAGATTGATAACGTTCACAGCCGTATAAGTTATAGTTTTAAAGAGTCTTCAGATACAATAGTACACTTGGTAGTATTAAGAATTCCACCGTCTTTCGGCGTTCAGTCCAGATCCGAAACTAAAAATTGACGACCGTTTTTCTTCGTTCTGTGTTCTCTCTACATTTCAAATTCAAATTTCAATTAAGAAATAAAGACCAGAACGAATAAAAACGGTTCACAAAAGGGGTCTGTCTACGCTACCCTTATAATAGTGTAAACCTAGCTTAAAGGAGGTTTAGTCCATGGTACCTATGTTACGGTCTATGGTTTTAAGAAAAATAAAATAGACAGACAGATGTCATGTCAGATGAAAATGTCACAGTAGAAAAATATTGCAAGAATTACCAATTATCAATATAAGTTAAGATTCAGATATTAAAACAATCAGATATAATTAAAAGTATGCTTTTCAGGTACAACCAGTATGAAAGAAAACATAAAAATTTATTACAAAAGTTGATAAAATATCAACAGATATGAAGGTATGGTTTGTATAGTGTAATGAATTGTAAATAGACTTAAAAAATATGTGGTTCTGTTTAGCAGAATACCACATTTCCCCGATGACCCCAGAAAAATTTTCAACTTGAAGAAAATTTTGATGTTTATATAAATCCTTGCTCTATCACACAACATCTTTCATACTTTCGTCAAACACTCTCATTCAATCACACGTAGGGGATATGGTTCACATTCAGACGCATACTCCACAAGGAAATATTTAGAAAGATTACGAAGGCTTTTTTTTTTAATTAGGTGTCGTAACCCGCACCTGTTTGAAAACCCGAAGAAAAGAAAGAATATAAGTCTAAGAAGGAAGAGGGACTTAAGTTTAAGAGGGAAGAGGGTCCTAGGTTTAAGAGGGAAGTCAAGTTTGAGAGGGAACTAAGTTTGAGAGGGAATTAAGTCTCAGAGGGAATTAGTTTGAGAGGGAACTAGATTTGAGAGGGAACTAAGTTTCAGAGGGAATTAGTTTGAGAGGGAACTAGTTTGAGAGGAAACTAGTTTGAGAGAAAACTAGTTTGAGAGGGAACTAGTTTGAGAGGGAACAAGTTTGAGAGGGAACTAATTTGAGAGGGAACTAGTTGGAGAGGAAACTAGCTTGAGAGGAAAAAAAAATTACATATTTACAAGACTCCACACGCATTTGGCTTATTTTTACAGAGTTACGGGACCGCTCTGTGCACATAAGGCTTTCCCAGTTATGCAAAACTCTAAAAGAACACCTCATTATTTGTACATAAAGTTAAGAATAAGGTACAAGTAATGACAAGGATATTAAGTGTAAATTAAGAAGTTTAAGAATAACACATAAGTTAATGTTAGTAAATATAATCAAATGTGTAATAAGAATATCTAGGATAACCTAGAATATAATTTCATAATGATATCTTCATTATGTAAATACTATACATACAAAGTAAATAATAATGGAAAATAAAATAAGCCGAATATGTTTGGTTTCTTTGTAAAAATAAATAAACTTTCATATTGCAACTATTTACAAGAAATATATAAAAATAAATGGCAAGTTAAATATTAAATTTTAAAATGTTTTACATGCCATTTTCCTCTCAATCCATTAGGATCCTGCAGAATAAAAACAAGAGGTGAAAGCTTTTCGATTACAGTGCATTTAACATATCTTGGAGCTAATTTTGCACTGAAATATGCGCCAGCATTACTCTGAACGTAATTTTTACGCCAGACTGTATCACCGACTTTAAATTCTTTAAAGCTGTGTTTAGCATTATAATGAACAGCGTCTTAATATGTGCAGTGTGTAATGCAATCTGTACTTTATCGAAGATAGCAGATAATAATCCTAAATTAGTGGCATAGATATCGCGAGGAAGAAAAATAACGTTGTCAAGATTAAGCGAACGGTGTAAAATGAACCACACGGTATAGTTTCACGACCAAATACAAGAAAAGATTGGGAGAATCCTGTTGAAGAGTTTACCGTGCTATTTAGGCCGAATTGGATTTTTTGTAAATATTTATTCCATGACCGATGGTCATCACCAACTAACTGTGCTAAAGCAGTGATAATTGTTCTATTATATCGTTCTGTTGAGTTGACTTGAGGGCAATATCTAGGAGAATAAAAGATAAAAGGAACTTTATATTTGTTCAGAAAACTTTGAAACTCGTTTGATTGAAATTGTGAACCATTATCCATTATTATAGTTTGCGGAATTCCATGTATAAGAAATACGGCATTTTCTAGATGTAAGATAATATTGGAAGTCGTAGCGCGTTTGATAGGAAAAATAAGACAATATTTAGAAAAAGAACAAGTTACCACAAAGATATATTGGTTACGTAGTCTTGTCATTGGAAAAGGACCCATCAAATCCAAAGAAATATTTTGAAAAGGTCTTGAGCAAAGTTTTGGTTTACCCATAGGACCATAAGGAGAATGATTCGAGTGCTTATAAGAAAGACAATTTTCACAGGTAGAACAGAATTTTGCCACATCTTTAAACATTCCAGACCAATAGTATCTTAAAGAAAGTTTCTTGTAAGTTTTGAAAATGCCAATATGAGGATTATTATCTGTAACACCATGACAAGATTTAATAAGGTTTAGTCTTTCGGAAGGGGGCGGAACCTCTTTCCATGCAAAATCTTCGTTAAGATAATCAGATGAGTTAGTGAAGCGATATAATATAGTATTATGAATCTTATAGTTCGGATAGTCATCAGGGTTTCTTTGACAATTTGTAAAAAGTTTATTAAAGTGTTCCAATTGAGACACAGTATCTCCGGAAATAGGTTCTACAGCGCCAATAATAGCTGTATCAGGAGTTTTGTGGCGTGAAAGAAGATCTGGAACGACATTATCTTTACCTTTTTTGTGTTTCAGATCAAAATTAAAACAAGATAGACGAAGGGTCCATCGAGCTAATCTTCCAGAAGGATTAGACAAATTTTGGAACCACTTTAATGCCGCATGATCGGTATAAACTGTAAACTTTTTACCATTGTCAAGATAACAACGCCAATGTTCAAGTGCAGTAATAACAGCTAGTGTTTCCCGTTCAGTAGTTGAATAGTTTTGCTCATGCTTATTCAGAGTTTTGCTCATGTATGCGATCACTACTTCTTTATTGTCTTGTTCCTGAGTCAACATAGCACCAATTCCGAAATTAGATTCGTCACAATGTACAGAAAATGGAAGGTCAAAGTCAGGGCAAGCTAAAATTGGGGTTGAAATTAAGCATTCTTTTAGTTTAGAAAAGGCTAAATCTGCTTCATCATTCCAGACGAAGTTCTTAGAAGAGTTTTTTTTAGGCGAAGTTAGTTTACAAAGGGGTGAAGCGATAGAACTGAAAATTCAAATTCAAATTCATTTATTGCTCAACACAGTACATAAAAATACACTTCTAGATGTCAGGTGAATGCGCAGTCAACCGTGTTCCACCAATTTAGGCTTGCAAAGGCTTGCTGAAGTTAGGTATGAAGCGACGAAACCAACTGCATGTGCCTAAGAATTTCCTCACTTCTTTTTTAGAGGTAGGAGCGGGGTAAGCTAAAATAGCTTCAATTTTATTAGGGTCAGCACGTAGACCTTGATCGTCAACTACATAACCGAGATATTTTAATTCTTTACGAAAAAATTGACTTTTCTTGAAGTTAATTGTGAGACCTGCGTAAGAAAGTTTTTGAAGAACTTTAAGTAGAAGTGAGATATACTCTTCAAATGTTTCACTTATTATTATTATATCATCTAAGTAGCAAAAGACTTTATTATCAAAATATGGTGTAAATAAGCTGTCCATGAGTCTTTGTTGAGTCGCGGGAGCATTGGTTAACCCAAATGGCATAACTTTAAAGCAATACTTGCCTTTTCCAGGGACATAAAAAGCAGTTTTATCTTTATCGTCCTTATTTAATGGAATTTCCCGGAAAGCTTTAGCAATGTCTATGCTAGTCAGATATTTAGCGTTTTTAAGATTATCTAGGATTTCAGAAACAAAAGGAAGACTATATGCGTCTTTCCGAGTACTATAAGCACTGGAGATAACCAAGGGCTCTCACATTTTTCAATTACATCAAGATTTATCATTTGATCAACTTCATTAATTAATGCCTTTTGTTTTTCAGGTGAAAGTCTGTAACAACGTTGTTTAATTGGCAGTGCGTTACCGGTATCAATACGATGAGAAACTAAACTGGTACGACCCAATATGCCTCGGTCCTCAAAAGAAATTGTTTTAAAACGATCAATCAAGTCTGTTGCAATGTTTTTCTCATTAAACGAAAGGTGTTCAAATGTGAGTACTCTATTGTCCACTGAACTCACCGTAATAGTTTTATTAATTGGATTTAGTTCCGATGAAAGCGATTTAGGAGTTAAATTAAACTCTTTCCAGAAATCCCAACCAAAAATCAATGAGGGATAAATATCAGGGAAAACATAAGCTTTAATAATATGTATTTGATTATTAAATTCGATTGGTAAATGAAAATAACCAGACGACATGGTTTTCTGTTTGTTAGCAACCATAACTTGAGTAGACGACTTGAATAACTTAAATCCTAACTTTTGGATATCTTTATGAGAATTATTTCCTAGGATTGTTATACAACTCCCGCTGTCTAGTAGTAGTAAGTCTGGCAACACCAGCCAATGTGTCAACAATACTCCGCGATATTTTATTTTATTTAATCAGTTTTATTTGTGTTTGTTGTGAAATAATAAATAATATTCACTTGGCCGAAAACGTAAAACCGATGCTAATGTTATGGCAGTGGACAATTGTGTTTTACAATAAATAGAACAGTGTTTGTGTAATACAGTGAACCTCTGTGTATACTGCGAACTAAGAACATAAATGGGTAAAAACTATCTAACTTATGGATGTACTTAATTAAAATAGCATGCGCAGTGATATTTAAGAGTTGAAAGCTTTAAAAGTGAAATTAAATACAAAAATATCAGTTAAAAATTCGAAAAGTGCAAAATTTTCAATGTAAACATCAATCAGCTGATTCATCGAACAAATAATAACCAATCACAAGTCTAGTTCAAATCTTGACATCAAAACAATCGTTCAGAAATCGCCGTACGATTTTTTACCTAATCTGGACACTGGTCTTTTGGAAGTGTTTCTTTGCACTCAGAAAAATTACATTGAATATATTGTTGATTGAAATACTAACTAAACATCGATTTTGAAAATATTACTCACCGTAAACCATGCAGAGCCAGTTCGTTGGGTGACATAAGCAATATTCACCAAGAATCAAGTATATTTGATACGACAATGATGAGTTTACCAGATAGCTATCACAATAATAGCCAAACATTGCACGACCTAAATGAAAAAATTAACACATTAACAGATGATCTTCTAAGCGCTAACCATGAGATTGAAAACTTAAACTCAGAGAACTTTCGATTGAACTCACCTTGAAAACTCTTTAAAAATTATTGAACAATATAAAAAGATTAACACTACATTCGATAGAAAAAATATAACACCCAAACTTAGGCGGAAATTAATTCAGAAAAAGCCCTTACAAAGTCCTACAGTGTTTCCAGTATCAGATATATCCATTGAAAACTTAAATAATGCTTTGAGTCCTGAACCTCATGGATCTACACTGAATATGATAGGTGATCACAGCTTAAAAGCGTCACCCCCCTCTAATGAAGCTCTGGACCCGCTTGTTTTATCTCAAAACAAAAATGATTCATTACTGAAAGACGATCTACATAACTCTACGATACATTGCGAGATTTCAAATACAAGTGCAAATGAAAAGCAGATATATGAGTCTGATAAAAATACTAGTAAATCTGAGAGAAGAATAATTATTATTTTGGCAGATAACCAAGGCTATAAAATAAGAGAAACCCTTCAAAACCTGACTGGAGAGGAATTTATGATATCATGCTACTCAAAATATGGAGCTCCCTTAAAGGAGGTATTAACAGCAGCAAGACCCGAAATAAAAAATTTGAACAGTAGTGATTTTATAGTGATACTTGGAGGAACTAATGATAAAAACCCTAATGAGCTTTTGTTTTACCTTAAAGAGTTTTTGCATGATACATGTAAACCTAATATAATAGTATCAGAAATACCACGTAATAAATGCCTTAATGAGAAAAAATTAAATTATGAAATTAAATTTGCATGTACTAAATTTAAAAATACAAATTTTGTTGATATGAAATATTCTGTAATGATACCTAAACGCATATTTTTTCCTCTCTACACAGCTCAGTCACTCTTAATAGAAATTCTTCGTGTAGATTACAGACTAAAGTATGATATGTATTGTAAAAGGTCAAATAATAGTTTGGAGCATACACAGCCATTAATTGATAGGGGTACGCAGACTGATGTCTTGCCCGGATTTTGTAATATCAGTACCCAAACTGACATGGTAATTGAGACACCTGTACCAGAATCATCTAGTGATTTTTTTCGTCTACAATCAAATTAGAATACTGCACCAAAATATTAACGGTCTGATAAACAAATCAGATTTATTGCTTGCATCGTTGAAATCCTTGGAAAGTGTAAAAGATATAAATGTGTTAGGCATAACTGAGCACAACATGTCTAGTGGCGACTTATTTTCTTTAAACATTCCGAATTACTCTGTGGGCTCGGTGTTTAATCGTAAGAATCGTCGAGGTGGATCTTGTATTCTCGTTCATAATTCACAACAATTTGTTCCTATCCACGATGTAAAAAAATACTCAATTGAAGGTATTTTTGAATGCTCAGGTATACATTTGACTGACCATAAACTATATATTTTCTGTATTTATAGACCACCCAAGGTCAATGCTGAAGACATTAATAAGTTCTTCACAGCACTTGACTCTCTGTTGAATCGTTTCTGTCTTGGTAAAAATAAGGTAATACTCTGTGGTGATTTTAACATTAACACATTAAGAAAAAGTAAAGAATCTACTGAGCTTAATCAAATAATGTCTTCATTTAACCTTAAATTAGGAATTAAAGAACCAACGAGGATGGTTAGTGGAACATGCATTGACAATTTCATGTTTAACATACGCGGCTGCCAAGCAAATGTTTTAGAACTCGCATTATCTGACCACACCGCGCAGATACTCACATGTCCAGTAAACCCCAGCTACTCTCTAAAATATTGGTTCATTGAAAAACGGGACTATAGCAAAGAAAATATAGAAAAATTTAATGAATGCTTAAATGCCTCAAGTTTCAATTATGTATTTGATAGTGATGACCCAAATATAGCATTCGATTATTTTTATGACCTGTTCGGTCTATTTTATAATTTATGTTTCCCTAAAAAGTATGTTAAGATTAATGCGAAAGCAAATTCAAGATGGATAACAAAGGGTATTAGACTATGCTGCAAGCGTAAACGTCAGCTGTTATGGCAGTTACGAAAAAATCGAACAGAATGTAATAAAAAAACCTTTAAAGAACATTCATCAAGGTTAAATCGTATTATTAAACTGACACAAAAGACCAAGAACGATAATTTCATAAGTAATGCAAATAACAAAAGTAAAGCTACGTGGACAGTTATCAACAAAAATAAAATGAATGTACCAAAACAAGAAATACGACAAATTAATATTAATGGAACCACCATTAAAGACCCCCTCATCATAGCCAATGAATTTAATGAATATTTTATTAATCAAATTACCAAATTAGTCTCCCATAAAACACCAAATAACATTTCAAGTAAACCTAATTCAATGTTTATGAAACCTACTACACCAAGTGATATTCAAAAAGTAATCTCAAATCTGAAGTCCACGAATAGTACAGGCTATGATGACATTTCGACTAATGTTTTAAAATATGTATCAACTAAATTATCTGTTATTCTTAGTCATATAATTAACCTTTGTATATTCCATGGTGTTTTCCCCGAAAAATTAAAGTTTACTGTGATTAAGCCTATCTTTAAGAAAGGCGACAAGAATGATATGAGTTGTTATAGACCTATTGCACTAGTACCTATTTTGTCCAAAGTTTTTGAAAAAGTTATCCACGAAAACATATATAATTACTTCGAGGCAAATAACTTATTTGCTAAAGAACAAATAGGTTTCAGGAAAGGTAAGAGGATAAATATGGCAATATTTTCATTTTTACAAAGTATTATGGTAGAGATTGATAAAAAAAACTATGCGTGCGCCCTTTATATGGATCTAACAAAGGCCTTTGATTACGTTGATCACAGTATATTGTTAGATAAGTTGTATGCGTATGGAGTTAGGGGAAACGTTTACAATCTCATAAAAAGCTATCTTAGCAATCGAAGACAGTCAACACACATCACAAGATTAGATAATTCATCAAAAAGAAATAATACTTACGAATCAAATTACAAAAATAATAATTTTGGGGTACCACAGGGTAGTGTATTGGGGCCATTATTATTTATTATATATATAAATGACCTACCCGGAGTAACGTTTAATGATACTGTTCTTTTTGCTGATGACAGTACAGTTATATTTACTGGAAGAGACAAAAGACAAATGCAAATAGAGATAAATAATACCTTAGAAAAAATTATAAAATGGCTAACCTTAAATAATTTAAAAATTAATCTAAGCAAAACAAAATTAATGACGTTTCGAAATAGAGTTGATAAATTACAAGAAATGGATATACAATACAAAGACACAAAAATTGAACAAGTAAATGTAGCAAGGTTCTTAGGAGTAAACATTGATTCTCAGTTAAATTGGAAACCAAATGTTGAAATGTTGTGTAAAAAACTGAATCAATATTCATATGCTATCTACATGTTATCGAAAACTGTTAATACGACAGCAGTTCTAACAGCATATCATGGCTATGTTACCCCTTTATTGATGTATGGTGTCATGTTCTGGGCCAACTCTCCAGATAAAGAAATGGTATTTAGAGCGCAAAAACGATGCGTTAGAGCGATTTTTAGGATGAAACAGACTGAAAGCTGTAGACCAATATTTCCAAAAATTAAAGTGTTAACTCTACCTTGTTTATATATATTGGACATGATTATGTTTGTCAGAAATAACAGCAGTTCTTTTATTAAATTAAAAAGTCAAAGGTACCGATATAAAATAAGCTTTATTCCTAATAGAACTGCACTATTGAACAATAGTGTATTTTGTATGATTCCTAGAGTGTATAATCATTTACCCAATTACTTACTCGCAATTTCTAACAATAATATTTTTAAAAATAAACTAAAGAAAATACTGTTAGATAAATCATATTACTCAGTAAAAGAGTTTCTTGATGATACATTTTAGAGAAAAAAAAAATGTATTTAATAATTGTTTATCGAATCGTACATGTATCGCAATATATCGAATTATCTATATTTGTATAACTATTTTTGCACTGTTTGACATGTATTGATCTTTCTATTTCTATTAATTGTAATAATATATACTATAAATTATTGTATGCTTGACATTTTCCTTAATTTGAGTTGATAAATTACAAGAAATAGATATACAATACAAAGACACAAAAATTGAACAAGTAAATGTAGCAAGGTTCTTAGGAGTAAACATTGATTCTCAGTTAAATTGGAAACCAAATGTTGAAATGTTGTGTAAAAAACTGAATCAATATTCATATGCTATCTACATGTTATCGAAAACTGTTAATACGACAGCAGTTCTAACAGCATATCATGGCTATGTTACCCCTTTATTGATGTATGGTGTCATGTTCTGGGCCAACTCTCCAGATAAAGAAATGGTATTTAGAGCGCAAAAACGATGCGTTAGAGCGATTTTTAGGATGAAACAGACTGAAAGCTGTAGACCAATATTTCCAAAAATTAAAGTGTTAACTCTACCTTGTTTATATATATTGGACATGATTATGTTTGTCAGAAATAACAGCAGTTCTTTTATTAAATTAAAAAGTCAAAGGTACCGATATAAAATAAGCTTTATTCCTAATAGAACTGCACTATTGTACAATAGTGTATTTTGTACGATTCCTAGAGTGTATAATCATTTACCCAATTACTTACTCGCAATTTCTAACAATAATATTTTTAAAAATAAACTAAAGAAAATACTGTTAGATAAATCATATTACTCAGTAAAAGAGTTTCTTGATGATACATTTTAGAGAAAAAAAAAATGTATTTAATAATTGTTTATCTAATCGTACATATATCGCAATATATCGAATTATCTATATTTGTATAACTATTTTTGCACTGTTTGACATGTATTGATCTTTCTATTTCTATTAATTGTAATAATATAAACTATAAATTATAGTATGCTTGACATTTTCCTTAATTTCGTAATTTATTGCCTTATTTACTTGATACTGTGTATACTTAATTAATTTGTAATTTATTAATATGCTTTTTAAATTTGCATGGCGTGAGCCTGATTATGGCGATATATATATTTTTTTTTCATTTTAACACCTGTGTACCTACCCATATTCTGCAAATAAAAGATTTGAATTTGTCTAATAGAACAGAAAATGGCAAGTTATTAATAGACACTTCAATAAAAGGTCTGTTATAATCTTTTTCTGTGTCATAATATACAGAGGTTGTTTTATAGTGTTACGAGCTGGGGTTCAGGGATAAATTATTTAAACAGCAGACTTCAATTTTACAAAAACACTTCTTAAACAATTCTATTACTTCGCACTATTTTCCGCTTTGATCGCTCTGTATCTCTTCTCAATCGAAACTGACTCACGACGAACCCGACCGCTCTTTATATAGCACGGAAGAAGTTTCTGGAACGTTCTATACTGTTCTAGATAATTCGAGAAACTTCCAGAACAATCGACTTTTGAACTCATTGTTCCCGAAGCGACTAGAAACATCTAGAATATTCGGTTCGAACCTTCTGGAAAATTCCATTCGACACGAGCTTTCGAGAACATTAGTTCCGCTATTCAATACTAGATGGCGCCACTAGTTACTACCTAGTTCTTCCTCTCGTTACTAGATGGCGTTGGCCTATCTTGTAACATTGCCTCCCTCTTAGACATGCTCGTCCCGAGCATTGTTAGACCCATGATAACGAGCCAACCGATCCACATGAACGACCTTTGATGCACCTCGGGGTCCCTTTTGAATTCGGTAGGTGACGTCATTGATCTTGGTAACTATGCGATAAAGTCCATCCTATTTTGCTTGTAATTTAGGCGATTTTCCTTTGCTCCGTGCCGGGTTATGTAACCATACAAGAGATCCTTATTGTTCGCTTTCCGATCGTAGCGGGTCTTCATCCTCTCAGACATCTGTTGACCTGTCTGTCTCATATGCTCATATACATCATCCATCCTGTTTCGTAGCTCATTCGCATAATCTGTTACATTGCGTGGAGACTCAGGCGGGATACCGGTGATTAGATCTGCAGGTAATCGTAGTTCTCTGCCGAAATTAGCATAAGCTGGTGTTACCGTTGTAGTTTCATGAACAGCACTGCGATATGCCATGAGATATGGTTGAATGTGTTTGTCCCAATCCTTCTGTCTGTTTTCCACAACCTTTGCAAGATATCTCTCTAGTGACTGGTTGAATCGTTCAACCATCCCGTCTGATTGCGGATGATAAGCAGTAGTTCTGGTTTTGTGAGCACCCATCAAACGACACGTCTCCTTGAACACTTCTGACTCGAAGTTCCGGCTTTGGTCACTGTGGATCTCCAAGGGTACCCCGAACCGACAAAACACTTCGTGAACTAACTTATCAGCCACCGTAACGGCTTCTTGATTGGGGATTGCAAACACTTCCGGCCATTTTGTGAAGTAGTCCATGACGACCAAGAAGTAGGTACTTGTTTCCGCTTTGGCTTTCTGGAAATGGACCAGCAACATCCAATGCTATACGTTCCCACGGTGCACCAACATTGTAAACCTTTAGTGCCCCTCTGCTACGAGTTTGTGGTCCTTTCACAGCCGCACAACTTGTGCATTTGCGGCACCATTCCTCAACGTCCTCTCGACAATGGATCCAGTAAAATCGTTCTCGGATCTTGATTAAAGTCCTCTTAACTCCCATGTGACCCCCTGAACATCCATTGTGGTAGAGCTGTAGGATCTCCGGCACCTTAACTTTAGGTACGACCATTTGTAGATGACACTGGTCACCGCGAGCGTTCTCCCATTTCCTGCACAGAACTCCATCTTGGATAACCAAGCTTTCCCATTGTGCCCAATAACTCTTGGTGATGGAACTGGTTGCTGCGACATCACTCCAGTGAGGCCTAGGAGCACCTGATTTCTTCCATTCAAGGATCGGTTTTAGGTCTCTGTCTTCTTGTTGAGCACTCTGCAAGGTTTCCTTCCACTCTTCGCTAAGATCCGTCCCCAAAACCCGCACTAGCGTTACCTGCTTAGCTTCTTGTCTCGCACAATGTTTACATTGGTCTGGACACGGTCTTCGAGAGAGAGCATCAGCATTACCGTGCGTCGTTCCGCTGCGATGTTGAATTACGAAATCAAACTCTTGCAGTAGCTCAATCCATCTTGCTACCTGTCCTTCTGGGTTCTTAAATTGCAGTAGCCATTTCAAAGCAGCGTGATCCGTTCGCAGGAGAAATTTCCGCCCCAACAAATATTTATTGAAATGCTGCAATGTCTTTACTACAGCTAGACGCTCCCTTCGAGTGACACAGTAGTTCCTCTCAGGTTTGGATAAGGCTTTGCTGAAGTACGCAATTACAACCTCATGATCTCCTTTTCGTTGAGAAAATACCCCGCCGATTCCAGTATTGCTGGCATCTGTGTCAACTATGAATTCATTTTCATTGTCAGGATAGCCTAGGATGGGTGCATTGCACAGATGTTTCTTTAGCTTCGAAATGCGACGTCACAGCTCTCATTCCAGCAGAACTGTATCTTGTCTTCAGTTAGCTTATGAAGAGGTCGGGCAATGTCAGCAAAGCTCTTCACAAACCGCCGATAGTAGGAGCACAAACCGAGAAATGCCCTGACTTGTGTTTTGTTCTCCGGAACTGGCCAATCCTTGACGGCAACGAGCTTATCCGGGTCCGTTTGAATACCTTCTTCGGAAACCACGTGTCCTAAAAAGTTCACTTGCCGCCTGAACAACGCGCACTTCTTTGGACTTAGCTTCAGATTGGCTCCTCGTATCTTTGACAGCACACGTTCCAAATTGCGGAGGTGATCTTCAAACGTCCGTCCCACGATTATAATGTCATCCAAGTAGACTAGGCAGGCGTCACCAATCAGCCCAGTAAGTACCCGCTCCATCAATCTCTCAAAGGTGGCAGGCGCATTACACAGTCCAAATGGCATAACGTTGAATTGCCACAATCCTTTGCCTGTAGAGAACGCTGTCTTTTCCTTATCTCGAGGGTCTAACTCGACCTGCCAGTAGCCACTCTTTAAGTCTAAGGTGGAAAACCACTTCATTCCCGATAGCGTATCCAGCGTGTCATCGATTCTTGGCAACGGATAACTGTCCTTCTTCGTGATGTCATTTAGTCGGCGATAGTCTACACAGAAGCGCATGCTGCCGTCCTTCTTTTTCACCAATACTACCGGTGAACACCATGGACTGGATGAAGGTTCAATCACGCCGTCTTTCACCATACCCTTGATCATGTCGTCCACTTCCCGTTCCCGTGCCACTGGAACACGTCTTGGTCGCTGGCGGATTGGTACCTCATTTCCTGTATTTATTCTGTGTTGAACTAACGCAGTCTTTTCTATGTCGGCATCATTTGTCGAGAAAATGTCGGCAAACTTGTTTAACATCTTCTTAGCCTTGTTCTTTTCTTCTTCCGACAAGTTATTCTGGCTGTTCTTCAAAAGCGATGACACATCGAATCTTGCACTAACTTTGGTGTTGGTTGGGTGTTCGTGGCATCTACGCATCCAAACCACTCCGTCACAAGTGCCTAATAATGTGCCTTTCTTGAGCACCAGGTCCTGGTCACTTGTGTTGAGTGCGCGTACCGATGAAACACTGGTTGGCTTACCAATGTGCGTGCAATTTTCCATGAAGCATCGTTATCTAAAGCTTCTTTAAGTACACATCGGTTTTCCTGATCAGAATTCCTTGGTAGACAAACTGGTATGATTGTTTCTGACCTTGGACGAAGAATAACCTTTTTTAAGCAGTACACTTTTCCCGATGCTGCACCTTCCATGAAGACTTCCTCTTAGCCAAACTTTAATACACCTTGATAAACGTCGATCTCACAGTGATGTTTTCGCATGAAGTCCATACCCAGAATGCAGTCGTCCACTATGTCGGCCACGATAACATTGTGGCGGTAAAATTTGTTCCCTAACTTCATGTCCACTTCCTTCTCACCTCGGACTTCTGCTCCTCCTGACGGCGAGCCTGCTCCTCTTGACGGCGAGCCTGCTCCTCCTTATCGCGCTGCATCTGCTCCTCCATGCGGCGAGCTTGATCCTCCTGACGGCGAGCCTGCTCTTGCATGGAATGCCATAAGGGCGGGTAGGTCAGGTGACGCCGACGATTGAGCTGGTTCCGCTGCGGCCGCGGAGTCTCGATGTCCACTTGATGACGGTGAGGGAGCGTCTCCAAAGCGCCTCTGGTCTACGTCTTGCTGGCGCTGACTCCTGGTGCACATCCCTTCCGTTTCTTCCTTCGGTAGAACCGGCATAATTTATCCCGCACTTCTGACACCAATTTGTTATGAGCTGGGGTTCAGGGATAAATGATTTAAACAGCAGACTTCAATTAATCACTGTTTATTACAAAAACACTTCTTAAACAATTCTATTACTTCGCACTATTTTCCGCTTTCATCGCTCTGTATCGCTTCTCAATCCAAACTGACTCACGACGAACCCGACCGCTCTTTATATAGCACGGAAGAAGTTTCTGGAACGTTCCATACTGTTCTAGATAATTCGAGAAACTTCCAGAACAATCGACTTTCGAACTCATTGTTCCCGAAGCGACTAGAAACATCCAGAATGTTCGGTTCGAACCTTCTGGAAAATTCCATTCGACACGAGCTTTCGAGAACATTAGTTCCGCTATTCAATACTAGATGGCGCCACTAGTTACTACCTAGTTCTTCCTCTCGTTACTATATGGCGTTGGCCTATTTTGTAACAATAGCAATACATAAAAAATTTAATAAAATTTAGCCATAGTTTCCAATCATCAGGATCAAAATTATTATTTTGAGATTTAGAAACGTTATTCAAGTCGCCATCTAATTTTTTTTGTTGTATTTTTGGGTTACACATAGGACAATCAATTATTTTAACTCCTTTACGACCGCATTTAAAACATATCAGATATTTTGGTTTAGTGCAAGTTTGTAAGGAATGACCCGAAATACGACAGCGATAACAAAAGTCTACTTTAGAGTCATGATTAGTTTTAGTAGTAGAAAGAGGTTGTTTATTATCTCCTATTCCGTTTGTGTTTTTTTATGTTTGGTAGGCATTTAGAAGTTGAAGGCCGATAAGCGAATTCAGTAGCATAAGAAGCTGTTTCATATTTAGGTTCAGAAAAATTACAATCTTTTTCAGAAAACTTTTCATATGTTTGACAAGCTGAAATTAAAGAGTCAATTGTATTGACATCTTTAAGCGCTATAAAGACTGAATAGCACGGTCTCACATTATTAAGTAAAATTTCAAGTTGCCCGTTTTCATCTAGTTTCTTAGTAAGGCGAGAAAACATTCCAAACATAATGCTCACATACACAATAATGGACTCTGTTGCACCCTGAGTTCTGTTTCTAATAGCTTCGAGCATTTTATAATCAAAATTATGTAAACCAAAGTCTTTAATTAATAAAAGATTGATTTGACTCCAAGTCAAGGTAGGATTTCGATTATATTGAAATCGAAACCAATGAAGTGCATCATCAGTAAAGATTTCAAAAGCGTGTTTGCAGAGCATTTCCTCTGATATATGCCTAGATAAACAGAATTCTTCTAATCTTTGGAGGAATGACCTAGGGCATGATTTGCCATTAAAAGAAAATTGTTTAAGTTCTCTAGCAAAATTATGTGGAGAATGATAGGTTTGCCACATCGAGGAAGCCTGTGGGTTTAAGATATTTGGAGTGGTCAAAATGGGTTGAAAAGGTAAGGAAGTTGCAGAACTTTCAAGAACTGTTTGAGGTATTGACGGGTTCAAACAAGGAACTGGTTGAACTTGTTGAGATTGACTGTATGTTTCGACTAACACGTCTTCAGGAGAAAACCTTTTAGTATCGCTAAAAGCAATAGCCTCGAATCTTTTATCGAGTGTGTAGAAACGCGATCTTTAGCTAGAGCAGGCTTCGATAAATGGTGCAACTGCTTGAAATCGTCCAAGACGATGATATAGGTGGTTTCTGAATGTTTCCAGTTTTTTTATGTAAATTTTGTCTTTAGAAATTTCTAATTGGGAAATTTTGTCTTCTAAGTAATTTAGAGTATTTTCCGCCTGGGACAGATCAAGTTTGAGGGAAATGGGGGAAAATTGTGTGTCTTCTGGAAGAACATGAGCAAGTTTCGCCATTTGTTCTTTAAGAGTTTGGAGATTGTCAGCTGGACTCTCAGTTCTGATAATCACCTCATATTCGAGTTCAAGTTTGTTAAGATTAGAGTATTTAATTGACCTAGCCATGATTAAATGACAAGTAAGGTAATTCATTATTTTGATAAAGAATTATTGTTTAAAGAATTAGTTAATTAGATTTAAGGAATTATTATATTAAATAATTTTAAATAAAGAATTAATCAATTAATCAAAGATTCATTAGAGTTAAGAGTCGATTGTAAAGTATTAAAAGAAAAGTACTAGCTAAAGTGTAAATGAAAAATGACGATGAGGGCCTGGAAAGGAAACCAAAAGTTAGTTATTAATAATACTTGTACAAGTATGTTTTAGAATTTTGAGAGTATGAAATCGAGCCCACGTTAAAAAAATAGGTAGAGTGTGGGTGATGGGGTGGATTCTAAAAAAATTGGGAGTACAAATAAAAACGTTGTGCCCAATTTTAAAGAGTTGGGCGCCAAACTGTAGCGTAACGTAAGCTCCGGAGAGCTAACGTTAGCCACGTTAGTAAAAATAAAAGGGAATATAAATTAAAACTAAGAAAAAGGATAAAGATAATAAAAACTATGGCCCGGCTTCGCACGACGTGGGCAGCTAACCAGGCAGGAAGACGTGGTAGGCCCTGGGTAGGCAGATGAGCAGGCACCACGACGGCAATCGGATAGGCAGGCTGTAGAGTAGACAGCAGGACGGATATTAGGCAGGCACACAGATAGATGGTCGAAGGCAACTGAACTAATAGTCAGGCTAACGAGCAGGTAGGCAGTAGTACAGGTGCAGGCACATGCAGCAAGGGGTGCAGGCACAGGCAGCAAGGGGTGTGGAGGCCGGGCTTTGGCTTCATAGTAAAAATGCTCACATTTAAGTTTCACACTCAATAAAATATATTTATTGCACTCAAAGATTGATAACGTTCACAGCCGTATAAGTTATAGTTTTAAAGAGTCTTCAGATACAATAGTACACTTGGTAGTATTAAGAATTCCACCGTCTTTCGGCGCACAGAGTACTTTTATTATATGTTTCGGCGTTCAGTCCAGATCCGAAACTAAAAATTGGCGCCCGTTTTTCTTCGTTCTGTATTCTCTCTACATTTCAAATTCAAATTTCAATTAAGAAATAAAGACCAGAACGAATAAAAACGGTTCACAAAAAGGGGTTTGTCTACGCTACCCTTATAATAGTGTAAACCTAGCTTAAAGGAGGTTTAGTCCATGGTACCTATGTTACGGTCTATGGTTTTAAGAAAAATAAAATAGACAGACAGATGTCATGTCAGATGAAAATGTCACAGTAGAAAAATATTGCAAGAATTACCAATTATCAATATAAGTTAAGATTCAGATATTAAAACAATCAGATATAATTAAAAGTATGCTTTTCAGGTACAAACAGTATGAAAGAAAAATTAAAAATTAATTACAAAAGTTGATAAAATATCAACAGATATAAAGGTATGGTTTGTATAGTGTAATGAATTGTAAATAGACTTAAAAAATATGTGGTTCTGTTTAGCAGAATACCACACCACTCACCCGCTTACCTCGGGCTACCCCGGCTTCCAGCCCGTCCTGCTGCCTGGTTAGCTGCCTAACTCCAGCACCCCACGTCGTGCGGAGATTCTCAATATCCTTTTATTAATTTTTTAGTTTATAATTATTTAATTTTATTAACGTGGCTTACGTTTAGCTCTCTCTGAGCTTAACGTAACGCTACAAGGAACGAAAAACTTTGCAAAATACGTTTAAAATGACTACAAAAGTAGGTTCGTTCGTTCGGTGTGTTTTCTTTCTTTTTCTTTTTAATATCCTAAATCGGAAGTGCCAGCACCATCTTTTTAATGAAATTTCATGTCGAAAAGTGATACGTCTTTCCTGACTTTTATCCTCATACGAATAAAACCAACTCGTGCTACTGATCCGCAAACAGATACGAGCTTCACGCACTTCTCCACAGCTTGAGTGTGACAAGGATACTTTTAAATTTCAAGAAATGTACCTCCTTGTAGGAAATGTTTGAAATTTCTTTCTGTGCCTGTGTATTTCATTGTTATTGGAAGTTCAGTTATCTTTTCTTTCTGCCAACCAATTAAATCATAATCATAATAACTAGGTGCATCAACCTTAAGTTCTGAACTTGGAATTGAAAACTGATTTCTTACCCTTAAAACTATCGGACCAACCAGTTCCCTTAGGTTTGATTCATCGTTTTGGAATATGAACCAGCAAAACATTTTCTGTAGTATTTTGTTGAATAACGAGGCAATGCTTTTATTATATGTATTTTCTACAAAGTTATATGTTTATACGCGAAATACGGCTAAGAATAAAGTAAAAGAAGTAATTCATAAAATTTAGAATTGAAAATATAAGTTTTTTTGTAAACTAAACTCACGATGTGAAAATCAAGTTGTAGATTTTTAGTTCTTCGTACGACTGAAGCTTTCCTATCGGGCCATCGATTAACGATACAGGAGATACGAAATGAAAAACAAAGTTGCTTGTTTCGCCTATTCTTTTGTAATAATTTTGAAAGAGTCACCGTGGATCGATACTATAACTAGTAAACTTATAAAATTTCCGATATAGCAAAAGTAGAAAAAACAAATGATATTAGTATTCATGTTACTGGGTTAGAATATAAAAAAGAAAAATAATGTAATTCTAAAGTAGGACCATTATTGTTAACAAAATGATGTAAACAAGACATATCAATTTATTATTTTTCTAAGGCTACGAATAATCATTATTGTTACATAAAAATATCGCGATTAGTTAGTAAACAAATTTCAAAAGATTGTCACGCCATGCACATTTGCAATGCGTTTCCACCTTATTTTCCATCTCAGGAAAGGTTAAATAATCATGAACAGTACGATTGTGTTCGCATTTATACAGAATTGCCAAGCAGTGAAACTTTAAAAAAGAATTAGTTTGATCAACCTATTTCAAACGATAAAATTAAATTTAAGAGTTATAAAAACAAGTTAAATATACCTTTCGTAGTTTATACTGATTTTGAAGCATTTTTAAATCCAAAGTAATCATGTTCTAACGATTCATCCTAACCATTAACAAATAATGTTCAGAATTATGAAGTGTATAAAAAATATATCAAGCAATTATAATTTGCTGTGAAAGACAACTTCAATTTCGGAGGTCGGTGTTTCTATCTAATAATCAACGTTAACTTATACGTTGTCCGATATTTAGAATATTGTGTATTTAAAATATCTAAACTTCTTTTCACTTGATATTTTCAACGTAAACTTATTTTAACCATAAATTCAACAATAATGAAAAAGAACAATCAAATTTAATTAAAATAAATAAAAACACAAACCAATGAAGTAAATTATCAATTAAAAACAAAAAATCGCTCATTACGTTGTCAGATTATTAAGAATATTTTGCTTTTAAAATATCTAAACTTCTCAAACACAACGGAAAAGTAGAAAAACATGAAATCGAACTTTCGGTCACATGTAGAAAAATAAATTCAATCACTTAATGCATGTCATAATTTCAACAATAGTAAAATTAAATATTTAAATACATAAAAATCTCAAACCAACGAAGTAAATTATCAATTAAAATAAAAAAGTTAAACTAACTTGTACGTTGCCAGATATTCAAAAATAGTAAAATTTAAAATTTAATTTTATCAACAATAGTAAAATTGAATTAGGAAATAAATGGAAATCTCAAACCAAAGAAGTAAATTATCAAATAAAAACAAAATTGGAGGGTTTATTTAAAAATATATCAAGTGAAAATAATTTTAAAGGCGATTTCAAGTGATAAAATTAATTTTGAAATTTTACTATTTTTGAATATCTGACAACGTATAAGTTAGTTTAACTTGTTTTGATAACATTCAAATTAGTTGTGCGAACTGTTGTCAGCGACTTATAACGATTCACATATATTGGATGGTATTGGTTGGGATAGGAAATGAAAATACCCAATTGTGAAAAATTGAACAAGAAAATATTTATTTCAATAATGTATTATCTATACACCATTTATTTAAACATATTACATTTTTTAAAGCACATTTTGTGTCATGATAATACAACTATATACATAATGAGAAGATTCATATTTATTGTACAAGCTTGATAAATTAGGACAACCTTCATCTTGTAAATTATTTATATAATTATTATTCGAAATATATTTTAACCATAATACTTTTTCTAAACCTTTGGTGTAAATACTTTTATCTCTTAAAATATCTTCAATCAAATTCTGATGACTTGAGTAAGACACAAATCCTTCACTCCAGTATATCTTTCTATTACGTTTAATCCAACTAACTTGCCGTTTTTCTGGTGTCGTCAAATCGTTAAATGGAAATGGTGGCTTAATTAAAAACACCTGAATTTTTTGATTACATAATACAGCAATTTCTTAAATGATAAATTCATTTGCTTCTGTTTTAAAACCTTGAACATCTACAATGGCAGTCATAAAAAATATCAATCGCCTGTGATTTCATTTTTCTGTTACAGCATGTGGTACCACTCTCTTCTTCATGTTGAGGAAATAAATACGAGTAGTAATACTGCTGATAGGTATGTCCATCATTGTCTACGAAACCGAATGAATTCTGCAACAACACAGTTATCATGTTAATACCAATTTGCTTACACTTAATGAATATCGCACATGTAAGCGAAACTTCATGTAAATAAAAAATACAGAAAGTAAAGTAAGTTTGTTAATAGAATAAACACTTACCTCCATTGATGCTTTGAAGTACTTCACACAAAACGTAGTATTGGTAGATACTATCCAACGCTGTCAAACGACTATGGACTGACAGCATGACTGCTGCTCGGTCTTATATAACACCACTAAGTTATTTCTTATCTAAAGCAAATTCCTAAGTACAACAACAATTTTATCTCATATTCCTTGCATTGCACAGATCCACGGTGACTCTTTCAAAATTATTACAAAAGAATAGGCGAAACAAGCAACTTTGTTTTTCTTTCGTATCTCCTGCATCGTTAATCGCTGGCCCGATAGGAAAGCTTCAGTCGTACGAAGAACTAAAAATCTACAACTTGATTTTCACATCATGAGTTTAGTTTACAAAAAAAACTTATATTTTCAATTCTAAATTTTATGAATTACTTCTTTTTAACCGACTTTGCAAAAAAGGAGGAGGTTCTCAATTCGACTGTTTTTTTTTTTTTTATGTGTGTTACCTCAGAACTTGTTACTGGGTGAACCGATTTTGATGATTCTTTTTTTATTTGAAAGCTGGTGCTTGTCATGTGGTCCCATTTAAATTTGGTCAAGATTTGATGAAGAACTTCGGAGATATACATCAGAACTCTTCAATAAATGACAGCAGATCACTCGGGATAGCTGCAATCGGATGTCTGTTTATTGTTTACATCATTTCATATCATAACATCACACTAGCACGCTTTAAAGGGGTACGCAGGTGTGAACAGTTCACCCTGGTATACTCTAAATCCACCGTTTTTGTTTAAGTTTCATGTTTCTGGGTTAATCTATTCTGGCTTCACTTTGGAGAATTGGTCCGTTATGTACCCACAACTAAAAAGTGAATAAAAAACTTTTTTTATTTGTAAGTCGGTTGTATTTTTATTAAATTTTTTTTTTTTATTTTTCACTTTTTAGTTGTGGTTCATAATGGACCAATTCTCCAAAGTGAAGCCAGAATAGATTTACCCAGAAACATGCAATTTAGACAAAAACAGTGGAATTAGAGTATACCAGGGTGAACTGTTCAACCTGCGTACCCCTTTAGAGCGTGATAGTGTGATGTTATGTTATGAAATGATGTAAACAATAAACAGACATCCGATTGCAGCAATCCCGAGTGATTTGCCGTCATTTATTGAAGAGTTCTGATGTGTATCTCCGAAGTTCTTTACCAGATATTGATGAAAATTAAATGGGACCACATGACAAACACCAGCTTTCAAATAAAAAAAGAATCATCAAAATCGGTTCAACCAGTAACAAGTTCTGAGGTAACACACATAAAAAAAAATAAAAAAAATACAGTCGAATTGAGAACCTCCTCCTTTTTTTGAAGTCGGTTATGTTGTTGTACGGTACCTAACATAATAATTATAGATACGCCTAGCGCCATCTAGTTTAACTTATGAGTACTAATATGTATATGTAGTACCTACATCTTAATATATAAATAAATCTCGTGTCACAATGTTTGTCCTCAATGGACTCCTAAACCACTTAACCGATTATAATAAAATTCGCACACCATGTGCAGTTCGATCCAACTTGAGAGATAGGATAGGGTTTTTTTTTTTTTTATAATTGAAAACGGCGCCTACCTCTACATACATGGCGGAGTCTACGAACTAGGGAGGTTCCCCGGACATTATCCGAGACCTTTGGGACTCAACTTTATTCCAAATTAAATTGTACATAATTATTATTATCTATGAAATTTAATATCTATCACATTGCGAGTTTCTTAATTTACTTATGTTCTAAAGACTTATTTTAACAAATTATACAGCGTGTTTATAATGACATCTTATTTCTATTTCGCTATAGGTTCTATCATTCTTTTTGCTTCCGACTGTATATCACCATATACGGTTTTGAGCATTGCTGTTAAAAAATTATTTGTTTTTATTGACTGTTTTCTGTACTATGTTGGAACAGTATTCAATAAATGTTGTGCTGTATTTTTTGTCAGTTATAAGTCTATTAAAATTCTCTGGCTTAATGTCAATTCCAAGCTTCTGTTCGATGTGATATCTTTCTAGGCCATATACCGGGCAGTCAGTTAGTACGTGGATCGCTGTCTCATCTTCGTCAGGGTCACAAGTGCATGATGGGCTTTCCTTACACTTGAATCTGTTCAGGTATTCTGAAAACCCACCATGCCCTGTCATTACTTGGGTGATTAATCCTGTTGGTCTTAGCTTTCTGACGATTTTGTAAGCGTCGACAGCGTCCGGGAAGAATATTTTCGTGGTCGCGGCTGTTTTACCCATCCTGTACCTCCGGTTCCATTCGGCAAGCGAATCCTTTCGGATTTGCCGCTTGACGAATGAAACCGGACACTGGTCGTAATCTGGCTTCTTCTTGAGGTTTAGCGCCGCATCTTTAGCCAAATTGCCGGCTCTCTCATTCCCCTCCAGTCCCGCGTGCGCCTTAATCCAAAACAAAGCCACAAGCTTGTTTTGGATTTTGCATTTCCGCAGGTTCTCCCTGGTTTCGACTGCGAGGGGGTGAGAGGAGCGGTGGTTTGCGATCGTTTCTAGTGACGATCGTGAGTCACTGAATATGCCAAAAGACCCTTCTGTGTGCTTATGGATCTCCCGCGTGGCTTTGCATATGGCCAGCAATTCGGCCTGGTAGACTGTGCAGTGGGACGACAGCTTCATTTTCTGGAATTTGGTTTCGGCGCCATTGCTCCAATGAGACAATGCCGCTCCCACCTTTCCATCAATTTTGCTGCCGTCCGTGTATATCTGCACTGCTTGTGTGCAGTGGTGTGCAAGTTGTTCACGGTCTGCCAGGCATATGAACTGCAGACTCATATGTTCCGCCGGGTGGGGTGTTGAAGTAAATGTGGTACGTCGCTCAACGTCCCTGTCTCCTAGCATTGGCTGGGGTACACCCCTTCTTGCCTCATACAGGGCAGCTGCCTCTTGTATTCGGAGGTCGAGAGGTAGTAGCCCAGCCAGCACCAGTGCCGAGTTTAGGGATACGGTGCGGTAAGATTTGCACAATTTCTGTGCAAATCCTCTTTGGACCACACTTAGCTTCTTTTTAACACACAACTTGCTGGCTGCTGGTGCCCATGCGCTTGCTGCGTACATTATGACCGGTTCGACTACTGCCGTGTACATGGTGCGGATGACGTCGGGGTGGAGGCCCCAGCTGACCTTCGCAGCCCTCGACAACTGATGGTAAAAACCAATAGCTTTTTGGCACACATTCGCTACGTGCTTGTTGAATGTAAGCTTGTTGTCGATCGTTAGCCCCAGGATTTTGATCTCTTGAGTCATGCCAATGGCGACCCCTCCCATGCTCAGTCGCGGGGTGTCGTATTTACGTCTTCGCGTTATTACCATCGCATTTGTTTTATGCGGTGCGAATTTCAACTTATTACTAACACCCCATTGGTGAACATGGGCGAGGGCGTCATTCGCCTTCCGCTCGATCTCGATCGCTGAGTCGCCATCAAATACTAGCACCACGTCGTCAGCAAAGGCTTGGCAGTAGTCTCCCCGTTCCTCCAGCCTCTTTAGTAGGGGGTCCAGGAGGGTGTTCCATAGGATCGGTCCTCCAATCGATCCCTGTACACAGCCCTTCGACGTCTCCCTTACTACCTCTTCGCCTGCATATCTGACCCTGACCCTTCGGTTTTCGAGGTAGCTGTCCATGATTCTCCTCACATTTACCGGACATTTTTCCTCAGCCAGCCTAGCTCTGATAGCTGGCCACCATGCGCTGTCAAAAGCTCCCTCTATGTCTAGCGACACTACTACGGTCAGCTTGCGCTCTGCTAGCTTGTTACGTATGTGTCCGACCAGATCATAAAGAGAGTCTTCCGTGCTCTTCTGGGGCATGAACCCGTACTGGCGAGTACTGAGTTGCGGTATAATGTGCCATTTGACTCTGTTTATGACCATTTTTTCCAAGACTTTTCCCAGCACCGGCAACAGACCAATTGGCATGTAAGATTTTGGAACCGTATAACTAGCCTTCCCGGGTTTTCTAAGGATCACAACTGTGGCTTCCTTCCAGGTCCCGGGAAAGTAGCCCAGCTCCAAGCATCTGTTAGCCAGTGCTAGGAAAGTTCCCGGATCGTGGTCAATCGAATGCTGGCAGATGTCGGCCGTAAGGCCATCCGCCCCGGGGGGCTTTTTGGGGTTGAAAGTGCGCATGGAGGAGTTTAGCTCCTCAATGGTGAACGGTGGGTCATGTTTTTCATCATGACCCATGACGTTCACTTTTTCAGCTGTCGCTCTAACTCGCATGTGTTCCTCTCTATCTTCTTCCCTTCGATCTCCAGGGTAGAATGTTTCTGCCAACAGTTCGGCAGAGTGGAGGTTGTCCAGTACCTTTCCGTTCACGGTCAGGGGCAAGTCCTCATGCCGTTTTCTGGTTCGGCCTATGACCCGGTATATGCCGTCCCACAGGCTCTCCCCATCTTGCCTCCCACAGAAACTCTTCCAGCTCTCCGTTTGAGCGTTTCTGGCTTTCGTTTCATATTCGTTCTTTATTTGCAGGTACTCAGCGACGACAGCCTCTCTGATAGGATAGGGTAGGGTAGGTAGGGTAGGGTAGGTAGGGTAGGGTAGGTAGGGTCGGGTAGGTAGGGTAGGGTAGGGTAGGTAGGGTAGGTAGGGTAGGGTAGGTAGGGTAGGGTAGGTAGGGTAGGGTAGGTAGGGTAGGGTAGGGTAGGTAGGGTAGGGTAGGTAGGGTAGGGTAGGTAGGGTAGGTAGGGTCGGGTAGGTAGGGTAGGGTAGGTAGGGTAGGGTAGGGTAGGTAGGGTAGGTAGGGTAGGTAGGGTAGGTAGGGTAGGTAGGGTAGGTAGGGTAGGTAGGGTAGGTAGGGTAGGTAGGGTAGGTAGGGTAGGTAGGGTAGGTAGGGTAGGTAGGGTAGGTAGGGTAGGTAGGGTAGGTAGGGTAGGTAGGGTAGGTAGGGTAGGTAGGGTAGGGTAGGTAGGGTAGGGTAGGTAGGGTAGGGTAGGTAGGGTAGGGTAGGTAGGGTAGGGTAGGTAGGGTAGGTAGGGTAGGTAGGGTAGGTAGGGTAGGTAGGGTAGGTAGGGTAGGTAGGGTAGGTAGGGTAGGTAGGGTAGGTAGGGTAGGTAGGGTTTTTTTTTTTTTTTTTTTTTTTTTTTGATTTGGCAGGCGGGGAAATCCGGTCGGACTTACACCCAAGCTGCCTCACAATACGAGCCAGCCTGGATAGTGTCAGGCTCCAACTGACTAAAACCCCTCCTGCCTTACACAGATCTCCCTCGGACATAGTCCGAGACTTTGGGGACTCATTTGTTCTAAGAACTTTTGCACTTTACATAGTTCTTTACTCTATTTAATCTATATCCATTTACATAATGAGTTTCTCAATTTACTTATATTTACAGACTATATTAGCTACTTGCACAGTATGTTATACGATATCTTACTTCTATTTTATCTATAGGTATTCTATCGTACTGTTTACTACCTACTATATATATATCCATATAGAGTTTTGAGCAATGCTGTTAATTTTTATTCCTTTCTATCGTTCTTTGTGCCGTTTTAACACAGAATTCGATAAAAGCTGTACTGTGTTTTTTGTCTGCGATAAGTTTATTTAAATTCTCAGTTGTAATGTCTGTCCCTATTTTCTGTTCAAGCTCATACCTATCGGGGCCATAGACCGGGCAGTCGGTCAGTACGTGGATCGCTGTCTCATCTTTGTCAGGGTCACATACGCATGATGGGCTTTCCTTACACTTGAACCTGTTCAGGTATTCTGAAAACCCACCATGCCCAGTCATTACTTGGGTTATTATCCCTGTTGGTCTAATTTTTCTGACAATTTTATAAGCATCGACAGCGTCCGGGAAGAAAAGTTTCGTCGTCGCGGCTGTTTCACCCATTCTGTACCTCAAGTTCCATTCGACAAGCGAATCCTTTCGGATTTGTCGCTTGACGAATGACACCGGACACTGGTCGTAATCTGGCCTCTTTTTAAGGTATAATGCCGCTTCTTTGGCCAAGTGGTCGGCTCTCTCATTTCCCTCCAGTCCCGCGTGCGCCTTGATCCAAAACAAAGACACACGCTTGTTTTGGATGCTGCACTTTCGCAGGTTCTCCCTGGTTTCGACTGCGAGGGGATGAGAAGAGCGGTGGTTTGCGACCGTTTCCAGTGACGATCGTGAGTCACTGAAAATGCCAAAAGACCCTGCATTGTGCTTTTGTATCTCCCGCGTGGCTTTACATATGGCCAGCAGTTCCGCCTGGTAGACCGTACAGTGAGACGACAGCTTCATCTTCTGGCATTTGGTTTCGACGCCATTGCTCCAGAGAGACAATGCCGCCCCCACCTTTCCATCAATTTTGCTGCCGTCCGTGTATATCTGCACTGCTTGTGTGCAGTGGTGTGCGAGTTGTTCTTGGTCTGCCAGGCATATGAACTGCAGACTCATATGTTCCGCCGGGTGGGGTGTCGAGGCAAATGCGGTGCGTCGCTCAACGTCCCTATCTCCTAGCTCCAACCGGGGCAACCCCCTCCTCGCCTCATACAGGGCAGCTGCCTCTCGTATTCGGAGATCAAGAGGAAGTAGGGTAGGTAGGGTAGGTAGTGTAGGTAGGGTAGGTAGTGTAGGTAGGGTAGGTAGGGTAGGTAGGGTAGGTAGGGTAGGTAGGGTAGGTAGGGTAGGTAGGGTAGGTAGGGTAGGTAGGGTAGGTAGGGTAGGTAGGGTAGGTAGGGTAGGTAGGGTAGGTAGGGTAGGTAGGGTAGGTAGGGTAGGTAGGGTAGGTAGGGTAGGTAGGGTAGGTAGGGCAGGTAGGGTAGGTAGGGTAGGTAGGGTAGGTAGGGTAGGTAGGGTAGGTAGGGTAGGTAGGGTAGGTAGGGTAGGTAGGGTAGGTAGGGTAGGTAGGGTAGGTAGGGTAGGTAGGGTAGGTAGGGTAGGTAGGGTAGGTAGGGTAGGTAGGGTAGGTAGGGTAGGTAGGTAGGGTAGGGTAGGTAGGGTAGGGTAGGTAGGGTAGGGTAGGTAGGGTAGGTAGGATAGGTAGGGTAGGTAGGGTAGGGTAGGTAGGGTAGGGTAGGTAGGGTAGGTAGGGTAGGGTAGGGTAGGTAGGGTAGGGTAGGGTAGGTAGGGTAGGGTAGGGTAGGTAGGGTAGGGTAGGTAGGGTAGGGTAGGTAGGGTAGGGTAGGTAGGGAAGGTAGGGTAGGTAGGGTAGGTAGGGTAGGTAGGGTAGGTAGGGTAGAGTAGGTAGGGTAGGGTAGGTAGGGTAGGGTAGGTAGGGTAGGTAGGGTAGGGTAGGGTAGGTAGGGTAGGGTAGGGTAGGTAGGGTAGGGTAGGGTAGGTAGGGTAGGGTAGGTAGGGTAGGTAGAGTAGGTAGAGTAGGGTAGGTAGGGTAGGGTAGGTAGGGTAGGTAGGGTAGGGTAGGTAGGGTAGGGTAGGTAGGGTAGGGTAGGTAGGGTAGGGTAGGTAGGATATTTAGTAGATGAATGTTTGGTGTTTTTATGGCAAAACAAAGTTTGCCGGGTCAGCTAGTAGCTTTAATAAATCAGTCTGTGAAAAACTACTGTACGTGTTTTATTAGGTTATGGGCCCAGTCCCGTATTTCGCATAAAAATCAAGTTTTTTTTGCTCTAAGTTATTTCTCATGGAATATCAGTGAACTGTATCTCGTTAAACTATTAAGTACAGTGGAAATCGTACCTTTAAATACTGTTTTTGGTGAATGACAATCAGTTATCTCGTTTGCGGTTTGAAAATATTCCAATATGGCTGGAAGTTATATTGTAAACGTGCCTAAATTAAAAGGACGCGAAAATTACGACGAATGAGCGTTTGCGGCTGAAATTTTTTTGATGTTGGATGGTATGGATATTCATAAGCTAGAATCATCAATTGATGGAAGTGCAAGTTCCATGGATGAAAGAAAGGCCAAAGCTAAGCTTATTATGACGATCGATTCATCAATTTATGTTCACATTAAAAACGAGCAAACAGTACAAGGTGTGTGGAAGCGTTTGAAGGCCCTGTATGATGACTCTGGCTTCACGCGACGCATCAGTCTACTTCGTCAGCTAATATCTATTCGACTAGAAGACTGTGAAACAATGGGAGTATATGTTACGCAAATGGTCGATACCGCACAAAAACTTAAAGGTACGGGCTTTCAGATCACTGATGAGTGGATCGGCTCATTATTGTTGGCGGGGCTAACAGACAAATTTGCTCCTATGATAATGGCCATCGAACATTCTGGATTAGTTATCAGCACGGATGTCATCAAGTCGAAATTACTGGACATGAGTTCAGAAGTTGGCAGCTCCGGAACAAATAATGCTTTTTTGTCGAAAGGTTGGCAGCAGCGAAATAATAAGAAATCATATGGCAACACAACATACAAATTAAAAAATAGCAACAGCATCTTTTACTTTATTCTTAGCCGTATTTCGCGTATAAACATATAACTTTATAGAAAATACATATAATAAAAGCATTGCCTTAAAAAAAATATTCAACAAAATACTACAGAAAATGTTTTGCTGGTTCATATTCCAAAACGATGAATCAAACCTAAGGGAACTGGTTGTTCCGATAGTTTTGAAGGTAAGAAATCAGTTTTCAATTCCAAGTTCAGAACTTAAGGTTGATGCACCTAGTTATTATGATTATGATTTAATTGGTTGGCAGAAAGAAAAGATAACTGAACTTCCAATAACAATGAAATACACAGGCACAGAAAGAAATTTCAAACATTTCCTACAAGGAGGTACATTTCTTGAAATTTAAAAGTATCCTTGTCACACTCAAGCTGTGGAGAAGTGCGTGAAGCTCGTATCTGTTTGCGGATCAGTAGCACGAGTTGGTTTTATTCGTATGAGGATAAAAGTCAGGAAAGACGTATCACTTTTCGACACGAAATTTCATCAAAAAGATGGTGCTGGCACTTCCGATTTAGGATATTAAAAAGAAAATGAAAAGAAAGAAAACACACCGAACGAATGAACCTACTTTTGTAGTCATTTTAAACGTATTTTGCATAGTTTTTCGTTCCTTAAATAATTTTAAATATATAGCCATAAAAAAAGAAGCCACAACATTTTTTCTGAAACTCAAACCTCGTGCGCCAACTAAAAATATTGACTAAAATAAATGAAATTTTGCGTGAACACTTCTAATACTACGTATCATCGATTAATAGTACAGGAATTTAAGAATTTGAAAAACAAATAAAATACTAGTTATCATATCATTTAGAGATGAAAAGAAAATATTTGTGTAATCTCTGCTATGTATGTGGCCTTCTTTGTTATATATTTACTTCGTTTTTGGATTATGTCATGTTATCATTCTGTCACTGTGAATTTCATTAAACCTATTGAATATAAAATGAGTGTAATTTTACATGATACATAATATTGGCGACGATGGAGGCAGAACTGGCGCGACTTACTCGCCTGCGCGCAACTATACGCGGCCAGCTTACCAAGTTCGAAAGTACACTGGAACAATTACAAAATCCTTCGGATTACGAAGTAAGTTCACGTCTGACAATTCTAACAAATTACGAACAAAAATTTGAAAAACTACAAAACGAAATCGAATTGCATACATGTGACGGTGAAGCAGAAATTGAGCAGCGACATTCTACAGAACAGCACATATTACAATTAAAGCTTAAGCTGCATGGCTTACGCCCTACACCACCGACAGCACCGTCGACTTACGTCACGGCTTCACGTGAAAGCACACCGGAAACTACACCAAGAATTAATTTTCAACTGTTTCAGGAACGAGAAAGTTTCAATAACTTTGTTCAGAGATTAAAAACTTATATGAAGCTAAGTAATTGTCACAATCCACAAATCCAGACCCTCACGCTGCTTAGTTTATTACCACCAGAATTACACCAGAAAGCTTACGACTTGTACGCACCGAACGATCCTTGTGAACTAGAATTCGGCAGGTTGGTTCAAATATTACAACACTATATAGATCCAAAACCGAGCATTTGGGCTAGTCAACATAAATTTATTTCGCGACTTCAAGGCCCTGACGAGACAGTCATGTCATACTCATCAGAGTTGAAACATTTAGCCCAAGATTGCGAGTTCACGTGTAATAATTGTAAGAAGTCGATCTGTGATAATTTTCTTACCTTACAATTTATAAGAGGATTAAATGACACCGATATTCGAACCAAAATACTACAGGAAACAATGGTGACTGATTTTTCTGACTTAATTAATAAAGCAACCACGATAGAACTAGCAAAATCTGACAGCACCTATATGTCACCAGCAGTTCACTCCTCAAACCAAGGTTTACTACATAATATGAAAACTGTTCAAGCTGACCTCAAAAACCGCAGTCCAAAGCAAGAGAATAAACCTCTTACCATTAGAGACTTACGAGGCAAGTGTTTTCGTTGTGGCAGCAAAGACCATCGAGCAGGCAGGTGTCGCAACATTAAGGATACGTGCAGCAAATGCAAGAGAGTTGGTCACCTTGCTCGCGTCTGCTTACAACCAACACTCAACCAACTGGAGCCTGAGCATGTGGAGCTGCAGGACACGGACATTACGCACAACTCCTCAAATATAGTCGATGACACCACCCCATGGGATGTGAATTTAATACGATCCAACAACACAGACAAATTTCTGATAAATGTACGCATCAATGACTCGAAACTGAAAATGGAAGTAGATACAGGTGCTGCTCTGTCATCTATCTCTCACAAAGATTTTAAAAAATTGAACACTGGATGCAAGATCTACAAAACAAACATCACGATGAGAACATATACAGGAGAAATCTTCGCACCACTCGGAGTGGCATTCGTTACGTGTAAATACAATGACCAAACACTTGAGGGAAAATTATACATTATCAAACAAGACGTTGACCCTATCTTCGGTCGGGCATGGATACGAGCAATCAACTTGGATCTGGCAAATATAAACATAGTTAATGCTAAAGAACATCCAGAACTGGATAAGCTACTTTCTGAATACTCGAAGGTATTTGATGGCTCCCTTGGGTGCATACCTGATTACAAAGCACATTTGACCCTAAGGGAAGAGGTATCACCAATTTTTGTTAAGCCTAGACGTATACCATATGCTCTTAAAAATAAAGTTGACGATGAAATAGTACGACTCTGCGAACAAGGGGTAATTACAAAAGTTGATAGCTCTGAGTGGGGAACACCAGTGGTTCCTATTGTCAAACCAAATGGCAGTATACGCTTATGTGCGGATTACAAAGTCACCTTAAATAAAGTGATACGGGATGAACAATACCCTATTCCGATCATAGAGGACATTCTGGTAGAGATGAACGGAGGTCAAATATTTTGCACACTTGATATCAGTCAAGCTTACCTAAACATGATGATGGACGAGGAGAGCGCTATGATGCAAACATTAAGCACACACAAGGGAACATTTAAAGTAAATAGACTTATGTTTGGCGTCAAGGTTGCCCCGAATCTATGGCAAAAGTTTATGGATCGTTTGCTTCAAGGAATAGCTGGAGTAAAATGTTTTTTCGATGATATAATAATACAAGGACATTCAGAAGAACAACTTCTTACGAGACTACGCTTGGTATTACAAAAATTACAAGAAAAAAATTTGAGACTCAATAAGGACAAATGTCATTTTTTTCAAGAAAGAATCGAATATTTGGGTCACACCATTGATAAAAATGGACTTCACAAAAATAGAAACAAGGTAAACGCTATTCTAGATACAAAACGCCCCAGCAACATCAACGAACTGCGGACATTTCTAGGAATGGCTAATTATTACAATAAGTTCATACCAAATTTAGCTTCAATATCAAGCTCTCTTAATAACCTACTCAAGAAGGACATTAAATACGAATGGACGCACAAATGTGATGAAAGTTTCAAGAAAATTAAACAGGAAATCCTCAGTGAGAGAGTTTTAATGCATTTTGACCCTGAGAAACCTTTGGTTCTCGCTACAGATGCTTCACCTTTTGGACTTGGAGCAGTTCTATCGCATCGATTATCAGACGGATCTGATCGACCTATTGCTTTTGCATCACGTTCATTGACGAGTAGTGAAAAAAAGTACAGTCAGATAGACAAAGAAGCGACGTCCTTATTTTGGGGATTAAAGAATTTTTTTCACTACTGCTATGGAAGAAAATTTATACTTATTACAGACCATAAACCATTAACTACAATCTTCAATCCACACAAAACTTTACCGGCTATGAGCACAATGAGGCTCTTTCACTATGCACATTTCCTATCTGGTTTTAACTACACTATAGAATACAGAACATCGGATGATCATAGCAATGCAGATTATCTATCAAGATTTCCAGTAGAAACAGTAGCAAATAACCTAATTGACGTACATTGCGCATTTCAATTAAATCAGATGAACACAATTGCCATCGACCGTATAAAAATCGCCGAAAAGACCCAACTCGATGATGAATATAACCGTTTATTGGAAGCTTTGAAAAACGGTAACTCAGTGAGAAGATACGGTTACAATGACAACGAATTGACCATACAAGACGGATGCATTATAAAAGGAACACGAGTGATGATTCCGGCAAGCCTGAGACAACAGGTTTTAGAAGAACTACACACAGGACATCTTGGAATAGTAAAAATGAAATTACTGGCACGTGGATACGTATTCTGGAGAAATTTGGATCAAGACATAGAAAACATAGTTAAAAGCTGTCGAGAATGTCGATTAAAGCAAAATGAACCTGCAGGCGCAGTTCTTCATCATTGGGACTTACCATCAGGGCCATGGCAAAGGATCCATGTGGATTTTGCTGGGCCGATTAAGGGTTATTCCTTATTTATAATAGTGGATGCTTTTACAAAATGGGTGGAAATTATAGAAACGAAAACAACCACAAGCTCATGGTGTATCCGCCAACTGAAAGAGCTTTTCGTGACATTTGGATTCCCGCTTACTTTAGTATCAGACAACGGTCGGCAATTGGTTTCAAATGAATTTGAATCATTCCTCAGAGAAAGCGGGGTTGTTCACAAAACCACAGCCCCTTACCATCCGGCCACGAACGGACAGGCGGAGCGATACGTTCAAACAATTAAAAAAGCAATACATAGCATCAGTGCAGAGCCAGGCACTTTACAGGACAAACTGTTGGGTATTAAGGAACGCCTACGGAGGACGCCGAGCAGCAGCAAAAATAAAAGTCCATATGAGCTCATGTTTGGCAGGGAAATAAGAAACACCCTAAGTGTTCACTTCAAGGCGAGGACGAGGCATGAAACACGTCCGCCAACTGATGACGCAACGGTACGCTCATTTACTGTTGGGCAGAGAGTGCAAATACGCAGTTACACAAACGACCAAATTAAATGGGAATTCGGAACCGTTTTGAGGATATTAGGCCGATTGCATTATCAAATAGAAACTGATTCTGGTCAGATTTGCAAAAGACATGTTGATCAGATGCTGGGTACCCTAATACCAAGATAGCATCAGTAAACCTGAAACAACGTGACAACTAGACGATTTGGGACGGAGGTGCTATGTATGTGGCCTTCTTTGTTATATATTTACTTCGTTTTTGGATTATGTCATGTCATCATTCTGTCACTGTGAATTTCATTAAACCTATTGAATATAAAATGAGTGTAATTTTACATGATACATAATAATCTCCTTGACAAATAATATAGTTAAATGTTTGAAAACCAAACGTATCATGAATATCTTTAGTCTGTTATTCGGAATCCAGTCAGTAGCTACTTTTGCTCAATTCTGTTGAGACATGCGGCAGATGTGACCTGCCCAATTCCACTTTAGTTTGGCGGCTGTGTTACCTATGTCTGCGATATGTGTTTTGGAACGAAGTAGGTATGTTGTTCCGAATGCGGTCTATAATTTGACTCCGAGAATACTTCGTTCCATTTCTCGCTGGCAGACGCCGATTGCAGACTTTTGACGTTTGGTAAACGACCACGTTTGCGCTCCGTAGGTGAGGGTGAGAAGGATGCATATGTCCATGAGTTTCCTTTATAGGGAAAGTGGAAGTAATCCTTTCATTCGATGTTTCAACGATCAACAGCTCTTCCAGGTGTTTTCGGTGCGTTGAGCAACTTCTTGTTCTTATTTAAAGCATGTAGGTAGTTGAGAAGCCACGGCGGAAACCAGCTTGTTCCGAGGGTTTGGTGGAGGTCAAGTCGATCGGAAATGGATTATTGAGAAAGAAAGAAAAATATTTATTTGGATCCGCACAGGAGACATGAGAAATAAGCATAAGATTAAACAATAATAAAATCCGTTCCGAGAACAAAAAGGCTACACTCTCAGCATCTGCAGCGATATTCAAAAAGGAAATAACGCAGCGCTGATATTCTGATAAGGCCCACTGTTGATGCCACGGACACACTTACGGCAACGGAAAATACTTAAATAATAAAATAAAATATATAAATGACAAACAAAATAGAATAAACACAGAAGGTGGGACAGAGTACGTATAATTATTAACATTCCTACATGTACCATTGTATAGATTAGTACTGTAAGAATCTGCTAATAACAGTAATATCAAGGATACACTAGATGACTAGAAGTACAACAACATATAAAAAAAAACATCCCAGTCTAGAAAGTAATGTTTATGCTGCTAATAGACTGCCTATGTACACCCATGTACTAACGTATATAATATGCAATTTGGATGTGGATGATAAACCAGGCTCACACTGGGTAGCTGTACATATCGATACGAATGGCATCGGTCAATATTTTGAATCATATGGACGAACACCTGCGCGATATCATCTCGAGTTTTTAAAAAGGAATTGTAAAAGATGGGACTGGACTGTTTATAGGATTCAGAATGATTGGACTTCAGTTTGTGGTGAATATTGCTTAATGTATTTGCTATATAAGTTTCAGGGACGTTCAATGCATAGTTTTGTGAACATATTTACAGGGTACAATGATATTTTAGTGCATGAGATGTTCCGCTCATACTTTGTAGAAAATAAGTAATAACATTTAGAAATAAAAATGTATTTTATTGATGATTCAGAAAAGCAGTCATAATGAGGGTTAACGATGAGTAAACGATGAGAACGCCAAAGCAACCGTAATGCATTGAGGTAATATGTACTAGAGAAGCTATCCTAAGCAAAGGACATGCTCCATTTCGACAAGAGTTTAAACTAAACTTCGCTGCAGCGCTGAAACAATAATCAGTCGTCTAACAAAACAGTATAAACACGCAGCGCTAGAGCGCTTCTAAGATATAGTTTTCTCGCGACCAAAAAGACGGAAGCGCCGTGATTTTCATGGCGCTTACGCGTTTCGTTCAACATTCTGCAACAACTTGTCACTCATATAGACTAAACTGCTGACTGACTACAGAAGCGGTACCTACATAGCTTTATACCTAACAAGCTTCATTAGAATTCACACCTTTTTCAAAAAAAATATCAGTTGAAATAACCTTATACTTAACCGTAATATTTTATGAATATTATATTAATAAAATAGTACATTAATTAATATTATGTTTATGTACTTCTTTTTTGGGACATTCCCACAGCACTATTCCTAAATCACTGCAACTCCTGAAAGCCAGAATCAATAGTGGCGACCACCAGAAAAGCACCGAGACAATGAAGCTCGACGAAGTCCCGGAGAATGAATTTAACTGTCTTGGATCCCGCAACGAAATTAATCAGAAAAGAATAAAAAATTAAATCATAGGAAAAAATAAAAAAATCCAGTTCCCTCCATATCAAGTAGGAGACAGAACAGACAAGGTCAATAGGCACAAAGGGTCTTTTACAACTGGGATAAGTCCAGTTGCCTAGCACCAAGGATAAAAATTAGCATTAATATTAATGGGTCCTAACATTGTGAGCTGTTATATTTGAATCCAATAATAAATAGGTATGGCAAAAACGCTTGGACGCACGGAAATTTGTTCTAGTTACCACAAGATCCGTATAGTAAACATCTTCTGATGCAGCCTGTACATTATTCAACATTGTATTGCTTTCATTCTGCCAAAGAATACACTTTCATAAGATATGATGGGTAGATTGTACATTTTCGCAGTCAGATGTAGAATACTGACATAAAGGCGAGGCAACGAGCTTGAAGGAAAATAATTTTCTTTTAAAGTTACCATGCCCTGTGAGAAATTGGGCAACACAGCCACCTCCAGCCACGTCCTGGCCAGCCGCACGCGAACATATGGAAAGAATTGGTGGAGGTGTCGGCCCTTGATGGAATTATCCCACCTACAATGCCATTCGGATAAAAGTTCCTCCCAGACGTCAATATGTGGTTCAAATAATCTAGAGATTTTCTCACGGTCACTCCGCGTGGTTTCTCGTGCTGAATAGTAAATTGCAGCACATCGTTGCACATCAAGGTAGTCCGGAAGTACGCCAGCAAGTACCGTTAAGGTCTCAGTACTAACCGTCCTGTTTGCTTTGCATAAGAATATCAAAGCAAAACGCTGACTTTGAAGTAATTTACGTCGTCCCATTATTTAGGTACTAGCTGTCCCCCGTGACTTCGCTCCCGTCAACTGGATACCTATTTACCCTACCCTACCCTAGACACCTACACACCTATCATACCTACCAATTTGTTAAACTATTCCGCTATAAAAACAAAGTCAGCTAATTCTACCTACACTTGTTACACAAATTGTCACATCTTAATTTTTAGTCTATATGAGAAATGAGGCAACATGGCGTCCACCAAATATTTCAATTTGAAAATGATTATCTAGTTACTCATTGACGAAAAGTTATTCCTTTGCATTTCGCCGTATTAGTTGAATTATAAGTGCAATATCTTAAAACACACGACAGCATATTTATTTTAATGCGTTTGAACGTTTTTTCGTTTAAAAACAAACAATGACATAGGCGCTCTAGATCTAGCAAGCAACTGAGTGAAGTGCGGCCGGCCGACCCCACATGAACATAACACAGCAGTGATGTGTGGTGACTTCTCTAGTACGTAGTACATTATTACCTCAATGCCGTAATGAGGGTAAATTAGTAATGAGGCTACTAATGGCCATAACAATAAAGCGACACTAGATCCGTAATCGATTTCTGTATCTCTGCATCCATGCAAGCTATGTAAAAATGGATGACAGATTCGGAATCAGCGCACCCCAAAACCTTTTTGATGTGAAACATCTATAGGCGCACGTGAGACCGATTTCTGGCGTGGCGACGCGTCGCCACGCGCAATCGACTGTGCGTTTCTCTCTCACTCGATCCGGCGTTAAGCCATCTCTTTCGCTCCACTGAGCTCGGATACCTATAATGTATACTCTGTTTATTACAGTACTCATAACCTGTGTTTTTCTGGTAAATAAATCATTTTTCTGTTCTGATAATAAAATGTCTGACCGTGATAATTTAGAGAGTGGAAGTGATCAGCCTCCTGCAAAGAAAGCAAAATCACACTATGACACATTATCAAGTCATCAGTAAGTTAATTATATTTTTATAATTAAAGTATGCATTTATCTGTGCATTTAGCACGCGTATATTTGGTGTGTATTGAGCGCCAGTAAATGTAAAATCTACTAATCTCTAGGTAGATTAAAATTCACATAAATTTCATTGCATATCATGTTTTTAAATTAATTATTAATTTTAATTTCATTCTTATTGAAATTAATGCATTAAAACAATTGCTGTAACAGTAATACCGTTCTCAGAGGCAACATCGAATGTAACTATTACCGAAGTCACTGATTAAACTAATTGAGTAGTTTCGATTTAAAATAAATATGTAAATTTTTGTATTTAATGAAAATGAATGTTTATTTAATAAAAAATCATCGTTATCTAGAAAAAAAAATCGTTATATTTTTTATTTTATTTTATTGACATTTTTAGTTCCTACCACAATCTGTTCTTTTCTGCATACTACTTTTACGAAATAACGTCGATGTTTCACATCTACCAGGCGTCCCGTGACGGCTCCATTTTTTTTTTTTTAGTTTCTGCCACACCCTGGACCGCCCACGAGACAGCAAAATCATCACTGACACGCAGGGGAGGAGTTTGCTTAGCAGCATTAGCAATTAAGTTATTTATTGTTAATCTCGGTATCTCTCATTTTTCGTACTTTTATCTTTACAGCTTCTGCCGCATCAACAATTTGTCGTTTCAATGATTTTTCCATATTGGTAAATAGGTCGTAATTGATTTAGCATCGTAAGGTGAATAATATTGTTAGAAAGGTAATAGCTTTATATTCTATATGTATTCGTGTTCTTAGTCAAAGACTACAAACATGTCAAATTTACTTCTATAACATCCTTTGTTTTTTGAACAATCTTTATTAATTACAACATAATTGAAAGGTATACTCCATATTTTTGAACACATTTCACGAAATTCAATCCATGTCTTGTCAGTGTTGACGTGTTCTTCATAAACATGTTTCATATTTCTTTCATCTTGTTTAAAAAGCACGATTAGGTTTGCGTTGTCTCTTACTAACTGTTTAGGGATTTTACTATACGTCTGATTTAGATAAAAACAATCGATGAGCTTGTCTCCCCATAGCAAAATAATCACGTATATTACTTTGGTTTTCACAAGCAACATCATCAAATACAATTACAGAATTCGGTTTTGCGGTCTGAACACTTAGTACTTTCTCATTTTCATGATATTTCTGAAATGAAATGTCTGGTACTCGTTGCAAGACTTTTTCTAAAAAAAGATACCTAGGTTGTTGCAAGGTTTTCGAATAAACATAAACATTTTGAAATCTTAAACCATTCTCGTGTATAAGAAGACCAATTATTAAATTAGTTTTCCACAATTTGACGGGCCGCAAATAATGCATCGTACTGATTTAGGTAATAATTCTCCATGGCGAAAACCAGTCTCAGGAGACTACATTATTATTACATCCTTTGTGTTCATTCTCAGGAGAATGAACACAAAGATTGTTTACTTGTAATGATTGTGGTTGTTTTACAAATTTCATGGCAACTGGTTAAACGGTTATATTAATAATGAGTCAATTATTTTATTACACTGACATTTATAACTCATTGTCGCTAACTCGAACAAATGTACGAACAACATCACCATGGCTGTCTTTCATTATAAGATAGTGAACGTTTTCTAAATGAGATTTCACCAAATCTTGCATCTGTCGCTGGAAGAAATCTTCTGTGTGGTTTGTATAGTTGTCCTGGTGTTTTGATGAATCGTTATCTGTATTTTTCTGTTCATTTTGCAAAGCTCGAATAAATATAATCTTGCCGCTTGAATTCTTGATTATAAGTTTACAAATGTCTTTTAAATCAGATTTCACTGAGGCATGCATTGTAGTTCAAAATCAAAATCAAAATCAATATTTTTATTTCACATAGGCCTACATGGGCACTTATAAAACGTCGACAAAAGGTGCACGGTTCGGGTTGGTCGTTTCCTATGGAGAAGAACCGGCAAGAAACTCCATGGTTACTCTTTTAAAAATGGTTTAGTTTTACAATATTTCCATGTTACAGCATTAGTACTTAGACATGTGGGGACAACGTAGGCCCGACTTATGACAATAAGTCGTAAGAAACTAAAAAAATAAAATAAAAGGATTATATATTTTATAAAAAAGTTAACAAATGTTAACTAGCAACTAGAAGGCCTACAATGTTCACACATTCACAAAACAATCGGTAAAAGAATCTATACATTGTAAATAAAAATAAGTATAACAAGACTAAATTTAACATGTGGCACAAATTTTGTTATCAGTGCTGTAACTATTCTTAGCAAAGGGCTATAAAGATGTTTGAAAACCATTGTAAAAAGTCTAATTAAAAGAAGGAAAGAAAAATGAGATTGAGAATAGTTAGAGACATCCACATATTTGTGCCGTTTACAAGTTACCAGGGAAGCTGCATGCGCAGAAGGAGCTAAGGCCAAATGTTTTTATCTTCAACGTAGTCCTTGATTTTATAATATGCTTTTTTAATAAGGATACGTTTGATGTAGTTTTTGAACCTTCCATCGGTCAGTTCTATAACTGACTTTGGCAACTTGTTATAAAAGCGTATACTGTTTATAAGAAAAGACTTGCTAGTTTTCGTTAATCTGAATTTGGGTATTACAATTTCGTGCTTACTGCGTGTATTTAAATTATGGAAGTCGCTTCTAGTTTTGAACAGCCCCCGATTTTTACGGACATACAAAATACATTCCAAAATATAAAGTGAAGGTAGAGTCAGTATATCGATCTCTTTAAATTTTTCTCTGAGGGACTCGCGAGGACCCATTTTATAGATTGCGCGGATTGCCCTCTTTTGTAGGATGAAAATTGAGTCAACGTCTGCTGCTGATCCCCACAGCAGAATGCCATAAGACATAATACTGTGGAAATAAGCATAGTATACTAACCTAGCTGTAGCTACATCGGTTAGCTGCCTTATTTTCCTTACTGCATATGCAGCCGAACTTAACCTACCCGAAAGAGTTCTAATGTGCGCGCCCCACTGCAATTTTGAATCGATAGTAATCCCCAAGAATACAGTTTCCGTTATAACTTCAAGATTTTTGCCGTCAAGATTTAAGTTTAGGTCATGTTGTGGTACATTTGGTAAAGAGAACTTTAGACATTTTGTTTTTTTCGCATTCAGTAAAAGATTGTTAGCTGCGAACCATTTTGAGAGAACAATTAGACTTTCGTTGACATTTAAAACATCCGTATCTTGCCTATCTATTTTAAAAATTAGCGAAGTATCATCAGCAAATAGAATTATATCCGATAATTTGGCCATCATAAAAGGGAGATCATTAATGTAAACAAGAAAAAGGAAAGGGCCGAGAATTGAACCTTGGGGCACGCCCATCTTGACTAGAGACCCGGAGGACGTCGCCCCATTAACATTTACTTTTTGCTGTCTGTTTGATAAATAGGAAAGCACGAGATCAGCAGATTTTCCACGAATTCCGTAGTGGTGCAATTTACAGATCAGTGTGTTGTGGTCGACGCAGTCGAAAGCTTTTGAGAGATCACAGAAAATGCCAATGGCATCCTGGGACCTCTCCCAAGCCTCCAAGATGTGGCTGATGAGTTTTACTCCCGCGTCCGTTGTCGACCTACCTTTCGTGAAACCAAACTGTTGACTATGCAGGATCCCATTTGAATTGAAGTGAGACAACATCTGTTCCAGCATGATTTTTTCATAGATTTTACTCAATGCTGGAAGCACGGATATAGGTCTATAATTAGAAGGATCACTCTTACAGCCTGATTTGAAAATTGGTACTACTTTACTGTGTTTCATTAAGTCAGGAAAAGTGCCGCTGTCCAAACATTGATTGAATATGCCTGTTAGGACAGGAGCAATTGAGTCAATAATATCTCCAAGAACCCTAACGGATATCCCCCACAAGTCTTCAGTATTCTTTATATTGAGACTTTTGAACGCGTTTTTAATTGTATCAATACATATTGGTTTAAATTTAAAGATTGGTATGTCTTCAGTAAAGTTTTCTTTAAGAAGAGCTTCAGCTAATTTAGATGAGGAAGGAAGAGACTTCGTAACCTCTAACGGAATGTTGGTAAAGAAATTTTCTAATGTCTCAGCGACTTCTTGCCTATCAGAAATGGTTTGATTAGTTATTTTCAAAGACAACTCATTCTGATCGCGTTGTTGTATCTTTCCAGTTTCTCTATTAATTAATTGCCACACAGTTTTTATTTTATTATTAGAAGCACCAATTTTGTTAATTATTATTTGAGATTTTGCTTGAGCGCAGACTCTTTTGAATATTTTGGAATAGTTTCTAACATAAGTGTGAAAAACTTGATCGGAAGTCAAAGATTTTTCGTAATATAAATTATATAAGATATCTCGGCTTTTTCTTATGCCCACAGTGGCCCATTCACTAAATTTCGATTTGGAATTGTTGACTTTAACTGTTTTTACAGGACACATTTTATTGAATTCTTGGCAAACTGTTGAAAACAACTTGCCGTAATTTATATTGGGGTCGTTTGAATCAAAACTGGCGTTACAAAGGTTGCTAAAAACATTATTATTAAAAGAGATTAATTTATTTTTAGTAAGTGGTCTTAATCGAATTGATTTAGCTAGGTTAATTTTTTTATTTGACTCAAAAGATACTAGTTGACCAGTATGGTCTGACCTAACGCCACTAATTAAAAACGAATCTTTTACTTTACAATTAGTGAATACATTATCTATGCAAGAAGCTGAAGTCGCTGTTATTCTTGTTGGTTCATTAAATAAATATTTTAGGTTAAATGATTTAAATAATGAAATGAGCTTACATTTTTCAGGCGAGTTGACTAACAGATCTATGTTTAAGTCACCACAAACAAAAACCAATTTTAATAAGTAAAGTTTAAGTTAACTTAGTTATTTGTATTATGTTTCGTGATACAAAATTCAACCTTCTCACTACAATATTAAGAATCGAATGTAGCGCTAAATTACTGCAAACAATTATTTATACGTTCTCCACCCACAAACTTTGTAGATAAATTTATGTTATTGGACATTCTAGAAAACTTTTTGTTTCATTCGTAACCAAACGAGTTTTAAAAGTGGAGCAGCGTCCAAACCACACACGTTGTGGAATAGTCGTCTAACCAGTATTTTACTGCATTACTGCCCTTTGTAAGATTTCATTTATATTATTGGGTATTCTATTCCACTGAAAGCGACGAAGGCGAACAAAGTGAGCCGTAGGAAGCGATAGGTGGATAATATACTACTGACGATGCAGCCTAGATTGTAGCTATCAGGCAATACAGACGCCGTGGGGTATTCCACTCCTTAGCTGTACGCATAATAAAAGTATTCGCAAAACGTTTGGTGCGTGTGGATGAGATGTTACCCATGTACCGATTACGGTTCGCCGTATGTATTGTAGTCCGATGATGGAATGAGCTAGGAGAAATTAGTTCATGCAATTCCATCGCACACTTTCCGATATGTAACCGGTAAATTATCATGTTCAAGGCTCTGGAGCCTAGACTCAACCAATATCTCATTGCCGATGAGCCTCTTGGCCCGTTATTCGATCGACTCAAGTACATCCAGCTGGTAATTGGCAGATCCGTCCCAGATATGAGAGCAGTTCAGCTTGCAAGTTGAGCAATTGTTCTGGCGTGAAGTACTGTCTCACCTTTGCAAGGATCCCCATAGTTTTCGCAGCCAGCTGAGCTTTTGCCTCAATGAATGGATCAAAATTGAGGGTCGACGTCATTGTAACGCCAAGTGGAAGCTTAAGATGACCCGTTATCGGCACGGTCACACCTCGCAAAGAAGGAGCCGGGTGACAAGACACACCTGGGTCTTAGCAGCATTGAACCTGACCAGATTGGCATCGCCCCATTCGGAGACTGCCTTCAAGGACAGATTCAAGCACCCAATCATGGCCTCCCAGAATGGCTGAATCTGAGGCCCAGTAGCGCGCGCGTCGGACACGTATCTCTCAGCAACAGTGCTGTCGTCTGCGTACCTAAAGGTGTTTATTAGATCGCTTATGTGCAGCAAGAACAACGTTGCTGAGAGTACCAATATCAATTCCGACGCCGGGTCCCTTTTGGGACCCCGGCGTTGATAACCAGTTGGTCAGACGAGTGGTCATCAATAACCACTCGTATAGACCGGTCCCTCAGGCAGTCTGCAATCCAATCGCACATACCACTGGGCAGACCGAATGAAGGAAGCCAATTGCTCAATCATAGATTCCCAGTTACCAATATTGTTGTAGAGGATGCTTTGCTTGATTGCCGATTTGCTAAATTACAGGTAATAGAGCATTACGTGAAAAGTAACCTTAGTAAAGAGTGGATTTTTTCGTCAGAATTTCAAAGCAATTAATTAGCAAGTAATTCAAATGCAGGTGACAAAGATACTAGTTCTTTTATTACCAAACTAGTTGAAAAACATGCGTCTGAATTTGATGATGATAATGACGGACGAGAATTTATTGCAAAAGAATGCCTGAAATATTCAGTTTCTTGTGATGCCAGTGATTTGAGACATGGAAATATAGGCGTCAAGATAGGCGAACAGCATTTTCATTGCTATACAAATTAACGAAGGCTTGAGCTTGCCAGCAGCGAGCGGGTG